>CP045904.1:5179812-5212731 GCA_013387185.1 Caligus rogercresseyi | reverse complement strand
AATGATACAGAATCAGTTGACTAATGAAAAAGAAACATTATAAAGGAAGGTGATTTAGAGTCCCTCAATAAACTTGACTTAACCATCAATCTTTATATTGAACAGTGGAATACAGTCAAACCTATAGACAATAGTCCCTCAAGGAACCCAAATAAGTGGCCGTTATGAACGGTGGACGTTATAAACAAAAGGCTTAGTATTGTTTTCTTCTGTGGTGAAAATTGGTTGGACCCTAAAAGAGGTTTGATTGTAAAGGTTTGTGGCATTTTGTTTCGTTATTTGCGAGAATAAATGTGCGCTTACTATCTGACGATAAGTCGTACAAAGAAGACAATAGGGATTACCATGTAAAAAAATGTTATTATTTCTGCTTTATCTTTTCTATTTTAGTGATAAGGCGTTAATCAAGTGATTTCCCGTTGCCAGATATTTGGCCGACTGTTATGAGTTTCTGTACTTTATATATAGTCTTTCCATATTATATTCTAATATCTAATTTATCTCTTCTATGTATATATGTATATAATATACAAATATAACATATATAAATCTTTATATATAGATATATAAATAATTTTTCATGTGAAAAGTAGTTACTTAAAAAGTCTTCATTGCGTCTATATGGCCATTTCTTTCATTTTCTATTCTTTAAGGCTGGGTATTTAAACATCATAAAAAGAAGTTCTTTAATAGAGAACGTAAGTACCTAAGATATGCTTGGTAGCGCCGAATATAAGAGTATTTGTTTTGTCCCTGTTGATGGGGGAAACAGCAAAAAAAGTTTTAAAAGAGCGACTTAATATATTTATCAGAAAAGTTGAAAGTGATGTAAAATCTTTAGGCATTATCAAAATCTGATTACCGCAAGGTTGCGTTAAAAAACTGCAAACTTAACTGGAGGGGAGATAAAGACAGAAGGAACTTATGTTTATGTAATCAAATGGAAAACGAATTTTTCGGTAAACACCCTCTGAAACAAAAACACGTCTCAACACCTAAAAATCATCCAAATAAAATTTAGTCAAAATCTAACTTGGCAATTTTTAAAATCGTCCAAAAACGTTTAGGGGCTAATAAAAAAAACATGGTGATGACGAATTATCCGTGAGTTTATAACACTACTAAACACTTCCTGAGTTCCCAAAATTATTCACTGAAATTTTTGTAAAGATCTAATAATCGTTCAGAAGATACAGGGAAACAAACAAAGGAATTATTTTTTATTAGTATATATATATTGATTACATTTTTGTATTTTTTATTTCCATTTTATTATATATTGTTGTGATATTTCTTAAGAGAGGTTCATTTCCGTTACATTCAAATTTCATAATCTTATTACTCAAAGTTATTGAAAATTTATTTTTTCGTACAATTCACCAATTATATTATTGTATAATTTTATCCGATGGATAAATATATGATATATATAAACCTAAATAGATAATTTGAAACCAAAAGGATTCTCAACTTCCAAAATGTTCTAAGCAAACTAAACACAACTGAAACAATCCATCAAATATACGCCAATCAAAAAGAAAAATTTAACTCGAAACGTCAAATGGATCCTTTTTTTAAATGTCCCTGTGCATTTTATACTCAGAAAGAATTGTGCATCTTTATTGAACCAATGTTTGAGTTTATAAACAAAAATGCAAAGAAATTGCTCCAAGTATTTATAATTAGATTCGTCGAATAAAGTATTATCATTCTAACAAAAGGCTACCTTGAGTCAGCAGATATAATGACCTCTCTACAGCTTTTTTAAATGCATCTGTAATTATGATACTTTGTTTAGTAAAAGGGCATTTTTGATTATATGTTTGTAACGTATTCCTAAAACCTTATTTTCTTATTAGAGAGTTTTCTTTCTCGTATTTTTTAAAAATAGCATTACGAACGTAAAATACATAAATTCAATAATGAAAATATAAGAGTAATAATAATAAAAACATTTCTGTTCCATATTTGGTTGATAAAATTGCATCTGACTGTATATAAACCGCATTATGTGTCAAAACTAGACTATGGAACTATGATCTAATCAATGAGGTTCACCAAAATTGACCCTTTCCTTCTGGGAGTCGAGCCTGCGCTCCCGAAACTGTCCTTGATGACGCGCCTTAGCGCACTGAGCTATCGCACTCTCTGATAAATAATATTACTTATTTATATTTTTAAATTTTGATTAACAGTACAACTTTGAAATGTTTTTTATCTTGTTTAGATGGAGTTTTTCTCTGGACCTTTAATTTAAACTTCAATGTTTATTAATGCATTTTTTTAAAAGAAATTTATAGGTTTATATATATATATAATGGCAGTATATTTTTAAAAGAATTTTATATGTTATACCACTCCACCTATTAAACTCACAGCTATAGAAAACAATGACACAACTAAACACAAAGTATTAAAAAAATCCAATGGACATATAAAAATGGCGAAAAACGATCAACAATCGTCTTCTTGAGAATAAAATAATGATTTCAACAAGGGGCGGTGTAGGTCATGGAGCAGTGCAATGTTCCACTATTCCAGCTCTACTACGGATACTCTCAATTCTTGAGTCGTATAACAAACTGCAATAAATATTAATACGAATTTCAATTTCTATCTTCGAAAGATTTGACCAAAAATAATGTCTTTGTACTTAATATTGCCTAATTTAATATTTATTTTTTAGGATGAGGATTAGGAATTTAAAAAAATTGAACACTTTGGAAGTAAACACATTATATTCAAGTACACACCAATAAGCTGAAATTTTCATCGTAAAAAATACAAGGTGTAATTGGAAATTTTGGCCATGGAGTTGATGAAAGTGCCTGCCACCATTGTACCTGAGGAGCGAGTTTTCTACAGTGATTGATATCCAGCCCAAAAAGCACAAAAATTCCTAATGAGTTTTATCTATTTAAATATTTTGCAAATGCAATTCAAACCCTTCCTCTTTCTCAACTCCCAAAATATATATAAATAAAATTAATTTAGTAAGGAGAGTAAGAATATCAGATTATTAATTATCTTAAACAATATATTTATGATGTTTATGTTATGCACTGAATATAACTTGATTTTGCGCTAAAACTTCAAACGGATTGAGTAACTTGTAACTTGATTGCAAGCCTTACAACTAACTTGAATGACTTGATCCTACCTCTGGTTAAAATAATACATAGCTCAAAAATACCTTGGTTTATAGTTAAAATTGAATAAATATTTCATAAATTCTTTATTTTTTTATTTCAAGGTAGAAAAAGCATAAATAATAAAATATATTTTGTTAAATACATTCCCTACAATACACAATATTAATGACTTTTCCTAGTCCCTCTGTGCGGTCTTCCAATTTGCTTTTTATAAAATCTGCGCATAAAAGATGCATTTTCTCTCGCAAATCACAAGACATGGAAACCACCTTCTTGAAGGCTAATAAACGCATGAGCATTTAATCGGATGATATCCATACTTGCAATTGGGATTTCTTCATCTCCTTCATTTCATGTGTGGTGCGTTAATTTTTCTTATTAAGGATATTTGCAAAAAGGAGTAATAGTTATAGGTACATAAATGCATTTAAGAGTGGATTTGGAAGAGATCCAAGAAGGATTTAATATGATGTCGAAAAACTTAAAGTTCAATAGCGTGTTTGCAAAGCAGTTGAGGAGGGATTCGGTAGAAAAAATATACCCCGATATTGGAGCTTTATCGTCGCAGGTTTACTTTAATGCGTTGCTGACAGTAACAAGAAGAAGAAAAAAAAAGAAAACGAGGGGCTGAAGGAAATATATAATCAAAAGAGATTTTATCTTTTCATCAATTATGAGCGTAATAAAACATCTCGATATTGCTGAAAATTCTTTGTGTAATCATTTAACAAATAAATTACTTTACTTAAGGTCGTGTCAAATAATGAAATTATTGAGTCAAAATAAATACGTCATTATTTTTGTATACTTGTTATAAACTATAAGGTAATTCTTTGTGTAGATTTGAGGTAGCTGTGACTAATAGGGGGTCATTTTGCGGGGCGCTCAATGTTCTGAGAAACGCCGAAAACCCCCGCCCATTTTTTACTTTTAAGGCGATAACTTCCTTTATAGAGATTGGATTTGTATTTTATTTGTATAAAACTACTCAGATCATACAAAGCTATAATATATAATGTATCATGGAACAAGAAACAAAAAAAATATTTTTGGCGCATCGACTCTGCACTTAAAATAGCACCCCCGCCAAATCGGAATTTAATTTCCCCAGATTTTCCTCGGAAAGTAGCCCAATTAATATTTTCCATAAACAAAAAGGATACAGAGTGGGTTCTTAATGGGATCATCGTCAAACCGACCTCCAACTAGTGGAACGTTGACATAAGATCCCCCTGTGAGTCGCAGCGACTTAAAATTTCGCACAAGGAGACGTTACCTTATAGTGTCTCATAAGTGTATCAAAAATAATAATATGGATATCTTATGCTTAAAATGTATCCAGTTGACATTGAATTACATGAAAAAGGGACAAGTTAAAGAAAGTATCTACAATAAGCTCAAAGGTAAGCATAGATCTAAATATTTACTCAATAGATCGGGACAAAAAGAAGCACAAGGCAAGAAAATGGATCCTGATGGTATTATTAATGGGATTACTATTTATGAAACCTAACATTGAATTTGCTAAAATAAATCCTACAAAGATCCATCTGTAACTCCACTCTAAGTTAGTCCAAATATTACGTTATTTACTCACTATTTGGGAAACATTCTCCTCTAATTCAAACAATGATTGCTTCGGGATTCAACAAAAAATCACACCATTTGATTCAAACATTAAACAAATACTTAGTCATAGAGATTTGCAAAACCTTGAGAGCAGCAACAAACAAGGGGTAAAATCAATATTTAAATACTCAATATTAGAGTAATATACAGGTGTTCTTTGCATTGACGTCTCCCTGGTGCATGAGTATCTATTTACACAGTTGATAAGAGCCAAATGTTGCATACAATTTTGTGAATACTTTTCATGAATGCAATTTTTTATCTTTTGTTGCGTAAAATATGTTCATAAACATTATATATATATGTGTATGTGTATATACATACATATATATGTATATATATATCAGGCTTGTTGATTTATCGTTCATTTGTTGTCGTTCGTGAACGATAAACGACAAAGTTTTTTGACGAACGACAAGGAAAATTCCTTATCGTTCTCGTTCGTTTTTGGCGCCAAAAAAACACAAAGATTTCAAATTTTCATGGGACAATTTCCTTTCTAAAAATAAACGTAATCACTTTTTCAGAAATTTCTTTCTAAGAAAAAACGTCATCACTTTTTCATAAATTTCTCTAAAAATAAAAAGTCGCCAATTTTTTTTCAGATTGGCGACGACAAACGAACGATGAACGACGAACGATTCAATGTAAAATTATCGATGAACGATAACTTTTGGCGAACGACAAATGAACGACAATTTTTTGTGCACGTCAACAAGTCTGATATATATATATATATATTTATAAAGGAGTGTTGTTTGCAAGACAGTTTTCGTGTGAGAATGAGTTTACACAATTTGCTATTGACTTTGGCACGCTCATATTAGTATGTAATGTGTAGGGATATTGAATAGGTGCTATTTTTGAAACGTTATTGGTAGAAGGTAAGGAGAGAGAATTATAAATAGTGCAGTTGACAGTAACTCGTGGCTGTAAAAGAGTGATTACACTATGTAACAAAATGAAAGTCTTTGTTTGCCCCCAGGCTGAAATTCTAATTTGAGTCCCTTTTTTACGTAGATTCCAAAAATCCACTTCAAATATCGTTTTTATGGCCTTTTTTGGAAAATCAGGATTGTCCTCATTTTTAATGGTTCACACCCAGTTATCTTCGTCCAAAGTAAGAATAGCAGCAAATGTCAGGACTATCTATTTTTATAAAAAGGACTCAAATTAGGAATTTCAGCCTGGGGCAAAATCCTGTTACATAGTGTTATTAATTCATAATAAAGAATTCCATCTTTAAAAATTCTTCATGGCCTTTGATCCATTCCATATACGAATCCTCTCAACCTGTTAATATCAATTGAATAAAGGAACTGCTCTTACTAAAAAAATTATATTTGGTCATACAATTCGTTAAATGAATCATCACTCTAACTGTCGGAGGTTGAAAGAGAAAGAAATATCAAATAAAAAATATTATTTCTGAGTGAGTTTGCAAAAATTATATTTTGCTATTCATAAAAATAGACTAAATGTCTAGGGATTCATCATTTTTCATAGGGCATTAATAGATGAAAGAAGGATGTGCAGTTATTTTGGATTTATATTATTATCTATGTATTATCTTCTATAAGTTTGTTCTTACAGTTTTAGATTTATATGTTAATTTATGCCGAAATAAATATCTTTTATATAAAATGTTGAGACCAAAAACTTTTAAATTTAGGGATTTGCAAGATTAAGTTCTTTAATCGGCTGTAGTCTCATTCCAGCTCTAAACCATGGTTTAATTATATTCAAAATTGATAAATATTTAGCATCACCTTTTAATCTATTATTGTAGCCTCATTTATTAATACTCTGATATTTTAAAACAATTCATATTCGAATGCCTTCTTTAAACGACACACAAAGTTGTAACATTATCTATTATGGTTAAGAATTCTATGTTTGTTGATTATATTTTCTAACTCCAAAAAAATAAACTAAGCTTTCTGTTTATTAAATATTTATTGCTCTGAAATATTAGCCACTCGTTTAGATAATAATTAATGATTCGTTAACAATATTAAGAGTGCAAATATTAAACAACTTCTTCTACAAATAATTTACAGATATAGAGATCTTAGGCGTATGATTTTTTTAAAATAAGTATAATGATGAAATAAAAGACTACCATCTTCGGGTGCTTGAAATGATTTTTTAGAGCCAAGTTTAAAGCATATATATTTTACTTGTAGATGGATAAAAAAATATTTTTCCTTTTGTGGTGGTCCTATTTATTCAAAATACATTTTAAAATGGTCCTAAAATAGTATAATAATGAGAATTTTAGCTGTTCTTTTTGTTTAATAATGTTAATCATACTTGTACTTAACTAAACATATTGAAAGTGTAAAATATTAAGAGCATACGAAGGAAAGGAATCTTTTATGCTCCTATTTTTAAATATTTATTAGCTTGTGACGCCTGAACCACACATACACCTATTTAAATGATGAATATATATATGTATATATATATATATATATATATATATATATCATATTATATATAGACTTATATATATATATGGATATAATATCTTTTTATATTTTCTTTTTTTGTGGTTCATATTTTTACAAAAATACATTTTAAAACGGTTTTAAAATAGTATAACCATGAGAATTTTTAGCTGTTCTTTTTATTTAATAATGTTAATGACGTAAGTACTTATTACTAAAACATATCGAAAGTGTAAATGCATTAAGGCATATTAATGAAAGGAATATTTTATGTTGCTGTTTTGAAATATTTATTAGCTTCGTGACGCCTGAACCACACATACACCCATTTTAATGAATGAATGGTTGGATATTTTATACTAGTTATACGTTTTAAAAGAAGGGAAATGGATAGCTCCCGTCTAATTGATATCCAAAGTTAAAAACCTGAGTCGTAGATAAAACGTTTTCATTAGCGTACGAAAGTCAGAATGTTAGATATAGCAACAGTCCATTACGATATATATATAAATGAATGATACGCATTACTTTAATACTATTTTCAATAAAATTAAAAGTCATACGGTAGTAATATTACTATAAGAGGATAAAGTACGTACAAACCAATATGACCCATAAAATATAAGAACAAATTTTTCAAAAATATCAATACATAGGTATTTAATACTTTTTTATTTTGTATTTGCTTGGCAGCGTATGAAATGAAAATATTAGAGTACCGCATTTAGGGCCAGGCAAAAAATATACGAATAAAAATGTGGAACTAAAACCACGTTTTTGTAAGGATTCACATAATTAGCAATGTTTCTAGTTTATTCGCATATTTTGCTATTTCTTCATTATTCACCCACATTTAGCTCATTTTTAGCCTCGTTGATTGACAAATGTAGGGAAAAGTGGACAGTCGACCTTTGCCGGAATCTGTCTCCCTAACATATACAACATGCCTGACCACCTGGTCACTATCGAGGCCAACTTTTCAGGACTGGTGGCTGCCATTGCCGCACTAGAAGAAAGGCTTCCCTTCCGTGAGAGCCTGGGAATCATAGAGAAAGCGAGAGGGGCACTGAAGATGGAGCCCTTTGCCTCCAAGCTGAACAAGGTTCTAAGGAAGAATCCTGGCTTTGGTATCATGGAGAATATTGTTGGAATTAGCAATAGGTCCTCAACTGAACTCCATGGTCTAGCGCCAAATGACCCCTACCTCTTCAAGTGCGCCCCTATAACCACTGTAGACTGTGAGAGGGCATTTTTCTAACCTTAAGAAAACATTTGCAGATCAGCGCACCAGTCTGACGGATGACCATGTACGCGACATTTTGATTCGTCAATCTCGTATTGAAATTTTTTCTTACGGTACTTATGGTTTATTAGTCACACAATATCTTTATTTTTACTTTTATATTATTTGTATGATCAAAAAGTGTAAATACCCTTAATGTATATATGAAATGAAAATATTTAAATTTAAAAGATAATTTATTCACACATTTCATCATTTTTTCGCTTATTTCATCATTTTTTACGCATATTTCTTAGTTTTTTTTATGTAGATTTTTGGGCTTTAAAAGGTAATTTTTACTCCAGATTTGCCCACCCTACTCATACTATTGCACCTGTTCAAGAAAGACTCATTTTTTCCTTATTCATTTCTGTCCTCTCATAAACATCATAAAAATACTTAATATAAAATCAAATAATCTTAATTATATAGAGCTTAAGTTACAATAATATTCATTGCTCCTTATTTGCAATTTTATGTCTTAGTTACACAATATCTTTATTTAAGTTACAATTTAATCAGTTTTCATTATTTTCCCATCTGTATTTTTATTGAATTTTTTTCTGAGTATTTAAAAAAATCTTTGTTTATGTGAAATGCACAAATTATAAACTAAAATGTTTAGATATATTTTACGCATTAGAATAATTTTAGCAATTTTTTTTAATACTTTTAGTACACTTCTCACAAAGAACTACTACCTCTAAAACCTTCCCCTTTTTCTCGATATCAACCTCCAAAGCAGTCATTTTAACTTAGACTACGGTACAAAGTATGTTTAAATAGTCTAAATATCATGAAATAATGAATTATCTTTAGATACATTTTTTATGTATTTAACATAAAATATCCGAATATATATTCATAAAGTACAAAATAAATGAAAAAATACCATTTAATAATAATATATTTAAATGTCAAAGCCTTTTGCTAATGAGTAAACTGCTGCAGAGACGAATATTGTTCCTTGCTTTTTTTCCACTTGAAAAGAACAGCATCATCATTTATTCCTTTTTTGTATTATTTGCAGATGTACATACGACAAAAAAATAATAATAAATGATATTGTTGATTAAGATTTATTTTGTAATGACTTGAGCGAAACTTGTCCTAGAAGTGCATTCGTATGAATTACTTCATTATTAAATGCAAGATGCTTTGCATCTATTCAATGCAGCGCATGTCGGTGAATAATTAATCTTAGCGCATATTGTTATACATATTTGTTATTCTTATAATTGTAGTTATTGAAAGCTCTTGCCGAGGAAAAGAAGTGGACATATTATGAAAAATAAGACTACTGTGGCATATAAAATTAAAAATAAGAGAATGGATCCCTTTTCTAGAGTGAGTTGAGATAATTACAAATGTATAATACCTGGAATGAGGGAATAGCCGACTAAATACGCTACTTTACTTTAACGCTTTATAGCCGACGGGATTGATGGGAAAAACGTATTCTTGAAGAATTTATCTTAAAGCATTTAACTACATATGTAAATTGAACCTTACACTAAATATTAAACAGTTTAGTTCCTAGAGGGTCTTATTACCGGCTGATACTGGATTGAGTCCTGGTGAGGTGGGGATGATCTAGGATCTAAACAAACAACAAATATATACAAGTGAAATAAATAACTTATGAAGCTTTAAAAAGGCAGATTTTACCATTATTGTAAAGATGCAAGGAAAAATTATCACAAGAAGTTTGACCACCCCAAAATTGTTCGTAATTCAATATAAAATATTGCTATACTGCTTATTTATATCCTGTTGGATGCAATTCTATCGAACCATATAGCCAAAAAATAAAAAAAAATAAAAAAAATATTGTTAGATGTCCCTCGAGTATCCCCAATGTCTTAGTGTTTCTACCCGACCAATATTTGATTATTATGAGTTGTAAACCAATTCATATAAGGACATCAAGTCTCATTACATAAGAGTTTTCAAAGCAATCACCAATGGGTACACAATTTTCCTTCTTATTATCTATTATTTAATTATGCGTTAAGTATATTTAAAATAGAGTGGGAATCTTGCTGATGTAAAAAATGGTATTATGGCACCAGCTTTCACAGTTATTGGGGTTACAAATTATTTTTAATGAACATTTGAAATTCTAAGAACCCTATTATGAAAATATTATAGCCAATAGCATCTCTTTAAAAAACTCGATTATCATCCTTTATTTATCAAGTTTTGGAAGAGTGGAACCCTACTGTTTTGGAGTATACATCTAATAGTGGAGGGGTTTGTGAGGCGTAACCATTCATGCGTCTTTATTACCTCTGCCGAAGGAGTATTGTTTTCACTGGCGTTGGTTGTTGGTTTGTTTGTCAGATGGATAACTAAAAAAGTACGTAACGGATTCGGATGAAACTTTGCGGAGTTGTTGGAAATGCCAAAAGTAAGAAGTGATTAATTTTGGCATCTCTGAGTGCAGAATTAAGATGCAAAACGAGCTAAATACTAATAAATATTTCAAGTTAGCCTACTCTGCCAATAGATGTCGCTGTGCTGTGAAATTGGGTGCCGGGAGCGTCTTCCTCTCGATATTTCCGTCGAGGGAACCCTCCACTGTCCCTCTACGCCGCCCCAGTCGTGAAAAATCCGCCTCTGAAGGCTCTTAAGGACCCTGTGACGGCGGGGGTTTACACTCTCTGAGTGTATACATGCCTCTAGTTTTACATTGTATTACACGCTAATTTTCAAGTTGTCAATTTTTCTATAGAGATTATTTTCTAGTGTGCAACTTTTTATGTTGGCCATTTACTATTATCATTGAAGGGTCTACTAACATTAATCCTTCATTGTTGATAATGCTCATAATTATTTTTTTCCGAATTGTTGCTTGCATAAGATATAAGAAGTTTTTCTCTTAAAACTAGACCCAAAATAATGCATTCCTATTAACTGTTCCAAATCTGTGTCCAACCAAGATAAGTGGCGTTGTACTTATATATCACCTTTTTAAAATTTGACAAGGTCGTTAATCTATGACATTAGACATCCTTAAGTCACATTCTCAAATTGTTTACCAATCAGATAGTAAAAGATAAAGGATTTGTATTTTATCAAACTATATTTTTCTGCTCATTCCCATTCTTGTTGTCAAGGATTTTTAAATACCATTTTCTTCTTAATTATCCCTCGCTCTTTGTTTCGAGTTAAGTGCCTCCACAACTAACTGTAATCCCTTATATGTCCTTAATTAAGGAATTAATGATCCTTTAGAAGGAGTATAGAGGGGAGCTTGCTATCCTATGAGACTCGTAATTGGGGGATTCTTAAGGAATAAGTTCGTTATTTTGTGATGAACGCAGTACACATTAAGTACTAAATACATGAGACTTGTATATGTTGTATTTCATGATAAGAACATAAATTGGATGATACAAAAGTAATCAAATAGTATGGTTAGCTCTGAATTGCTAAATCTATATATTAATTCACCAATCTCTGTCCGTCTGTATGTCCGCACGCTATCTCCTCCCACATTTATGGCCAGATTTGAACTTTGAAGGTACCTATGGAATCCTTGGGTCAAGACGGACCTAATAAAACTATTTGCAAAGTGATGGGACCAGAAATGGAAAAAATTCAGAGCTTGTCTGATTTGAACTACCTACTTTTCAAGGTAAAGGGAGGAAAAAAGAAATAGAAAAGGAGGAGAGGAGTTAGAGAAATAGAAAAAGAAAAAAATTGGCATGTGATTTAAAACATATTTTTTGTACAAAGTCAAACTTTTTATGAGGAATGTTTGTACAAAACAGAAAATTATTTTCTCTCTCCTCTCTTATATTCTTAAGGTCTGTTTCACTCACAAACTAGCTCCAAAACCCACCCATACCCGAAGGGCGAAATATGGGCGCCGTAGGCGCTCAAATATGCGAGTATTATATTATAGGTAGTGAACTTTTAATATCTTGCATATATAAAATCTAATTAGTCTGATCATTGCGTTTTGCGAGATTGGTAAAAAATATGTCTAAAAAGTTTAACGTTTAGTTATTTTTTTCAATCCAAGAAGGATGGAGGTACAATAAGATTCTTGTAAATATTAAAAAAACATGTTTAAAAATCATTCCTCTAATGATATAATGACTTATATTATTATCAGTGATTTTAATTTGATGTCATTTGTATTATGTAAGATCATTGCAGTGTAATGATCTGTTTAATTATCAGTAATTTTAATTAGAACGTTCTCTGTTGAGGTAAAAGAATTAAACTTTGTTAATTTGTGTATTTTTACGTATTTACTTCAACTTTAAATACATATTATATATTTTTGTATGTGGTTTTAAAGAACTGTGGAATTTAAAAAAAATCATTCTTCATCATAAATTGAATCAATGAGAAGCTATTAAATAGAACAATGGCTAAATAACTAAACTAAAAATGTTATAAACAGGTAATTATGACATTTTCTTAAAGAGTCATATAATTAAAAATATGTTTACAAAAACCAATGCATAAATCATCTAAATATAAACATATTCGACAATCAAAATAAAAAGTAACACAATCACTTGAAATGTTTTAAAACTTTGCTTACAGTTTTGAGGTGGTGCGTAAAAATTAATGAATTATTATTTGATTTGTTCTGAAGCAGTTGTCTCCAAAAAGCATCCGGAATGCCTATCGAATAAACGCGTACTTTGCATCGGCTGCTAGAATTATTCCACATAGTTCTGTTGGGAGTAAAGTTCCCGTGAGGCTAACTTTGTTTGTTGTCAATACTTTTGAATTCAATATAGCGAACTCAATTGCTTTTGACCTTGCTGATGACAACTTTCGTTCAAGAGTTTTACCCTTAACGCTGAAATCGAATGAACGTTAGTAAATTTTCTAGACGCTATGACTTACCAAAAAATATCAGTTCAATTGTTAGACAGTAATTCCTGACACACTTTTCAGGATTAAAAAAATGAATAATACAATGATAATGAAACAATAAAAGAAAATACCTCTCTTTAAAAACACAAAGTCATATTTAACTTACTATATGGCTGGCCTTATTATCTTCACTTTTCTCATCAATATAATATATATTTTTCACTATTAAGAATGAAGAAAATTGAGCTCTTCTACAAATCTTCAAAATTAATGGCACCCATAAAGAACTCTTTGTTTAATGGACCACCTGTAAAGATAACCATAACAACGCTTTGGCTATTCGGGTGTTCAGTATTGGAGTAAATGGTAATAATTTACAAGACACTCTTTTATTATATATCTCTTCCAATACGCATAATTAAACTTCATTCATTCGAAAAAATTAACTAAATTTTTGTTAAAGGCTTCCAATCCATTTCATTCTTACATCATCACAAAAAAAATAAATAAAGAAGTAATATCATAAACAATGAGAAACGCAGTATGCCAAAAGAACATATATATATATATATATATATATCAGTTCATTGATTAATCTCATAAGATATACATTCATATAGGTAATTAAAGGGAAGGATCTTCTTATTATCTAGGATGTTTTCATCCATAAAATGCAACCAGGTAAATGATAATTTCCGTCATAATTGGTACAATTAGGCGGTATATGTATGGTAAACAAAATACTTTAACTATTCTGAAATTTAAAGTCACTAAAAACCTTTGAGGCGCTATTTTGTTTTTGTTGAAAAGTGTTTTTAAAGTCTTCAAACATTTGAATACCACAAAAGATCACTTCTCTAAGTATAATTTTTTTCTCCATCTCGCCGTAGAGGATCAATATCATTTGCCTTGTATGCAGACAATCAAAACTGAGATGGTACAGAGTTTCGTCTTCCTCCAGGTAGCGTTGGCAATGGAGCTAGTGGTCTTTTTTTAAAGATATTTGTTGAGTTCCAATGAAGAAGTGGGTTTCAACTAGTAAATTTAGATTTAGTAGCAAGTGTTTATTGCAATCCACGAGGTTCGTCATTTGCTTCAGGATGCTAGTCTAAGGGCATTTTAAATTTCACAAGCAGGTGTTTGACAACCCATATGTTGTATTATTGCAATGCATAACTTTTAATGCATACCTAAAAATCCACATTTTCGGCTATGACTGTTTTGTAGGAGAACAAAAGTACAAAACTAGAAAATGATAAAGAAATTAATCTGAATCCAATCAATCATTATCTTTTTAAAAAATGTCGTCCCAATTTGATAGGCTCCCTTTTTTATTTGCAAGATTGAACAATAACTCACAAAGAAGAAAATAATAATGAGCACAAAATATAAAATTCGTATTTTGTCTACCCATACGAATTTTATTTTATTTGTTCCTTGATCTGAAAAATTGGATGATGAAAATAAAAACAAACTTCCAACTATAATATACATATAGAACAAAGAAACTTAATTAATTATTTATTTCTACACAATCGATCTTTGAAATTTAAGTGACATATCTCATACACATAATATATAGATCTTTTAATTTTTTGAAAAAGTTTTTTTGTTTTTATTCATTAGAAAATAATAAAGTCAACTCAATATTTTATGTATAAAATGAGATCTACTCGAGTTCCTTTACCTAAATTTTTACTTCTCTGAATGATATATTGTTAACAACACGACGTTTTAATGTGTTTTGTGAATATGATATGATATAACATTATGTGAATAAAGTTTTATCTCGGTATATAATAATAATAATAAAATTAAAAAGGAATATCTTTACGTTTGTTTGAAATTTCAAAATATTTCCTGATTATGAGACTTGAGGTTCTTATATGAATTGGTTGACAACTCATCAGTATTGGGTAATATAACGGAAATATCTCTTTCTCTCTCTCTCTCTCTCTCTCTATATATATATATATATATATATATATATATATATATATGGATATATATTTGACTTAATAGATTTAGAGCTTGATTCTCGGCTTCCATGTGTCTCCTGAACCACCCATTCCTTTATTTGCTTCATATTGATGTATAGGCACCATTTTTCATCTCCTGTGACGATTCGATACAAAAAAAGCTGTTTAAAACCATGTTTTGCTCGATGGCGAGCAAGGAGTGGAGCCACAATTTGAAGACGTTTTTTCTTTGTTTAGCTCATAAAAACCCAACCTCCGAGCTTTTCAACAAATTTAATCGAATGAAGGTGATTATGTAAGAGTACAGTTCAATTTTTGGCCGATTCACGAGTTTTTAAATACCATTTTCCTTCAATAATGCATTCAAATGCTCTTCATCGAATTCTGTAGGTCATCTGCTTCAAAGTGTGTTGTCGAGGTCAACATTGCCGTTTTTTCAACTTTGCAAATCTTTTTTGTGCACCTCCTCCGCACACACTATGTGACATATGTCTCGAGCGGCTTCGGTAGATTTTGTCCTCTATGATGCATCATAGAGGACATCATGATGGTGTGGAAAATGCTTCCTGGACATTCCATTCTAAGCCTAAAAAATAACCAAAACCTAAACTTGTAAAAAAAATTAAGAACACAGTTTTATAGAAAAGAGAAAGAGCTTTTTATTGCAAATGGGCACTTTACCCAATCAAAAATAAATCGTCGTGAAACAATAGAAAATATAAAAACTCTATGAACTTTCCTACCCAATATTTTTAGTCAATTTCGTTGACTAAAATAAGTACTCAATCTATAAATTAAGAGTTGTAATATTCATACAATTATCTTTTATACCTTTAATGTGTTTTTGTCATTTTATAACAACAAATTCTTGGAGAGGAAAAGCTCTTCAAATCCATAAATATATATATATATATATATATATATATATATTCACGTAACTATAATGCATTTTTGTAAGCAATAAATGTATAATTTGCAAAATATATTTTTTAAGTATTTGGATTCAACGTACTTCCAATTCTCAAAAATCTTTTTACGACAAAGTCAAATAATAATTCCTTTAAAATACTTCCAGCTCCTTATACTTAGGACAGTAATCAAAAGATTAAGCTCTTCATAATAAAAGCCTTTAATGTATTTTGAAGAATGTGTATTTAACCTTTTTTCCAGGACGTACCCTCGTCATAAAAGTAAAATGACCTTAATCAAGGGTTATCACACATGTCCATCAAGTTTATGGACCATAAACAAGGGCATGGAAGTGCTTGTCTAGACCTGATAGGAGGCATTACGTATTAATGGAGGGGACGAATGTATGTACAATGGATCGGGTATTTGAGGGTTTAATGTCTTTTTGTGATTCATGTTTAATAGATTATTTTTTATATTATATTATTTTTACCAAAATAGGAAGCATACAAAAACTAGAGGCATATATACACTCAGAGAGTGCAAACCTCCGCCGTCACGGGGTCCTTATGAGCCTTCCGAGGCGGATTTTTCACGACTGGGGCGGCGTAGAGGGACGGGGGAGGGTTCCCCTCGACGGAAATTTCGAGAGGAAGACGCTCCCGGCACCCAATTTCACAGCACAGCGACATCTATTGGCAGAGTAGGCTAACTTGAAATATTTATTAGTATTTAGCTCATTTTGCATCTTAATTCTGCACTCAGAGATGCCAAAATTTAATCACTTGTTTCTTTTGGCATTTCCAACAACTCCACAAAGTTTCATCCGAATCCGTTACGTACTTTTTTAGTTATCCATCTGACAAACAAACCAACCAACAAACCAACGCCCGTGAAAGCAATACCTCCTTCGGCGGAGGTAATAATGAAGAATCATACAAAAGTTTTTTGAATTTTAATGTTCATTTATGCTTTTTTTAACGTAACTGTCTTAAGATTGTGTTTTTTACTCCTACTTTCTAGTGTATTGTAATTTTTTTATTCTGTATAGATTTTAGCAAATAAATAAACATCTTAACCAAAAAAGAGATTCTAAGTAGTTGTTTAAGAAGAAAGTACTTTCATCAAAAAATATTAGGAATTAAATTGCAACGCAAAAAACACAATAACATTAAAATCAAGCAATAGTTTATTAAAATCAATATTAAAAGCATACGTCAATTCTTACAAATCTAGGTTAAATATATTTTTAAATGATGTGATGGGTCTACCTTCAGAGGGTTAATTTTAAACTACAATGTTTATTTATGATTTTATAATCACAACCCCTCTATATATATATTTTTTTTTTTGCCTATATGGTTCGATAGAATTGCAGTATCATCCGACTGAATATAAACAAGCATTATAGCGTTAAAATTAGTCGCTCAAACCTAGGATATTATCAATGAGGTAGACCAAAAATGACCATCCCCTCTCGGGATTCGAACCTGCTCTATTAACATTGGAGACGAGCACGCCTTAATGACGCACTGAGCTATCGCTCTTCCTTGATACACCAGACGTATCCATAGACAGATTGATCATTATATAACTAAGTGTTTAGGAGAACAAAGACATTTTTATGTTAATATATATTCGTGTCCGGAACAACCACTCAAAATATTACTATTTCTTAAAGCCCCAAAATCCTCTGCATAAAATTTAGTCTAAATCTAACGTCCCAAAGAAATAGTGGAAAACTTTATATCATAAGCATATTGAAAACAAATTTATCAGGCATTACCAAGGGGTCCAAAAACCGACTTAAATCCACATCATCCAATGAAAAATGAATCCAAATCTATCTTAGCAATTTTAAAAAATCATCAAAAATTAGGGTTTTTTTTCGTTATCCCTTCTATTTTAGTCCTTAATATATAAAAGTTGAAAGTGTTGGGATTGAAATACATAAGAAGGCATTTTAGTCTTAAATATACATATACAGCAAAAAAGAAAAAAAACACATTAAACTTAAAAAAACAATTATGTAGAAATGGTTTAATAGATTTAGACGTATAGAATTTTAAAATTATAATAGTGAAACGTCACGTTGAATGTACAGGCTAAAACAGACATTCAAATCCAAATAGCTAATAAATTTCAGTAACTCTTAATGATCTTAAAATGGTTATGAGACTATTTCCTTTTTTTCATATGTAGTGAATGATTTTTGATAAATATAGGGGTTAAAAGTTAAGAGTAAGTGTTATCCACTTGAGGTCTATTTTTATTTTCGCAGCTGCAAAATATTGTGTTCTCCATCTACGGATCTCCAATACCTCTTAGGACGGTTCGTGGAACGACGCCTATGACGTGGCTCAGTTATATCCTTCGCTATCGGCGCGACATCTCCAAACCTTAAAGAAAATTCTTCAATTTTACAAGAAGAATCTACGTCATGGACAATAGCAATCTCGGTGTTCTTTTTATTATTGTGGTATTTATTAGTTTTTATGTTATGTATGATTTTAAATAAATGACCCATTAATATATATATATTTTTTTTTTGTTCCCTCGAGACGAGTGGGTCAATATCGACTCATTAAGGCTTCCACATTCACGTTCATTGTTTATGTATATTTTGCATAGTAAACATTACAGTTTCAAATTACTACATTTTCATCCTCTTAAAATATGTATATATATAATCTAACTGCAAGTTAATTGTATAGAATACATAAGCAATTTAATGTCTAGATATCAGAACTTTAAAATTTACTTGAAAGTATCTTTGTTCGAGGGTATCGTCCCCAAAGGGTGTTGGTATCGTATTATGGCATGCAATTGATCAAGAGTCACTGACATAGGAATCTATGCTAATATATTGACTAACTCCTTTTTTGTCTATTTGGTTCGACTGTACAAAATTAGCATATTAGTGTGTAAATTAGTCTATCGAACTTAGGATCTTATCAATGAGCTAGACCAAAAATGACCATTCCCTCTCGGGAGTCGAATCTGCGTCCTAACCATTGAGAGTTGAACATGCCTTAATACACTGAGCTATCGTACTCCCTGAACTCCTCTTCTTGAGGTGGTGGTTACAATTTTTGCCTTTTAATTGTTATGCCATATAAAAGACTTTTACACAACTTCTATTTCAAAATTTGCAACAATATAATATAATTTTTTCATGTTTTAATAATAGAAATATAGTATTTTTAGGTACTTTAAGATATTGGTTATATTAATAAATAAATTTTATATGTGCATTTTGAAAAATAAATGTCTATTAGCAATATTATTCTTAAATCGAAATCAATCAAAAGCATTATGTGCTATTTTTTATAATGACAAAATTAAAAACGCAAACATATGATCATACATATTTATCTGTTTCATTAATTCGATAAATAAGGCAGCACAATTAGGACACCAACCATCTATATTGTCTTCAGGACCAACATTTTCACATAACTTAGTTTTGCAAATGTATTTTAGATATTAACTTCTCTAATGGATTTTATCGTGAAGTTTTTTATTAAACAGGAAAAAAAAAATCACTTATGAATCAGTTCAAAGGAGACTTTGTATATAGTATCCTGTGGCAAAAGTTTATATAATTTGAGGGTCACATAATTTAAAAGAATGAAGCTCTGATAATTTGAACTCTGTAACTTACCAAAAGAAGTGCTTTTATCTTAGGTGTCATTAGAAAGTTTTTTATATTTTTATGTGTAAAATTGGAATTTTTATCATATTATCAATAGGTCAATTCTTCGAGGAGGTAGCCAAAATGGTTGATCCACCACGATCCCAAGCCGCAACCCAAAAACAAAGCTCCAAAGAGCTTAAAAATATAAACAAAAATATGGAGACCAAAAAATACGACTCCATGAAAAATAATTAATGTTAGAAAAGCCTCAACAAAAGATTGTCAAATATGAACGAGAAAACCTTAAACTTATAGTTCAAGCTTACACCGGCCATGGACCTTTCATCGCTCACTTAAGCAAATGGAAAAAGTCAACTGATGGAATGTGTAACGTCTGCATGGAAGAGACTCAGAGTGCAGATCATCTTATCAACAGATGTCCAGCACTATCGTATGAAAGGCATGATTAATCGCAAGAAGAAGATGAAGTACTTCGTATTTTAAAATTAATGAAATGTAAAAAATGAAAAAAAAATATTGAAGAAAACTATACTATAAACTAGAACTAACATTTACTGTTGTAGCGCATATACCCCTTTGTGTGGTCGCGCTCTTTATCTTAATGCATTTATTGTACAATTATATTATGTCTTTGTAATATTATATGTATATATGTATGTATACGGTATACAGTAATACACCTTTAAACTAAAAAAAATCAATGGGACTTTCTACGATATCTTTTATTATTAAATTTGAATGAACTTGAATAGATAAAAATATTTTATTTAGTTACGCCCTACCATTTAGTATATATATATATATATATATATATATATAATATATATATATGTATGTATGTATATATATATATATATAGAGAGAGAGAGAGAGAGAGAGAGAGAGAGAGAGAGAGAAAGAGAGAGAGATAAATCATTATTAATTTTAGTTATAAAACGAAAATTCAATCAAAAATATATTTGACTGAAATGCAATATTAATATATTTTTTACATTTTCCTCCATAAACTTCTGTTCAATGAAATCTGTGTAGTTGGAAGATCACTAAATGATACAAGTTTTCAGTTTGTATATACTGAACACATCTATTGGATATGATCCCGAGTATGTTTCTCTGTTTTATGTTATGTTTTTTCATATATAGATCCCACCGTTTTGAATATATATTGAATAAGTAAGTGAATCAGAAACCCCTTATCATAAAAGAGTTGTTTAAATCGATTTTGAAAAAATTAGAGTCGAACTAAGTACAAATTTATATAGATATAAGAAAAAGAAAAGGTCAGAAAATAATATTTTTTTGAATTCGTCTTAAATTGTTTATCAATTTGTTAACAATTCTTTAATTTCATAGGTTCAATGTGTTCATTTAAATATTTCAGTGAAATATTTTTGATTTGGTTTCTTAACAAACAAATTACAAACAAGCTTTACGACATTGTCTTTTTATTTTTATAATTAATATGTTCATAATTACAAATGGGTTTCCATAAAGCCGTCGAGAAAGAGAGACACTACGAGTTAACCTTTTCTATATCATTCACATAGAGAAAAGTGGGACAAAATCTCAAAAAAAAGGATTTAATATTTGCTATGATTTCTTTGTATTGTGGTTTTAACTAAAAAGGAGTAATTTTGTTTATACATCATATTAATTGGATCTTATAACATGTCTAGCCAATACAACATATTTTCCATTCCCTATTCTCAATAAATGCATTAGATATTGTGAGATAAAAATAGTAGATTTTAAGGTAATTAAAGTAAATGAAATAATTTCCTGTCTGAGAAACGAAGGCCAGATGTTAAATGAAGTTATTAAACTTTTAAAAACATTTTTCAAATATGGAAAAGGGGAATGTATCAACCAGTCTCATATTATTTTTTAAGATAGAGAAAAGTTAGTAAACGCACGAAATGTCATATTATTGCAAGACATTGTTTGAATCTTTAACCCAAAAAAATAAATTTGCATGAAGAGAAAGGGTTAATATCGTCTTTTAAAGAAAAAGTGGTATAAAAGTAATAATTATGTGACCAAAAATCGTTCAACTCTTCATTTCTATATTTTTTGTACAAAAAATCTATTTTGTAACGTGAGTCGAAATATCCTGAGACAAAATTAAAGTTACATTCAATACTAATTGTATAAATTATAGATGTAAGTAATTTAATTTATCTTTTTTGGACTACTTGTTCTAGTTTATTCCAACATCCTTAAAGTTTATGTGTCCTTATGTGCATTTTAACTTATAGAAATATTGAATCATTTGGAATTAGATGTTTTGAAATATTTGAATAAATTTGGTCTAATAATACAAACTTATAAAAAAGTTGACAAAAACAAAAATAACTATATAAACACATTTAGGTAGAAATTTGACCAAAATGTATTCAATGTTTCGTCATTTCTTATGTGGACACTTCGCACAGTCCTTTATAAGGTGCTTCGATCCGTAAAAGTGTTTCCCGTTTGTGTTTAAAAGGACTCTGAGAAGATTGGACATGGTCGACCTGTTCTTGCCTTCATAACTGCATAAAAAACACAGCTGTTTATATTATCTCAACATTTGCAAAGCCAATATACCTGAGGATAAGGCTACGACATTATTAAGTCTACCTGATGAGTCTAAATATAACAAACTTAAATAGTTTTGATGACGTAAGCAATCGCCATGCTTCACCGGTAAGCGTTTACCCAGTCCAATTGTAGGGTAAATATATTATATGTTCAATATTACGAATAAAGACATCATTATCTTAAGCATTGCCTCCATAACTAATAGATACAAACTCAACAATATTTAAAAATACGTCTAACCTATGATGTAATTAAATCTAATTAAAAATATGAATTATATGGTCATATCAATGCATATCATCTTCTATAACCAAAAAATGTTCTTATCAACTTAATTAATCTAAGAGGAGGGCATGAATTGAAATTTATGATCCCAAAATTACATTTTATTATCATTATTATTTAAATAGATAGAAACGCCACCACCCCTTGGGGATTATATCATAAATGAGATTACGCCTCTTTTAACCATAACTATTATTTTTATTATTATAATCATAATATCTAACAAAGATAAATACCATTTGTAAAGCCCTTTTTTTCATCCTCCTCTGAGAAATGAAAAATAGCATGAGATGGTTTTTGTTAAATGAGGGCTTTAATTATCAACCGCCTTCAAACTAAGCAAATATGTCATGATCGTATTTTACGAGAACCTCCCAGGCATTTTGAAGCATAATACTGAAGGTAAGGAGGGAGATGGATCTTATAATGATAAAAAAAACAATCAGTTATTATTAGCATGTTAATTATAGGTGCGTTCTTAAGCAAAAACACTCATATATAGTCAGTGTTGACCAAATATTACTTTGAAAGTAGTATGTAATATACTACTTTTTACTGCGTAGTAATATTTTAAAAAATATTGTTATTACTTCTCAAAAGTAAAGTACTACTTTATATTAGATATTACTTTTTAAGCATTCAGAACAATAAGTAAAGGCAATTCAAACAGGATTTGTAAAAATCCTCACCAAACCTAGTTTGTATTTTTATGTCCACTGGGTGACGTCACATAATACATTCACAGTTCATTAATTTTCATCAAAAATGCCTGTCGAATATTTTTTTCCACGAAAGTAATATGTAACTAGATATTACATATTAGTTATTAGTTGCAACTAAAATCTAATATGTTTGTTCTCTCTAGTTAGTCGAAGTAATATAACTAAGTAATATATTACTCGCACGCGCGTTAGGGAACAACACGGTTTTTAGTATTTGTTTTATATAATGGTTTGTTACAATACAATATGGAAAAGGGTGGTCAGACATGGCATTCATATTAAAAAAATATCTACTGACGCTTCGATAGTAGCGGGTAATTTTTCACTTTTTAACTTACTTTCAGGACCCCATTAATAATTGAATCCATTACAGAGGATGTTTTATTTGGACACTATACACAGTTCATAGCAAAACATTATCGATGGCTATCATACTTATGATCAATTGTAAATACTCCTTTTTCTCCTACTAATGGAGTTGAATTGGATAAGGCTTTAAAGTGTCAATATGTAAAAAACATTCTACAATCCAAAAATAGAGTTAAATTATCTTATAACAGCAGTTATATTTTGTTGTCTATTTGAATTGACAGCATTTATTTGGATAGCCATTTAGATTTATAATTGATCCATTAAACATAGGATCATTTAGTTAATGATACATTGCACGTAGACTCACTCAAGTAGTGGATGAAAGAACTATTATCCTGTATAAATAAAAAAAGTTAATTGCAAAAGTGTTGTTTCAAGCAATTGCAACTGCCTTTAGTGCTTTAAAATGGCACCAAAAGAATGAATGAATTCTATTTTTTGAGTTTGTGCTTCCCTACCAAGGATGTCTATTGAAAAACAGGTTTGTAATACTTATGCCTAAACTGCTTTCAAAATCTCCTTATTTTAATGGATATACATGATGGCCCTACCAAAATAAAAATATCATTAGAATAAAAAGGGTTTGCAGGTATTTTTTTGATCGACTATTTAGTTATTGCGCGTACATTCATAAACTTATATATTTGTTTGTATTTCTAAAACCCCTACATTAGCGTTTTAATAAAATTATGCATTTTATCATTCACCTATTTTTGTCATTTTTTCTAGACCAGACATTGACAAACTAAGGTCTGCGGGCCGTATACGGCCCGTTAGATAATTTAATCCAGTCGGCCGAGCTTGTCCAGTAAATAAAATAATAATGCTTCATACATCATTCATTACGTTGTGTTCATACAATACCGCGTTTCACTATACATGGCGCGCTGACATTTTGGCCGCGCCTTACTCTTTATTTCTCTCTTGAATTTTTCTCATTGCCATTTGAGTCATTCTGTAAAAAAGGAGCGGACCAAAGCAAAGGAAAGTGGACTGTCAATGTACTGGCTGTGGCCCCTTTTTCAAATTTTATAACCATAGTGGCCTGCAAGTCAAAAAGTTTGCCCCTCCCTGTTCTAGACAGACTTTATATTTCAGAAATATTTGTAATTCAAGTTTGTTCCTGGATAAAGTTTATATATTTATATATAATTTTTGCCAAAAAAATGACACTGGCCCAGAAAAGCTTCATACAAATTCTTCAAAATAAGAAATATCATCCCTTCCTGCTGCGATGACAATTTATCATTGTTTTCTTAAGTTGGTCATTAACTGGTATTTGCTCACCCTCTTTATTGTCCGCTACTCGACAGTGGTGGCTCCCTCATGCTCTACAAAAAGGTCCCTTCCAGAAGAGAATCTTCACCACCCGGAACAGGAATCGGTCACAGAGATTCCGATTTGAGGTAAATGGGCTTTGTTTGACAGATTCCAAGTTTTTTTTCCGCTAAGGAACTCCCTTGTTTTAGAGACTTTATGAATACCAACTTTGTCTTCCATGAAGCGACAATACATTACGTGAATACTGAGCTGATTGAGTTATTTGAAGCATTTTCTTGTAGTCTTCAGATACTCTATCATAGTTTCCTATATGTCTATGGTCTTTAGAGATATGGGAAGTCTCTTCGGCTTGCAGAGCAAGCTCATCATGATCCTTGTATTCATCGTCGGCAACTTCAACCAAGGGACTCAAAGCCGGCATCTATTGGTTACACTCTGCCATGTGCTAGTAGAATCTGGGCATATACTATATTAACGGATGATCCCAAATATTTATTGCATTGTTACCAGAAACGCTTCACATGTTACCTGTTGTTGCTTTCTGAGAGCTAAGCAACTGATTGCTTGATGTGCCAAATTTCCTCCTTGATGGTCCTGATCACGGTTGGTGTGGTAGGTATGCATCAGCAGCAAATTTAAATCACACTCAACCTCTCCTGAACAAAATATGTTATATGATTAGATAATCATGTTTATTTTTCAATTTACGAACCTAATTATTATTGATGACATAATCTAATATTCATATAAACTTTATTATATTTAATTATACTTATTTTAAATGTATTGTATAATGTAAAAACTTGAAACTAGATTATAATAATCAAATGAATCAAATTTACCTTGGCACATAACCTTATAGATTCATATACAAAGTTGTATATTCATAAGTTTTTGATTATATATAAATGGGGATTCCGAGTCTTCTACGAACAACTCACCTTTAATAAAATATAATACGTTAACTACTTTTCCTAAATATAGTTATCGAATACGATTACTATAAGATATTTTATATGGCTCACAACTGTCATAAAATCCAAATTGTTCAAAAATAAAAATATATGTTAATAGAATAGTTTTAACATATTTATCACGAATATGTAAAAACATATGTATCTTAAGTATCTTGACGTGCGCGGACGTGTGTTCTTTTACTTCTCTGTGGTATGTGTTGCTGCCCTCGGTTTTGTTTATCCTCCTCTAAATATTTTCTTCTCATAAATGTTTGTTTTCCCAACGGATAAACCTCCAGATGCTTGTTCTTCCTCCTCTTTACATAGTAAAGGCGCCTCTTCTGTGACTGAGAACACGTTCTTCTCGGCTCAAAAAAGACTCTCCTTTCGTTAGCAACCAGGACACGGTTATCCTTGGTTCTGCTACGCTGGTGCTAATCAATTACAAATACTAATGCAAATGAAAATACGTCATATAGCAAAATTGTTGCCACAAAAAATAAAATGATACATTCAAATTCGTCTCAGATGAGCCGGTTAACGATCTGAAAGATGGAAAACTTTTGTCTTTTTACCAAAAGATTAGATAAGAGTGGACCTTAAGTAAAAAGCAAATGCACCCGGGCAATCTTGCCCACATCGCAACAAATGTTTTAAAGCTTGACCCAAAGAAGTACATAGCATCAACTGGGACAGGCCTCATCGTCCCTTAATAATAACCCACGATAAGATTCCTATGGAGGGAATAAATAAGCAAGTCTCTCTTCCAGTTGATATTGACTTTAAAGATGAAGACAATAGTCCCTTTAAGGTTTTAAGGTGACTGCAGGAAGCTCATGCTTGCTAGAGAAGGAGACCATGTATTCGATCTAACTTTAAAGTATAGTTATGGCAAAATATGCGAAAAGGCATTATGAGCTATTCTTGAGCCGTTCTGCATGGTTAACTCATTTCGAATTGGAAGTAAATCAGCCCTTAACAGAATGATTTTAAAAAATACCCCATCTTTAACGATCCCAGCTATCAGCACTGGAATATAAAGAGCTCTGGCCTGATTATTACGTAACGGGTAATCCTCGAAATGTACCCTCCTAATTCCTTTTGGTGATGAAATTAAATCCTTGGAGTTTCTTGGGCAAGTGAAACAATGTTCCAACTGCTTCATGTTCGGGCATTTCCGGTCCACTTGTAACGAAAAGACCAAGTATTAATTTTTATAAGTCTTGGATTAAAGGAAGACTCAGTAAAGTTGAGCTGAAACAGTTACCATACTTTACAAGTGATGAAGATTCCACTCATAGAGTTATTACATTTGATAAGGGGCCAAGCAATGCAGAAAGTGTCGCTGCAAATACGGTTGAGCCCTCTCTTCCATCATCAGTGCCCGCAGGGGATGCTAGTATTCCAAGCTCAGACACTCGGGTCCGGGCCGGTGTATCTTTATCTACAGTGACCTCACGGGATGAAGTTATACAAGTCACGGACACTCAGATAGAAGCTTCAACAAATGGGAGGGATCATGATAATATATCTACTTGTCATCTTATTACGACTAACAACACTGATGCTATAGTGTTGCCTTCCTGTGTTGCGGATCAGCATGATTCAAATGTTGTGAATACTCCAGTTATGGTGAGTTCGGATAACACTTCAATAGTCTTTCAAAGACTAATAAGAAATTGAGGGAGCCGTTAATTTCAGACAAATTAGTCTCACTTGGACGCACCAGATCCCAGTCACTGTCCAAACGAGTACGGAAGGACTCTAATAACATTCATGATGTGACCTTTCAAGCAAACAATCAAAAAAAGAATCAAAACATGACTCCAATACAACATAATATTACAGATTTTTTTCCTCCTGTGCATCCAAAAGTCTGGAGACCAACATAGGTTTGTCAAAAAAATTATCACTGAACGTTAGGGTGGAGAGATAGAAAAGTTAGACATGCCTCTTATGAAGCATTTGTTGTCGTTGACCCCTGATATTATTTGTCTTCAGGACATTAAAACAGAAGTTTCTTCAACATGCCATAAAGGCTGTAATCAATGTCTCCCTGGTTTGTTTCACCATTTTTTCTCCGGATCAGGAATACGAGGGGTTGTAACCTTTGTCACTAAACGTATCTCTAAACCATTATTCGTTAAGGATATTGTGGAGTTGGAAATTGGCTTCAATTATCATTTCTACATCTGGTTGTACATTCTCCATTATAATTGTTTATGGTCCCAATTCTAAATCTACCTTTTTCAAATATATTAGAATCTCAAGAACATCAGAAGCTCCCTCTTTTGTTGATCGGGACCTAAATGTTGATATCAATAAACCGTCAAATAAATATCCCAACTCAGCAGCCCTTAGGGAACTCGTTTGCAAACTCAGGTTGGTCGACATCACAAAAGTATTTAATCCTGATGATAATGTTTCGTGGCGTTGTGGAAACAAGTCGTCCAGAATCGATCTTGCCTTTATATCATCAGTCTTAGTTTGTAACATTAAGGAGGCCCGGTACATTCTGGAGCCCTCATCAGACCATAAAATTATTAACATTTGTCTGCGTCATAAACGGTTGCATTCCTCATTCAAAATACCGAATTGGATTCTTTCCAAGGAGAATTTTTTTAAATAAAGTGAGATCTAACCTTTCTCAAAAACCACGTTCTTATAACGAACAAAGGGGCATACAGTTGCTATTAAGAGTTATTGCTCATACTGTTAAACAATTTGTTAAGTGCCAAAAATGATAGCTTTCGAATTCCAGAAAGATATTGCAAAGGCACTGGGTGATTCCTCTGTCTTCGTCAAAAACATATCGGCAGATCTTATAAATCAGTATAGAGTCATGGACATTGCTGAGATTGAGATGGGAAGAAAGAGAGAAAGGGAAACCAATGTGACTTGTGCCAAGAGCAGTTCTGCTTTTACCATCAAATGCATAGTTGATAATAATAGGATCTTGAAGAACCCAATGAAATACTAACTATTTTCATAAAAGTTTTCAGACATTTTAGGTGGCGTAAGACTGGATTTTCCGAAAAGAGACGCCATACTTCGCAACAAATTTTACACATAAAAACATTATAGAGTATATCAAAAGAATTTTAAAGACAAAAAAGCATCTGGTCCTGATGCATTTGTGGACGGATTTTTACTCTTGTTCCTGAAGAAATTGCACCTTATCTTTTATCAATAGGCCAATACATTGAAATGACAGGAAAATGCCTAATACACTTTCAAAAGGTCGTATTGCTCTGATACCTAAAAGGGTGACGGAACTGATTTTAGTCGTTGGAGGCCAATAACTATTTAAACAATGCATACATAATTTTAATTGGTATTTTAGCGAAACAAATTGAGCCTATTTTAAATTTTAAGGTCAAGTCTGAACAGAAAGCTTTCTTAAAAATAGAAAATCACTGATATTTCAAGGAACATTCTTACTGCTATGGAATCAATTAAGCGACAGGGAAAGTTTGGGGCTCTGATTGCCATAGATTTTAGCAAAGCGTTCGACTCTATACGGCATGATAATATTTTAAAATGTATAAAAGACTCCTTCCAAAACGATTTTTTAATCCAATAAGGGCTGTGTTGTTGAATGGCTCTTCTGTTATATCTTTGGATGGTATCAACAGTGCTCCTATCGAACTTAGGAAGAGCTGTAGACAGGGTTGTCCCGTTGCTCCTCTTCTGTTTTGCAATTAACGTTTTAACTATGGCGTTAACTAAGAAGTACGCTGGATTTGGTGTTTCTTTAATGGACAGAGACATCTAATTGACCTATATGCTGATGATGTCACTTTGATGATAGAGGATAGCACTGAGCACAACTCATTAAAAGAATTGATGTTCTCTTGTCATTTTTCAAAAAATTGAAATCAAATCCGGTCTTTCAATTAATAGCAGTAAGACAGCTATATTTCCTTTGTGGTGCCTGGATTCCGGAGAGTTCTGTTTTTGTTCAGAACGTTAAAGGCGTTAGTTCAGTCAATATCTTGGGCATTGTGTGGAAAAGAAATGGCATTTCAAATTGTAACTGGACCCAAATGAGTGCTAAGATATATGGACAATTGAGGCAGTGCGAGGTCTCTCTTTGTCAAAAAAATTGATCTCTATAATTTTAGAGTTGTTCCTCTTGTTTTATATAGGGATATTTCTGTCTCATCTCTGGCTGAATTAGCATTAGAAAGAAGAACGTTGGCTTAACTCTCTCTTTCATAAATCCTATATTTCTCTCAAAACGTCCTAAAAACTGCATTGGTGGAGGGCTGTGCCTCCTAGAATATTTTACCAAAATATTATCGCAAAGTAGTGGCTGACATCTTTATATAAATAATATTATAATTGTATATATAACTGTGAGTGTTTATACAATGACATTTTCATGCTTTCGTAGACTGCCCCGTGCTCTAGTTGGAAAAAAGTGTTGAAATGAATGTGTGTGAGAGTAAAGAGATTCCCCCCGGTACTTTAAGTGCTTTTGTACTTTTTGGTGCTTTCAAATAAATAAATAAATGCTCCCCCCTATCAAAAAGCCATAAATTTTGCTTTAAGTAAGTAATATTAAATCTTAATTGCAAAACAAATTGCAGCGAACTCCTACTTAGAGGTCGACAACCTACGCTCAATCATCATTGGGGCAGCGGCACGTTATTCGGCTCTTTCTCTAAGAGTTCCCAACGCAGAATCTTCTTCGTGGGAGTCGGCTAGAGACCTAATTCGTTAAGTGCCATCAATGGCAGCAGAACACTTGAATGCTTTAAAGAGATTTTAAAAAGTCATCGTCGCTTGTTACGGAAAAAATATTTTTTGCATTTTATATAAGGTTATAATTTTTAGCTAGTTATATGTTCTATAATGTTCAATTATGTTTTTTTTCTAAAAAACAACTGTCTAAAATATTTTTATTTATTTTATTTTATTTGTTGTTGTATTTTATTTACTCGTTTTTAGATAACATAATAATAATTTTATTACCGGAAGAGAAAAAAAAACATGTAAATGTTTGTTATATAGCAACTGAATGAAAACATTTTATTAGCTGTAGGAGAAAATAAACAAATTACTTTGTATTACATATTATCAGGCTTGTGAGCGTTCAGCTTTTGTTCGTTCAGCGTTCCCGTTAGCGTTCAGCGTTCAAATATTTAAAAAAGATTTTCCCAAAAAAGTACTGCGTAGTGATGACGTTTTTTTTTAGAAATAATTTCCAAAAAAAGTACTGCGTAGTGATGACGTTTTTTTTTAGAAAAGAATTTCCGAAAAAAGTACTGTGTAGTGATGACGTTTTTTTTAAGAAAGAATTTCCAAAAAAATACTGCGTAGTGATGACGTTTTTCGTTAAAAGTCCAAGAAATGTTTGGAAAAATTGAACGCTGAACGCAAAATCTTTTTTTGCGTTCAACGTTCAGCGTTCAAAAAAAGTTGCGTTCCGTTCAGCGTTCCGTTCATTGAACGTGCGTTCAGCTGAACGCCGTTCAATTTTGCGTTCCGTTCACAAGCTGCATATTAGGAGGAGTTTTATACAAGTACAAGAATAAAAGATGATATATGAAATGAAAAATTTTATATTATATTTATTGCATTTTTAGTATATCATGAATAAAAATGAATATTATCCTTTTTTGAAAATTATTAATTATATTCTCTTTCGATACTTTGATGGGAATGGCTTTATTTTAATTATTTATTTTTATGTACTATTTTGATATCTTAAACTATATTTTATGATTTTTTTAAGTAGTTTATATACAACTGTATACCTATATATATATATGTATATATGTATGTATAATATAATTATATAGATATTATATATATATATATATATATATATATATATTATATAATATATATAATATATATATATATGTTTAACGACATTTATTTATAGATATTTGATGTTATAAAAAAGAAATTAGTTTTGTATTCCAACCATTTTCTTTTATAATATATTCTATTTTTCAGATGAATGTAATGTGTATTAAGCATTGAGGTTGAGAAAAATATTATTATTTTCTGCAACATTTGTTTACTACAGGAATTTTAATCCACAATGAATATAATATGAAATAGATGTATTCATAAAAAAAGAAAAATAGGTCCACAGTTTATCATAGAACATAATATTATCAAAACGGTTTCCCTTCATCAATTTATTTTTTCAAACGACATATTTGATCTGTATTTAATAATCACATTTTTATGATGGGATGACTTCAATTATTATTTATTAATTTTCAACAGCTCAAATCTCAAGTGTCATTCAATCTCATCTGTAGCTCCTCTTTTGTATCTTCATTTGAATTAATAAAGAGTTTCAAATATTCATGAATAAAGCAGTATCATGACAATGTTTTAGTAATTGATGTAAGACTTGTTTTTGCTGCTGGAATTGAGAGATTTAACGCATGGAGATATATCCTAAATGGACTCCTAAAAAACTTTTAATCGTTAAAAATGCATTTATTTTTCTTATAATGAGGACACTTAAAAATGAAAATGAGCTCAATAATATAAATGGTTGTATATTTTTATGGGTGTAAAAATTAAATGTACATTAAGTATTTCGCTAACTACGAAATAAATATCCTTTTTTACTAAGATAATATATGTTAAATCATAATAATATATGTAGAATGACAATGCAAAGTAGGGTTGAGTTGAATATCGGAGTGTCGTTGGCTCTACATTGTAGCAGAAAATACAACGACAAAAAGAACCAAAGATAAAGTGAGATATGAAGATCTAATGTATTTATCTCCATGAAATAGGTAGTTCAGTGGTATCTCTTTATTTTGATAAAAAAGTCCCTTTTTTGTT
>CP045904.1:5164749-5179712 GCA_013387185.1 Caligus rogercresseyi | reverse complement strand
ATCGTAATATATATATACAGAGTGGTACAGCAAAAATTAGAAAATGACAAAGGCCAATTGAAGGCTGGAATAGTTTATTTTAGAGCCATTTTAATGGTAAATTCCTGAAACAAAATATGTAAGGATACAGTAAGTTACAATTTTTATTCAATGTGTCCTCCATTATTCCTGATGATGGCTTCAATACGTGGACGAACGGAGGCACAGCTGGTCTTGATGAGTCCTCCGACATGTTGTCCCACTCCTTGGTGATGGTGCCTTCAGGGCCTCGACACTGGTGTGTGAGGTTTTGTTGGTCTTGCCCTCCAGGAAGCCCCAGACAGCAAAGTCTAGAGGGTTCACATCCGGCGATGAGGAGGGCCAGAAGTCCGCCGGCCAGAAGGAGGCCATGTTCCCCTTGCAGAACTCCTGAACCTTCTTGAACGTGTGAGCCGGGGCTCCGTCCTGGGTGAACACATAATTGTTCATTGGGAATGTGCTCTTTAGCTATGGCAAGACCTTGTACCTAAGGACCTTGTAGTAGACATCAGAGTTGACCTTCTCATTGGGCCTGAAGAAGTGTGGGGGCATCTTGTTGCCGTCGGAGGCCACGATACCCAGGACCATGACTTGGGCTGGATGTTTGGTCCTGTAATACCCCTCCACCTGACCTCTTGTTTCTGCCAAGAATCGATCATTTCTTCTGTTCAGCACTGCGTCCACTGTGAAGATCTTCTTGTCGGAGTAGATCTTGACCGTGTCGCCGTTGTGCTTGAAGAAGTTGAGGACTTTTTTGGCTCTCTCTAACCTTCTGGCCTTCATAGTGGCCGCCAACAGATGCCTGGTGTCCTGACGAAGCTCTTGAGGCCCAAGACCTCGTGGACGGCCCTGGTGACGGTGATGAGAGCAACGTTTCTCTCGGCGGCCATCTTCCTCATGGACTTGGTGGGGTCCTTCTTGATGTTCTCCTGCAGGAGGTTCAGGAACTCACCACTTCGTTTTTTGTTGTGTCCCCAGTCCCAGGCTTCCTGGAGATCGGATCCATGCCCTCCATGGCCTTCCTGATGTTGTAGACCGTGGCCAAGGATACCTTGATCTGGGTCGTGATCACCTTCGGGTCGACTTGGGCGCAGAGGAGATCAATCGCCCTTTGCCTTTTCATCTCTTGCTCAGACATTTTTGGTTATACAAAAACACAACAGATACCAGTTTGTAGGATTTTGTTTACTCTTTCGAATGGCACCAAGCTCAAGATCATACAACAAATAACAATGAGCTAGGGCCTTTAAAAGTCCATTCTAATTTTTGCTGTACCACTCTGTATATATAGACGGGATGAGAGTTGCTAAACTTCTGAGGTACAGATATGTGATGCATAATAAATCAAGGCTTCACAACTCAAAAATGGCATTATGGCAATGTAATATCTGTGATCATAATTGCGAAAAAAAAACGGGGGGTGGAGGATTGAATGACTGAAAAATAACCGTAATCGCTTAAGTACATTTCCTACTTATGGTCATTTATAGCTATCATAAATGAGGTGTTTATTATCATTTGAACATAAGAAACATTGCGATTATATTCTAAGGATATTTATAATTACATACAAATTTGCGCTCAAAAACAATGAAACTTCTTCTGTTGTCGATATTATGACGTAAAAATGTTGTTTTAACATAGAGTAATGGGTTTTTTTTCGGGTAATATGTTAGCATTTTCGATTTTTGGGATATTCAAAGCGCTAACTGGTTGCTGTGCTTCTTCAGTAGATATAGCTAAACAATATAAGGATGGTTAGAATAAATAACTAAGAGGAAGGACCTTATAGTAAAAACGATTGAAAATATATAAATTTCTTAATTTGTAGTACAAAATATAGAATAGCCAGTTGCGGTCGTTCTCCTACATTAATGCAATTTTTTCATTGCTTAGTAGGAAGGAAATAATTTTTTCTATAAGATATGATTGCTTTTAGATCCATAAACCCCCATTGACAACTTGTGGCAACCTTAAAGGAAATTCCAATTCCCCTACAAACAGGGTATGTAAAAAACCCAAAATTTTAAAAAAAACCGAACAAACCGGTTAAAAAACCCGGGATATTACGTGTTTTTTTTCGAAATTCGGGGTTTCATTACCCCTTAATAGGTATTAGCTATTAGCGAATTAATAGTGTATGAAAAAACCCGAATTTTGAAAAAAACCCACGGTATAAAACCGGGTTTTTTCGGGTTTTTCAAAATTTTGGGTTTTTACATACACTGTCTACAAACAAGCAATTTGGTCGTCACGATCCCAACCCTGCAGACTTCTTTTATTCGGGGAAGCCACAAAAAGATTCACAATTAAATGGCATCAGCCCATGACGGAATAGTCTCTATGTAGAACATCTGCATTCAACTATAACTCAAAGAATTCCTGTCAGAAAATAATTCCCTAAGCAAAGCTACGGAATATAAATTGCCCACGTTAAATTTTAGTGTCAAAGTAGTATACTTAATTCAGTCTCCACACATTCATATATATCTAATTTCATATCGAATAAAATGCAATTGAGAACCCTAGACAATAATTTTGGTTAAAATAGAAGCGTCCCGTCCAATTTTAGGACCCTTTCATTAATGTTATTGTTAAGGTCCATATCGAATTGATTTAATGAGTCCGCTCGTACACTTCACTAGAATCGAATCATTTCTGTCCACATCTGACCGAACCAAAGAGTTATATGCTACTGCTATCATATATGTGGAATAATCCGTCATTGTGAAGCTTACAATCATTTTATACAAGCTCAAATATATTTAATGTGCTCGAGGAGAAATATTTAATTTAACTTCCGCCCACTTTTTCCATGACAACGGTAGATTATCCTGCAGCTGTCGAAATTAGCAGCCTTGCGGCATCTATTCACGATGTGATTGGTTAGTGATAACAGGAAAGTGATAGTAGATACTTTGTTAAAAAGAAATTGAATATTGCATCTTGTAATATTCATATATGCATTTGTTTATGTATCGACATCTCGTATATACCCCTATAAGTAGGTTAGATTGCTATGTATATGTACTTAAAGTCTGATATATTTAAGGAAAAATCTCAAACGACAAAAAAGTCCATTAAAGGATGACCAAGCTTTTAAAAATCCATGAGTGGAAGCTAAGGAGGAGAGAGAATGGAGTCTATGGACATAAAGGTAAATGACTTCGTCCACCAAGACGCCTTAGAGATATTTTGCTTCGTAATGAAAATTCTATTGAAAACGACTTCAATTTGAGTGTCTCAAAAGGGAGCTCCATATTTTTTCTAGACTTAGTTTCTTTAGATTTATTGACTATTAAAAAATCGTTATAATAGTAAGCTTTTAAAAATACAACTGCCGCTCGATTTCGCTGAGGATCTTAATGGAACCAAAGCTGGATCTGGAATCATGATTCAGAAGTCATCAAATATTTATCCGCTTACTCTATTTAGTGTTCTTCTTTCTTTCTCTCTCTCTCTCTCTCTCTCTATATATATATATATGTATGGATTAATATTTAGTGTGTACTTTCGGTTATTTTTTGTTATAGAATGTAGGTAACTTTTTGCTTTTTGTCCGTTTTATTCAAGGAATACTAGAAACTACCTGGAAAGGAAAGGGGAAATTGTAGCTTCCAAGTGAAGGCCATGATACATTGATTAACATAGCAATAAATTAACAGTTTTATATGTTGTTTGTTTTTAGCTAAATGAGTCATTTTCACTTCAATAATTCATAATTCAACGATCAAACAAGTAGCCATTATATATAACAAAAATGAATAACGAGTGTGATATATATTTTGATCTATATAATAATTCACCAATCTCTGTCCGTCTGTATGTCCGTACGCTATCTCCTCCACATTTATGGTCAGATTTGAACTTTGAAGGTACCTATGGAATCCTTGGGTCAAGATGGACCTAATAAAAACTATTTGCAAAGTGATGGGACCAGAAACGAAGGGGAAAATCAGACCTTGTCTTATTTGAACCAAGTATCCTATATATAAGGTCGTAGCATTTGATATAAACAAAACTAAATAAAAACTGTGACGTCACACCCGGGGCATATCTTTTTATATGTAATTATAATATTGAAGAATTGCTCAAATTTCTCCAATTTTTGTGCAATTGGTCTTAATTTACTAATTCAAATCTTCCATTCGAACCTCAAGCTACCCACTACACCAATCGTATGTTATGCAGACTCTTGATACATATAAAAATCACTCACTACATTCCTCCCGAGTTCTCCAGACTTTTTTCAAGCACCACGCTTGAAAGATCCATTAAAAAATGACAAATACTGTGATATTTTAATAAATTAGTCAAAACTGATTGAAACCATTCCCCATACTACTACATGACTTATATATTTCAAACTGTATTGTACAAAATATTTCACAACAAGTAATAATTATAAATGAAATTGGCTGAGTTGCTTTTTCCCCCTTATTAATTCGTTCCCTCTAGTTTTTAAATTAATTGGGCATTAAGATATCGTAGTCTTATCATAGTTCGTGTTTTGGAAAAAGAGAAAGAACAGATTTGTAATATTTACTCCCAAATGATTCCACCAGGACTTGAAAAAATCTATTTATGACTTGAGGACTACGATCCAGAGATGGCGAATGGAACTCTTTAAACTTTTCATCAAATAATTCACAATCATATAAGAAAGAATCTGAAGGCACCATCAATCCTCCTCTTGATAAATGGTACAACCAAGGTGTACAATCATTACTTAGTATAATGTAATTACTCTTTTTACCGAGATTTGGAAATGAGTGTTGCATTTTATAGGCAATATATCCAGACACATAACTGAGCCCTTGGAAGTTAAGATCCCTTTTTGAAACTGATTTAGTTGGTTTTGTAAAGTTATATGGTCAACAGGAGGCTGGTTAGAAATATCAATCGAAAATTCAAATTCTCTCTTTGCCTGGGCTGGAGTACATTTCTGAATAAGTCTTCCTAATTTTTGAATGCTTTTTACACTGGTTTCTAGTCGCATGAGCCTCTTTGTGAGAACTCTTACTTTGTTTTTTTTGTATACATAGATCAGACTTAGCTTTTTTAAATTTTAATTTGAGATCATCTATATTTTCTACAAAACAAGAATGGTCGGTCTGTACACCGACATCTCGTGTCCTATGTTCCGCGTCCTTTGCCATTAAACCTTATATTGTGTTAGAAAGCTGTTTACACCTGTGGTGTTCGCGGGTCAATTTTGACCCGTGATTTGAAAATGCTTTAAAATGCTTAAAATCACCAGTTTTCTTCCAATATTGTTTTTCAAGTCATTGTTGGCTTAGTATACATTCATATAAATGGAACCAGTGTGGGAAATTTCTTTAGTTGGCTCCACAGACACAGTGTTTTAAAATGTACCACTCGTGTAAAATGTGTGTGTGTGCCTGAATGCGCTTTCTATATGTGTCTGTCTGTGCATGTGAAAGAAGCCTGTTTGTGTGTGTGTGGGCCATAACTGGGCACATTGGGCCACAATTGATCCTCAGAGCAACCCATAGCTTTTAGGTGATGCATAAAACAGCCAGTTTTCTCTGCGGGTCATTTTTGACCCGTAACACCACAGATGTAACTTTTTTTTGGAGACCTTTATAATTTACTAAAATGGTGAAAAATGATATTTCTGCATTCAATCGGGTGTGTCTGAGGATTAGATGAAGCCTCATTCCAGAGCAAAAAAGCAAATGGTAATTTTTACACATTCAAACTAGAAAACGGGTCAATTTTGACCCTAACACAATAGAAGGGTTAAATCGATTACAATTCGGTTGGCTTCTCTACTCATTTGTCTCCTCGAGCGAGGCGAATCAAGTCGAACATGGAGTTCAGATCCCGGGGATTGAGAGGTAGTTGACTGATTAAGAATTTGGGAGTCTTTTCATTGCTTTGGTCCACCGAATTGGGTTGAAGATACGATGAAGTAGAAGTTGGAAGTAGCAGACTTGGTACTGCATCTACTTTTAGCCTCTTTCGTGGGATCAAACCGAGAAGCTCATGTTCTAGATCCCTTTGATAGCTATCATGAGCCAAATGCATACTGCATACTTGTGCATTTTCTGGCTTAAATGAGTCCTTTCTCTTACACAGATTCTTCCAAATCCTCTATCGAGCAAAGTTCTTTGGGAAATCGTGGTAAACGATGCCGTTGGGGTTTTCACATCCATATATTATAGCACAAGCTTTTTTACGATTCTCTTCAGGACGACCTTTAACATAAATTATTGTATGATGAATAAACTCCATTACATTAAAAAATTTATTTATTACCTTGTCTATTTGAAGATTTGGGTCCATTATTGTAAATTAAATTGAAAAAATTGATAATTATGTTTCTTCGGTGAGTTTGTTTTGATTTTTGCCCCGGGTGTGACGTCACTCGCCTGTTAGCAGTGTTGACTGAGATGCCTCGACCTTATATATAGGATACTTGATTTGAACTACCTACTTTTCAAGGTAAAGAGAGGAAAAAAGAAAAGGAGGAGGAGGCGTTAGAGAAATAGAAAAAGAAAAAAGCATCTCATGTGACTTAAAACATATTCTTTGTACAAAGTCAAACTTTTTATGAGGAATGTTTTCATTTTTTTCAGAAAATCATTTCTCTCTTCTCTCTTATATTCTTTAAGGTCTGTTTCACTCACAAACTAGCTCCAAAACCTACCCATACCCCAAGGGCGTACAAATGGGCGCCGTAGGCGCCTAAATATGCGAGTACTTTTTATTAATCAACAATAGTTTCATAGTAAATATAATATTATTTACAAACGATACATACATAGTTTAACAGTTACAAACAAGTAATTCAAGAAAATATGTTTTTATTGTGAAATAGACTGTAATTAAGAAATTTTTCTTTTCAAATTAAAATTCATATCGGACGATCTTTGTTTCTCTGAAACTACACTGCCTCATTAAACTTCCAGTTTTGGAGGTGCCATGAGTTTCAATCGGAGGATCTTGAAGAGGTTACAGCGGGGCTGGCGTTACGCTTGAGGGCGGCTCCGGTTCAGCTTGAGGTTGAGCCAGACTTTTTCATCCACGGAAAGATAACATTCCGCCAACGCGACCCCGATAGTATTTGACTCTTCCGCCCCTATTACAAGATGAATAATTAATAAGACATATAGGTGATATTAAATTTAACGTCATAGAGTAACTCTATCCTGTTTTATCACTACCTTAACATAATTTAATTCAAAACAGATAATGGAATATGCTTTCTATTACTAAAACAAAGTCAAAAACAGGATAAAAGCTACGTATAGCTACGACACTATTTAAATTGGACAATGATACACTCAACATATTTAATTTTAATATTTATTTACTTATTTATTGGCTTGATATTATGATACAGTAAAAATCTATATCATAAAATAAAATAGTTATGATTTATATTATATATATATATCATTCATTTTTTTTTACGGTTATAATTTTTTTATTCGGCTATCAAATATTATAAGACAGTGTAAAAAATAACTACATTCATTTTTAAATTGCTATAATTTATGTTTTTGTTTTAACGTAACTGTCTTTAGATTTTTATATTTATATATTTGTTTTCTATGTTATTGTGTATTTCACTATATTTTTTTAGAATAATAGATATATATTTTAACCCAAAAAAAAATTGCTTTAAGATTTAAAAATGGTACTTTTATTTTTGATGAACAGTTAGAAATTCTTATTTAAAAATTGTTAGAAACTCTTACTTTGACTTGGAAATCCATCCACCAATAGACTCGATGCTCGAGCTAAAATACAGATAAGATCCTCCTCGTAGCTCTTTTATCGAAGTTCTTGCACATGAACAATGTCCATTATTTCACCCTTGGAGCAAGGCAGCTTAATAGCCATTTCACGGTAGCAGTCACCGGGAAGGGCAGCATAGCAGTTTTGGATGGACTTCTCTTTTGGACCTCATAGGCCAAATTCTGTCTGTTGAAGGAGGAGAGAAACCATTTTGGAGACTTCATTTTTAGATGATGTAGAATTCCGTTCGGACGCGGGGCGTCGCGGTGGCCGTTAGTGCAATAAAAGGGACTTGGGGGAAATCACTTTGTAGCTTATGGAGAAGCTAGTAGTCGGGGTGAAAGTAGTGTCCTCACTGAGACACACAGTTGGCCTCATCAATAACGAATCGCTTGAGGGGATCCCGCCAATAAAGGCTTCGTAAAGGTAAAGATACCTTCTCAGGAGTCACGTAGAGGATTGTGATTTGGGGCGTGAAGAGACAGAACTTTTCGTATATTTTCTGTTACCGGCCATAGTCGTCCCCGATGAAATGATCTGCAGGGATCCCCAGACCGTCGAGCCCTGTGAATTTATCATATATGAGGGATGCCAGGAGGGATAAGACTACAGTGACTCCGCCCTGGACTGCGGTTGGTAACTGATAGCAGAGACTCTTTCCGCCCCCATGGCATAAGGACAGAGGTGACATTGTTCAAGAGGATCGCATTAATGGCTGATAGTTGATTGAGGCGAAAGCTGTGGATATCAAAGTGACTCTTGAGCTTCCCAAAGAGATCGTTCGAGAAAGAGTAGTCCCTCTTGGGCATATTATTGTATCCTGTTTACAACAGGAGCAAATAACTTGTATACCACTTTGAAAGACAGAATATAAAGAACTTGTATACCACTTTGAAACACAGAATATAAAGAACTTGTATACCACTTTGAAACACAGAATATAAAGAACTTAAAATAACACTACGCAACCACGTTTTTTAAATAAATATTACAATTAAATTAATAATAATGGCCTTCAAGTGCGCATTAAGGAATGCCCGTTTATGGCGACATCCTTCCAGCTAGCTTCTAGTATTCCTTGGTTTTATTACAAGTCAATATGGTTCTAATGTTATCTTACTTAGGTTTTTGTTTCTGTCCTGTGTTGTTAAGTCTTAAATATTTCTGCCGTCTTGACTCGCCGCTCATTTTTTTAAATGGAGGCTAGGGGTTCAATATAGTTTTTGGATATTTGGAGTATTTTATTGTTATTATACTGGAGGAGGAGAGGAGGTCCGGAGTCATTGAGCTTTAAGGCAAAAGCCATCCATCTCAAGAGATCACCAGGCATCCTGAAGTACCTCTCCAGCATCATTTATACCATCATTAAGAATTTTTTCGATTCAGAGCCATTATTGACATACAAGGACTGAAGGATAGAAAAAATAAATAGCAATGGTTTGATAGAGCTTAGATCAAAGTACTCATTTCAATTTTTATTTTGTCTCTGGCACATTTAGACTTTAAAATATATGTCATTTTGTACGAAAATGAAGGTTTTTCTTAGAGACTCACTGTTCCTTACAGTTCCTCACTAAAAGGTCTAAATGTGCCAGAGACAAATAAAAATTGAAATGAGTACTTTGATCTAAGCTCTATCAAACCATTGCTATTTATTTTTCTATCCTTCAGTCCTGTATGTCAATAATGGCTCTGAATCGAAAAAGTGCTGAAAAATTTGAAATCCATTTAGCTCTGAATTTATCACTAACTTTGAAAAATTAATACCATATTCGGAATCAGTGGATAAAACTCTATAAGAATTAGTGAAAATTAGTCCGACCTTAATTTTTTAGTTGATTTTTGTTGGCCTGTGTTATTAAAGACTACGTGCCACAATCATGATATCAGCGCCTCATATTTCAAATCCTGTGACTACTACCTACTTTATATATATATATATATATATATATATATATATATATATATATATATATATATATATATATATATATATATATATATATATATATATGCAAGGTGCTTGGTCTGATTTACCGGGGGGATCTCTTCAGCACCATAGGCAAGGTACCGTTCATTCCTGGCGTTTCGGCTCTGGTTCACCATCCTATTCTTCTTATCCGAGAAGACGAGAATGGTCGACGAGGGCTTAATCTTCAGCCAGTTGATGAGCTATTGTTCACGCTCAACCTGAGGCAGATAACAGTTGACGCTTCTGACGGACCTAGCTAAGCATGCCGAGTTTAAACACAGTATTCCTAATGGATCTTTCGTCCACATTGAGTTCATTGGTCAACTTCTCATGGATCTCGTTGGACGACTTCAATTTCAGCAAAGAGGCATGCCAGGAACTCATCTAACATAATTTTGTTGTGACCACCGCTACCAGGCTCCAAGCTGTATATATATATATATATAATATATATATATATATAGAGACATGGCCATATAAAGTACTCAATTAAGAGTATTCAATAATTAAATAAGTGACTCTAAATTAAACATTATGTGAAAACTATTAATTGTTGATGTTATGAGATGCACATTGTAAGACACACATTAATTTTTATCTACATATATTACTTATTTTTCTTTGTTAGTTTTTTCCTATTTGGTTCGATGGAATTTTGACGTATCCATGGCATAAACATTGCAGCATTTAATTGAGTCTATCAAACCTCGAATAATTTCAAAAACATTAACCAAAATTGAACATAATCCCTCAACCTTTGGATTTTTAGGCTGTGCATTTTATGGACTCGGAAGCCTCTTATTCATGCATTGATTTTATTTAAACATATATGAGCAAGGTCTTTTGTGTTACACTATAAATGAATGGTATCCTTTTTTCCCTTTATTTGCCAAGCTTTAACACTAGATGGACGACAGCCATACTACTACCTCGGTGGACGGAGAGGGTTATTTCAACCCGCTTAAAAAGTCCTTTATTTATTAGCATGCGGTTATTAGAGCTTATAAATGTTTTTTATAATGCTTTTCAAGGATTTTATCATGTATTTTAAATATATTTTGCATTGTTTGAATGTAATTCATGTTACAATCTATGTTGAATTTAAGTTATATATTTGAAGTATTTTCGTTAATTGTATTAAAACAAGGTTTTCACAATAGTCCTTTCTGTTACTATATATTTTATTTATTAATATATACTTTTTTCCTTTATGGTTCGATAAAATTGCATCCGATAGGATATAAATATGTATATCCTTTTATAGTGGATATTAGTGTCACAATAGTGTTACTCAACATAGGTGCCGAAAATACAGTATAATGCGTACTAACATTTTTTATATTACTCTTGTGTGCGAAACACATTTTCTACAAACAGGGTGCTTACATCTTCCACAGCGTTTTTTGTTTTTTTTTTTTTCAAATCTTTATTTCAATGAAGTTATTGTGTATTAAAATACATAAATAGACATTTTAGTCTAAACTTAAAACTTCAAAAAAAGATTAACAAACATAAAAACAAATTAATAACTTAACATAGAATGCATAACAATAAAAGAAATATCTTAACATTGAATGGAACACAATAAAAGAAATATTTATAAAAAAACATTAATAAAATTTCAATAGTTTTTTTATTATTTTCAAAAGACTCTTCGACTTTGATGGGAAATATTTTATTTATTTCGCGGCGACACTCCAAGAGTCTTCCGCAACTGACGGTATCCGTAGCGAAAGTGCTCCATATCTCGCCGCCGCTGAGAGCATTATGGCTCTGACTTCCTCGGATCGGATGTATTCGTTGGTGGTCAACCTCTTTGCAATAAGAGCCCTAGCATTTATGATCGTATAAGTAATCGCTTTTGAAGCATCTGATCGATTTTTTGCTTTTTTGGAAAACCAAACAATAAAATACCTTTCAAAATGTTATTGGGGGAGTTGTTCAACCCCTTAACATTAAGAGCTAGAAAGGTTTTCAAAATTGATATCGCAGGACAATCTGCAAAGGCATGTAACGTGTTGACATATAATTTGCCACAGTCCTTGCAATGATTTTTAAAAATGATGCAATTGGAGGAAATCTGTAACTGGGCCGTAAATTTTTTCCCATCGTGAATCCCTGACGTGGAACACCGAATTATTTTCCTCCAATCATCGGGAAGTTCCAGCAATTCCATGTAGAAGTTTAGTATGTTGTTGACATCTTCTTTGAGATTAGGAGGCATCATCTTGAGATGCCAGGGACATGGCATCCTATGCATTTTAGCAGCTCTTTGAAGAGGGTACTTGAATCTTCCATCTTTACTAAATTCGAAGTTTGTTGTGGAATTCAAATCAAAATAGCCATGATCCAATGCTAACTCCTCGAGTAAAGGTGGGGTGCCCAAATTTCTGAAGAAGAATGGCTTGCATGCGTTTTGATGAATCACATCCACTATACTTTCCCCACTATACACTGGACTAAACTTCCATATTATACGTTGGGCCGCTGCCCATATTTTTGATAAAACTTCTGTTGTCTTATTCGTTAAAATAGTTCCAAATAAAAGCCTTAAATAAAGATTATTTTTTGTGATAGGTCTTCTCCATTCCGCTTCTGGATTTTTGGTTAAATCGATAAAAACTTTCAAATAAATTTTTGGAATAATAATGGATAAAACAGTTAATCCTCCACCTATCATAGACTTTGGTCTCTTTAATGCAGGGAGATATCTCTTATGAAAAAGAGTTGAGAGCCATACTTGTTCCTCCTCAATTACCTTTTCTGCTATCAATGGAGAAGCTGTTGCTTTATACAACACACCAGGGACAACCTGAGTATTGTATAAATCAATCCTCTTTTGTAAATTAAAATTCTTCCATGCAGTAATTCGATTTGGAATTGAAGAAAACATCACTCTCCAGTTATCAGCATGGATCCCCTCCGGTCCCCAGTCAACTCCTAAAATAGAGACTTTTCTTCTTACCGGGCAACCCCACATCTTAGATTTTCATGTGCAGTTCATTTGACAATAGGAGGAATATAATCAGAATCAGATTCCTCCTAAACATCGAATAGTCTTCAGTAAGTACTTTCAGTTCGGATATTAGTTTTATTAGATAATGTCGTCCTGAAATGTTAGCACCGGTTACATCTTTGTACGAGAAGATACCTTGGTGCTGTATAATCTCGCCTTTTGATCAACAACATCAACTCCATACTTTGTTTGGTTATAATATTCTACTGATTCAGGAAGCTTCTTCGGACCAGTAGAGATTGACACATCTGTGAGGAAGAACACATTTTTGCTGGATTTGGCTTCGTTACAGTGAGGGTCAAATTCTTATTCTTCAGGACTGTTGTTTCATGAAGAGACGCCTTCAAAATTTGATCTGGGGGATTTTTTCTTCTAATTCGGTTCGGTTCTATTTGGCTCCATCCGATTCATCCATTGGCGTTGCTAAAAGAAGTTGTTGAATTTCGTCGACAGTGAAACGTTTTCTTCGTGACATGTTGACAGGTTGTTAGCACAAAAGCTCTGAGATGAAGCAAAAGCTGCTCTACTATATTACATGAACATAGGTAACACTTTTCCAAACATGCTAATTACACGCCCGTTACAACTTTGTTACCCGTACACAACAGTATGTCAGTAATATTATTTTTTTCTTCTTCTCTCCTTTATTGTTTAGATGTTATATAAAATTTTATAAAAAAAATATATAAGTAAAATAAACATTATAGTTTATAATAAAAATCTAAACAAGAGGTAAAACACTAAACAAAATATCAAACGGGTATCTATTTAAAATATTTCAATATTTTTTTGCATAATTTTAAAGTATTATTTTGATTTGGATGGATAAAATTTGATGACGTTCCCCGCATGGACCCATGAGTCCTCGGTGTCGGAGGGATCTTGAGGGAGAGGCGGTGTATCGGGCGGCAGCTGAGAGCATCACAGATCGCAGAATAGATGGTTTTTACTATTTCTTTTTCGTCAAACAACTCGCCTTGTATGCTTTGGAGTTTGACACAGCAAATTCAATAGCTTGACTTTTATGGGAATTGTGACCTTTTTTCTTTAGAAGACCGAAGAGGATTGTTGATTTCATATATTGCAGTTGGTGACCTTAAATCCCCTTACGTTGATTGTCAGAAACTTTTTTAATATTATGACACAGCGGACAGTCAACAAAAGCGTGCTCGACGTCGTTGTACAACTTGCCACAATTAAAGCATGGAAATCAAAGGATAAACAGCCAGCAGATATCTACAACTGAGCCGTGAACTTTTTTTTCCGTCGTAGATTCCAGAGAGAGAATTTAATATCCTTGATTTCCATTCCCCTGGAGGGAAAGCTTTTTTATATGGACGTTGGCAATAGACTCAGCTCCCTCATAAAAGCTTAAAGAAGACATTTTGAGGTGCCATGGACAGGGGGGGGGGGGTGTAAATGGGCTGCTCTTTCCAAAAGAAAACGAAAACGTCCATCAGGAATAGACAATCGGGCGATGTACGATGAAGACTTAAAATATTATTACTTATCGCCTTTTCTTCCAATACTGATGGACTATCGAGTAATATTTTACATTATTTTAATTTCTATATGCGCGGGTTCAAATGACCCGCTCGTCTTTTTAGGTATAAGTGCAAAAAAATAGTGATAATATAGATACAATGTTTAAATTTTAAACATATATAGTTCTTATATATACATTAAAAGTCAAAAAAATTGGGACATGTAAATATGATAATTTAAAAAAGCCAGCCCCTAGAAGAAAAAATTGCGTTTTTAAAATAACCCGCTCGTCCACCTAGTGTTAAAAAATTCACATTAGCACGTTGTTTCGATTAAACTCTTTTTACAGGATATATTAAATTTGTCATATTTTTATTGTGCTTTAAAGCCTGGAGATTTAAAATAAATATGAGTTTGAAGTCATAGTTTTTTTGAAGAATTAAACACAAACTAAGTCAAAACTCAGTTTATTATAAGTAAAATACTTGTATAAAACTATTCATTAAAATTAATTATATGGAAAATATGATATCTATAAAAATAATAATATATACAAATAAAATTAAATACCGTTTGCCCAAGTATCGTTCAGAACACAATGTTTTAATGCATCATGCAAAGCATATAGCGACAGAAAGTTAAAAAAATAGAAGATATACATTGTTTATAAAGAGTTGCAAAAGTTTTTTTTCTTCTTCTTGTATT
>CP045904.1:5152850-5164649 GCA_013387185.1 Caligus rogercresseyi | reverse complement strand
TTCTTCCTAGGCTGTATTTTCCTCGGCTTTTTTGTTCCTATTATCATTATATTAATTCGTTAATATGATGCATATCATAATAATATTGACAAAGGGAAAACGTTTTTAGATAAGAGTTTCAGGAATTAGAGCCAGATAATAAAGAGAACACGACTTTTTCCGAATGAATCATTTCCCTCAAACGCTGTGGTTAAGAATATTTGCCTTGCCTACATATATATTAAACGCCTTCCCTCAATCCAACTGCCTCAAAGTACATTATCATAAAACATATTTCATTGCCTGATAATTCCATTTAAATGACTATTTACTTTTGTACGCAAATGCCTCAAGCACGAAGCTGCAATCAAATAATAATAAGGGGAAAAGAAGAAAAACTAATAGCTATAAAGAGTTTTTTTATTGCTGCAAAGCCGTGAATTGAGATTTATACTTTGCTCCATAAAGCCATAAAAACTATGAATATAAAATAAATCACTGCAGAGGCCTGCCCACCACCAACAGAAGTACAACCAACAGCAATCATAATGGCTTGCAAAAATTAATAATGCATGTTGCTAGTTAAAAGAAAATCAGGCAGGATCAACTAAAGACGGAGTCTTTAGAGTTTAAGGGATGATCAATAAAGAACCATTTTCTATGTGCTTTAAAACATATATCAAGATATAAAAATGTACCATACCAAATATGCATTTCTTGAAAAATGAATATTCTAAAAATAAAAAACTATCCATATTTTAGTCATTTTTATTCCCTTTTTAAAATGCTTAGGTCAGACTACAACTTGATTTTTTAAAGAAACTATTAATCGTAGCCGATATCTGATCAATTTCAAAACATTACAAAAAGAAGTCTTATTCGTCTTTCACATTTGTTTTACTCATAGAGTTACAATCTTGATCTTTTCAAAATAGAGACAACCATTTTTTAAAACATTTGGAAATTCAAAACCTGTAGTAAAGACAGTTTCAGCTACCTCACTAATCAGATTCTGAGTTTTTTTTCTTCAAATGCAATAAGAATATTCTCAGAAGTAAGATTTTGTGACTCTTCAAATGAATGATTTCGAGATGTTTTATTCGATACTTGAATAAAAAGGACGTTATTTTTTAAATATGTTTTATGAACAAAAAATAAACTGCATTGAATTGTCATTGTATAAATGATAAATGATGCCAATACATTATATTTATTATAGTTATTTTAAAGATAAACGATAGATTTGAAATTAAAAATTGATATAATGAAACAAATACAAAGACGTCTCAATAGGTGGGAACCGAACTTTTACAACTAAATTTAACATATGACTGAGTATAAGACAAACTATGAATATATATATATTATATATATAATATATATATATATATAATAATATATATATATATATATATATTATATATATATATATATATATATATACAGCCTCATGACTGTTATATAAGAAATAAATATCAAAGTACAAATTCTTTGTGATGTAATATCCGTAGCTCAGTGCATAAGCGTCTCAAGGTTAACGACACAGATTTGTCCCCCGAGAAGGGAAGGTAAATAATCGTCAGCCTCATTGAAAGTAGTGCTCTATTGACGACTGAGTTATAATGTTGTTCATGTTTTCAAAGATTCAACTCAATCAATTCCATAATGCCATTCTTTGTAGTTTGGACTCCCTTTGGCTATAACGGAATGCCGGGCATTGGAAATAAACTTTAGAAGCATAATAATTATTATCACCATTGAAAAAAACAAGTAGACACTTTGTTTAGATATTATTGCATATCAGTATTTTAAACAAATTTACGTGGGCTTAGATCATATAGCAAATGCTTAGACATAAAAAAGAGTTCCCTGATCAATAATCTCCTTTAAGAAAAATGTAGCCTCCATATAACGAAAAATGCATATCTTCAATATTTTTTTAAAATTAAAGTAAATCCAATATAAAAGTCATGTTTTTATTTTATGTTCTTCCAACAGTTGTTCACAAAATAGTATATTTAATCTGCGTATTGCCCATCTGCCTTATTAATCAGTTTTGACAATAAGTATATATATATTAGTCTAACACCATGATCTTTTATATAAAAATAATTTCCTTAAATTGTTCAATAAAGTTGTATAATTTTGATACCAATAATCAATTCAATCCAGGACAAATATTTGTTTTTCCATCAATTTGCAAAGAAAGTGTATTTATTACAATTTTGACAGCCACATTTAAGATACATTGCTTATCACCCTTTCAAACTTATATAATTAAATCTGTTCAAAATATGTTTTAAACACTTTCTTTCGTAATTTAAGTCGAACTTTAGACTTTATATTTTATTTTCAAAGATATATATTTGTAAACAACATATTATTAAAAGGAAAAAAATATTATTTTAATACATATCCAAAAGATACATATAAATATATATATACATACATAACACAGGGTCAATTATGCTAATGGTGGCTGTCAAAGGATTTAATACGCACTTACCTACCATCATGAGTCCTCGTATCTCTATGACCTTATAAAAATATATATATTAATCCATAATAATCCATCACGAGTAAATAATTAGTACAAATTTGACACATTTAAATACTTTGAAACTCTTCCGAGAACATCTGCGTTAATAAAGAAAATTACTGATCGCATAAAGAATCCCTATATATATATATTAATGCTAGTCACACACAGAACGCTATCAGTTCCTTCCAATCTCAGCTTATGTTCAAAGAAATACTCAAGCAGTATATCATTATTATAAACTAATGCTTAAAAATGGATCTTCATCTACATACATATAGCGGCAAAGAAGGGCTTTAAAAAATGATCATTATTGAGTTTGAGCATGACTTTAACTACAGCTAATAGTAATGGCATGATTAGCCTTAATGCATAAGCGGATTTCATTTATAATTCCTCTTTTCAGCTCTCTCTCAATATATGTATGGTATATATATATACAACTCGGATCTAATATCATTCCATAATTAGCATAATGAAACATAATAAGTCTGCTAGTACTTTTATTACAACACCGACGACATAGCCGAATCATTGCATGGGAACCAATATAATTGTAGAAGCATGCTGATATGAATCTGACTGCTCTATAGTCCCGAATGGATAATGAATCACGCAGTCGTTGGTCGATGATTGTACTATGCTATGGGTATACTCTATAAAGCAGTGGATAAAGATTTTATGGTTTTTAATGCACCACATTCAAAAGTTATGTATGTCAAACAAGAATTATATATATGTATATTCAAATTAATATTTATATATAATATCGGAACGAAGAAATAAAATGAATCCTATTTAAAAAAAATATAATAATCAAATGAAAATATTATTTTGAGATTGAATATAAAATTTGAAATATTCTTCGAAATAACTCCACCATATTTAATCTCAAAAGAACGGTTTTTATGTGTATAAAGAATTATAATTTTATAAAATCAACAGATAATATTAAAGCTACTGAAATATGGGCTTCTAAATGAAAATACTCGTGAAAAATATGAACAAAGTATTTTAAAAAATAAGCAAAAAAAAAATATATATATATATATACATATATATATATATTATCGTTTAATTCCCTTTATCTCCCGAACGATTCATTAGATCTTGAAGACATTTTCAGTGAATAGTTTTAAGTGCTCAAGGAGTCTTTTAGTGTGGCTGTAAACTCCCGAAAAAATCGTCATCGCCATGCTTTTTTAATCTTCCAAAGAGTTTTTGGTATATTTTTTAAATTGCCAAGTTAGATTTCGACCAAATTTTCTATGAGGTGATTTTGAGGTGATTAGATGTGTTTTATTCTTTTTGGGTGTTACTTGAAAATTCGTTTACCATTTGATCTTCCCTGCCCTTCCCCCCCGATTTAAGTTTGCGGAAAATAACAACTTTTGTATATCTTTCACCATTCAAATTTTAAAACGCATTAAGATTGAGAGTGATGTCACATCACGGGCCGCACCGGGTAACATCCGCTAGTTATTTATAAGGATTTATTTTCTTTTTAGAGACATTATTACTATATTAGAAATGGAACAATTATTAACAAATAAAAGAGTTTCCATAATTTTTCTTTATATTTATTTATTCTATGCATTCAGTTATTAGTATTTTTGGTGGGTCTAATCTTCTTCAATGGGAGCAAGGCCTTGGAATAACACACAGTCTTTTTAAGAAGGAGAAAATATATTAATTAAATGCAAGAACCATAATTTATTCACCCAAGAGGAAGAATATTGATTTTTTTTGTTTCTTAAGAGATCTTGTATAATTTCGAGGAACTACAGGAGGAAAAAATATAAATATTTTCTCTCGTCATCATCGAAGCCATTACGATCATTATCATTTTTCCATTAAAATTAACATAATTTATTCACCAGAAGATGCATAGTTTTTCTTAGCCTCACCGCTTTCTTATGATGATGTAAAAGGTTTCAGTCTTTTGAATGCAGGTTGTACATAGAAGAGGTTCAAGGAGTAGAGAGTGAGGTATAATGAATTAAGGAAATCGTAATTAAACAATATTATTTTTTCGCCTATATTATTAGATATATTGCATCCGACTGGACATAAAAAGCATTATATCCATAAATGTAATCTATCGAACCTAGGATCTTATCAATGATGTTGACCAAAATACACCTTCCCCTCTCGAGATTCGAACCTGCGCCCCTGAGAGTTGAACACGCCTTAATGCACTTTGTATTGCACATCCTTATATTACGATTAAAGTCACTCAATGACTTTTTTGGACCACTTTTGTTGCTCTCTTAACCTCTCACTTATTTTTTACCCATGGCAAAGGTCTTTATTCTAATGATATAATACTATAAGATAGGTTTACTGTAATTTCATCGGGAGTAAATTTGTCGCGGAGCTTTTTATAGCCGTTTTTTTGTCGCGGGTAAATACATCGCTTGCTCTTTTATAGTCAGTCAATTTTGTAGTTCTTCTTTTTGTCGCGGGTAAATTTGTCGCCAAGCTTTTTTGTAGTGAAGTATTTTTGTCGTTCTTCTTTTTTTTAGGTAATTTTGTCGCCAAGCTTTTTTGTAGTGAAGCATTTTCCGCGCTGTTTATTTTTTACTTTGTTGACCTATTCATGGGGACTCTGTCTGGGGTCCCATGGGGTTTGAATCTACCGCTGACATTTTTAGGGAGAAAAGACACGCGGCTTAAGGGTTGTGCACACCTTAGCCTCGGGTGTTCCGCCGCGAGTTGAAATCTACGCAGGGTCAACGGTGGATTTCAACGTTATAGAACCCCGGCTGAGACTGGCGTACCCCCCCCCCCCCCCCGAGATTAGATTATACAAAACTCTTGGGCTAAATGCATTTTCCTCCTTCAAAGGGTCAGCCGTGTATTTCTACATAGTCTTCTCGGATGAGGCATGTATATCTTGCAAGATGTAGGTCTGAAAACCACTTAACCCTCAGATAAAGCAGAGGGTACACGCGAAATTAGTGTCTGAAAAACTATTGAGTTGTTTTTTACGACCCAGAAGGGTCTGCAGTAGATTCCGAACCCATGGGGCACCCGACTAAGCCCGGCGCAATCCTTTAAATTAGGGTATATTTTTTTAGGCCGGGTGGTTTCCTCTTAAGAAGGGTCGGTGGTCGATTTCAAACCCATGGGACATCCGGTTAAAGTTGGGGCATTCCGTTAGATTATGGTCTACAAAGTCTTAGGCCGGGTGTTTTCCCCTTAATAAGAGTCGGCGGTCGATTTCAATCCCAGAGGACTCGCGGCGGAACACCCGAGGCTAAGGTGTGCACAACCCTTAAGCCGCGTGTCTTTTCTCCCTAAAAATGTCAGCAGTAGATTCAAACCCCATGGGACCCCATGAATAGGTCCACAAAGTAAAAAATAAACAGCGCGGAAAATGCTTCACTACAAAAAAGCTTGGCGACAAAATTACCTACGAAAAAAAGAAGAACGACAAAAATACTTCACTACAAAAAAGCTTGGCTACAAATTTACCCGCGACAAAAAGAAGAACTACAAAATTGACTGACTATAAAGAGCAAGCGATGTATTTACCCGCGACAAAAAAACGGCTATAAAAAGCTCCGCGACAAATTTACTCGCGATGAAATTACTGGACACCTATAAGATATATATATAAAATAAAATATATACAAAAGGGGAGTATTTGTGTGTGTGTGTGTGTAATCGTCTTTATTCATCCTTAAAAATAACACCTAGTTCTTTCAACTAGTTATGATGTAAAGGATAATGTTTAAAAAAAAATTATAAAAACAATAATATAATATATATACAATAAAATCCAAAAAAAATATAATAATAAAGCAAAGTCATTTGACAAAAACAAAAGAGGACTTATATTGGCGCTATTTTAGAAATGTTTTTGGTAACTACCGTTGCTGCACCACGTGTGGGGGTGGACCTCAGCTCGGGAAACGAATTCCACAGATCGGCGGCGAAGGCGGAAAACGTTTTTTCCTTTACTTTAAGTGGACAGGGGATGATGCCTAGCGACTTTGATCGGCTCGACCTGTTGTTTACTGATGGTAGGTTGGTGCGTGAGAAAAAAATGGTTTTGCTGATGAGACTTCTCTCACCGCACCCTCCATCCGAGCTGGAGTAAGCTTTCTATGTTTCTAGGGCTACAGCTTTTACGGCGATCTCATTCACTGACGGAAGACCTGCTTTGCGAAGTAGGTCAGGAATGCGGATGTGGTCAGTCCTCTTTATTCCTGTAATGGATCTGGCCGCGTCATTAACAGATACTTGTACTGATTTGTACGCAGCAGAGGACGGACTTTCCCAAGTCTCACATCCAAGACGTGGGGGAATGACAGCAGCTGCTGCGTAGCAAATTTTCCCAACTAAAAGACCTCTTGCCAGTTGCCTTAAGTACTCTCCTCTAGGAAGGTGGAGAGCCAGCCTTGCAATAAGTGTCGCTCTTTGTCTGGCAGCTTTAGCAACTCCGTTCTCATGAGGAAGAGTTGTGAAATTTGAGTCGAATGTAACTCCAAGCAGCTCCAATTCTTTCGAGGGGCGAATCAAATTTCCATCAACCAACACATAGAACGAAGCTAAGTCTTTATTGCGAAGGTTACCCCCGACCATGAGTTGAGTTTTGGAAGCGTTCAGTACAAGACCATTCCCCGCAGCAAATTGAGCAAAAAGTTTGCTCGCAGATCCAACTGAGCCTTAACATGGTTTAGGTCTCTACCAACAGCCCAAATGGCAGTGTCATCAGCGTAGCCCGAGTTGTCCTCCTCACCGATACCCAAGCAATCGGGCATGTCAGCCACTAGAACTATATAGAGTATGGGCCCCAAAATAGACCCCTGTCTCACCCCAAACTCCACCCTCAAAATGTCGGACAGGGTACCATTCCAATCGACACATTGCTGGCCGTCTGATAGGTATGATGTGTACCATTCCAATGCCGATCCTTTAACACCTATAGCTCTTAGTTTGGGGATGAGCTGACTCTTGTCAACGGTGTCAAACGCAGAAGAAAGATCGAAAGCAAGAATCCCAACTACATTACCTTCCTGTTTCCCTCGAATCCACTTTGTATGGGCAGTGGCTAGTGCTGCTGCAGACGATCTGCCAGGACGAAAGCCAAACTGAGAATTGGGTAATGCACTCACCTTGGCTAAATGGGACTCCAAGTCACGTTTCACCACCGTCTCAAGCATCTTGGACAGGGCAGGTAATATTGAGACTGGACGATAAGAGGCTGGGTCAGCTGGACTTTTCCCCTTTCCCTTATATATAGGAATAATCCGAGCTGTTTTAAAGCCACTTGGAACTATCCCAGAGGCAAGTGACGGTTTACAAGATGTGCAATGGGTGCTACCAGAACCTCTACACCTTTCTTCAGAACTGATACAGGAACTTCATCCAAGCCCAGCGCCTCCGTGCTCTTCATGGCTGATATCACTTTGGCGATTTTCCCCGCGCTAGCAAAGGAGAAAGAGAATGCGAAGTTGATCTCGGCCAACTCGAGGGTGGAGCAGACACAGGTGGTATATTTGCTCGCAATTTATCGACCTTGTCTATGTAAAATTGATTCATAGCTGATGCTGCTTCTCTATTTCCCTCCGTAGAAATTTTCTCGATTGTGAGAGAGGCAGGAAGGGAACCCACCCTTTCCCAACGCTGAGTTTGCAAGGTCCCATAAGACCATTGGGTCATTGTTGGCTTTGAGAAGTTATCTAGGTTCGTACGGATTTTATCTCTCTTAACCATAGATATGGTAAAAACATATTAACATTAACTTTAAAAAGCGTAATTCAACGGCACTCCTACTTATCGTCTCAAACTATCAACCGTATCACAAGGGAGCTTAGAAAATCATCTATTGCCTACCCTAGCACCTACGAAGGATTTTAAGAAGGCCGGTATCGCGAGGAGTACATGGGAATGTATAGCGGCAGTAAGAAGCAATTTATTAAGATCGTCGGAAAAATGGTTTAAATACCGTGTACTCACTGGTCTTTAGAGGTGGCTTGCAAAAATTTCAACGACACACGCCAAAATTGCTTCTTCGCAAAGGTTCACCCGAACCACGATCACTTATTATGGAGTGCCCAGCTCTAAATGAAACATACCAAGCTGTCCGTCGTATCATCGAAGGAAGTTTTAACACCACCATCAGTGAAGAGGACTTCCTCTCAACTTCCTCGAATGCCAAAGCGACGCCGTCATCACCAAATCCAATTTATAATATACAAATTGCGTACCATCAACGACAACGACCTGTCAGGAATCCTCCCAGTAGCTATTTTACACTCAAATATTATTACACTTATAAATTGTCTTTTTTTTCTTGGATAAATAATGCTATGTTTATTTGATAATATTTTTGTGATTGACATGTTTTTATCTTTGAAAGTTAATTTTAAGAACCTCTTTATTGTAAAAATAACCTGTTGATAATATATGCCCATTGCCAAGAAAAAAAAAGAAAAAAAAACAGTAACGTTTAAAATTAATAGACCCCGTATAAATGACTTAAAATTCTATAACTTTAAAATCTTAAACCGTAGTAAAAGAAAACCAAAAGAAAAAAATTCTACCGTAAAAACTAAATTCTTATTCAAAATTTCTTTTAATTTTTATTATTATTCTGATGGCCTTGACGTAGTGCGGAGAAGTTGACAGGAAGTATATGTCTAGAGTTCGGACGCGTTATCCCAAGATCCTCCACCGAAAGTCGGATTTTTTAGATCAAAAGTTATGTACGAGCTGCCGCCGATATTAGGATTATGAATTTAATCCTTTTTTGCCTATTTTTTTCGATAGAAGTGCATCCGACTGGATATAAATAAGCATTATAGTATTAAAATTAGTCACTCGAACCTAGGATCTTAATATCAATGAGGTAGACAAAAATGACCATCTCATCTCGGGATTCGAACCTGCGCCCCCCATTGAGAGTTGAACACGCCTTAACACACGGCTGTCGCCAATCCCAATCTTTTTTTACGAATGTTATTTTAAAATTCTTTGATTTGTGGCGTCATTAGAATGTATATATGCAATTGTTGTTATTGAGAAAAAAATCATAACGCTTTTTTCTCCCAAATTCAAAACTAAAATAAGATTTAAAAAACTTTTATTTGTTATATATTTCTAATTATTTTTTTAAATACTTTTGCCTATTTTATAAAATTGTATTTTTTTATTTTTGTTTATTCAAACACCCTCATCTTATTTATAGATAATTTTAAATATCCTTATCCATAAAACTATTCCTTATTAGTTATCCATCATATATTTATTTTTAATGAATATACAAAACATCCTTCCCCATAGTAAAATAAATGCTCTACCAGACATCAGATGTTAAATGATTTATATGTTATATTTATTTTCGTGTTTTAACAAAGTTTTTAACACCCTTATTTATTGACACAGACACACGATATTATTATTATTACTATGGGATTATTATATATTTTTACATCTAACTAGATAATCATTCATGCTAAGCAACGTTTATTATTGTTATTTACAAAACAGATCCTCTCTTCATCTCTAATAAACAACACATAAATATAACGAGATAACAGCATTTGGCAGCATCTGGAGTTTGTTAAAATAATATATATTTTATGTATATTACAGACCCTTGAGATAGGAACTAAAGAGCTAAAAAGAGATATATGGACAAAAAAGAAGAAACTGAATGAGATGGACAACGACCTATATATGTTCAATATAGAAGAAAAATACAGTCCACTTTAAGAGCCTTTTATGACTAAGGTGGCTGTCCTACTGGGTGAAACCAAATAAAAGTAGCCTTGGGAACAGGAAGAAGGAAATCCAGCAATAAATGTCCAGTGATCTCGTCATCCCTTTTACGTTTCATAAAAACCCCCTTAAAATGACGTCACGGATAATACTTTTGTCATTTCTCCCCTTTTTATATTCCTTAATACACTTACACTGTGATTGCATAAGAAGTAACAAAAATCCCTTCATTCTCTTCTTGCTTCATTGACATATAGGTATATATATATATATATATATTATATTATATATATATTATATATAATATATAATATATATATATATATATTCGTAAGACGGTCGTACTAATTTTACTCACATAAATATACTCCTTCCTTTTATAGAGTTTGTTTTACACATTAAGAGCTTCTTCTAAGTGGATCTATTTTTCTTCTCTGTTCAATATTTTATAGGTCCAGCCAAAATATTTGAATTCATTGCAGAGAAGTTTTAGTACTAATTGAAATTTAACAATGTTTGTATGTAGTAATTAATTGATTGTTATGGTTTATAATGATATTTTCCTTGTTTACTTCTGCCCATTGCATTTTACCGTCATTACGTAACACTTTGGGATTGTATAGATTTATAAACGTGGACGACATAGAGCGGAAATATTATTGTTAACCATTTGTAGGTTAGAAGGATCAACGATACCCTCTCTCTGAGAGAGTCAAAACGAGTTCTCTACGTGCCTTGAGCTAATTTTTACTTCAATACTTTAAAAATCAACTAAGAGTCATGGCCAATATTATATAATCACGTTCTGACGTCACGTAAAATAGATTCAAACAATACCAAAGGTTACCATGATTTCATATTAAGACTTCTAAAACATGGATTTTTGTTAAAATATTATGCTCTCAATTTTTTTGAAAGTCTTCACTTAGTTCCTTTGATTTGTCCATATGCATAATTACATATTTGTTGCCCCTTCTTTTATCAAAGAACTCTTCTCCCCATCCCCTCGAGTCCATGGTTCCCTCTTTGCCCCAAAATAATATGAAACATCTCGCCTATGTAATAAATTGAGAGAAATGTGACTCAATATATTTTTCTTTTTCGTTTTCATAATCCACTCATCTCGATATAATAATAATAATATACATCATATGAAGTTCATGATGGAAGCTGAACAGCTTATTATTTCATAAATTAATATGCTCCTCCGTATTTAGGGGGATATTTGTGGCTTCACAACTAAAACTAGAGGCATATATACACTCAAGAGTGCAAACCTCCGCCGTCACGGGGTCCTATGAGCCTTCCGAGGCGGATTTTCACGACTGGGCGGCGTAGAGGGACGGGGAGGGTTCCCCCCTCGACGTAAATTCCGAGAGGAAGACGCTCCCGCCGGCACCCGATTTCACAGCACAGCGACATCTATTGGCAAGTAGGCTAACTTGAAATATTATTAGTATTTAGCTCGTTTGCATCTTAATTCTGCACTCAGAGATGCCAAAATTTAATCACTTGTTACTTTTGACATTTCCAACAACTCCACAAAGTTT
>CP045904.1:5130641-5152750 GCA_013387185.1 Caligus rogercresseyi | reverse complement strand
TTTTTTAAGCAACTTTCGTCAATTTATTTTAATTATATTTTATATATTTTACGTTTGTGATGAACAGTTTTTAAAGATAATAATTTTTTTAATGTACCGTGTAGATCAGTGGGGATCATATAGGTATTAAAAAACCATAATTGTGCACACATGAATTCATAGCTAATAAAGAGCACCAAAGCAACAAATACGCTACATTCAGCTGATAAATATTGGCTTTCTAGCATTATAACTGAGGGAACGGACAGACAAACGAAAAAACTAGAAGAGTGGGAGATGCTACATATAGATATTGTCTATTCTTATGCATATCAATGCCATCACAATTGATAAATAGCTTTTGCATGTGCATTAGTTTTTGCACCAGTGGGAAAAATATCTTAGAATCCAGTACTACTTAATCCAGTCCTCATTGCACTTGCTACGAATTGATTGCAATGTAGATCACAAACACATTAGTGGGCTGGCAAAAAATATGAGTATAAAATATGAAACAAAAAATATGAGTATTGTCCTGATTGTTTATGTTGAATACTTTGCAGTTTCTTATCATTTATTTCGTCTATTTAGCCATTTTCCAATCCCCCCCCCCCTCGTACATTTTGCTCTTTTTCCGTTAAAACATTTTATTCGATATCTGCAAAAAAATAATATATTGTTTAAAATAAAATACACACAATATAATGCATATACAGAACAACATAGTTAAACTATTCAGGGGAGTACGAAAATACATGAATGAACCAATTTTGTTCATTTTCAGCCTTGCTGATTGACAAATATAGAAAAGAAGAGAACCATCGACCGTATATATTTTCTCATCCTTTCTTTCATTTTTCTGAGCAATAATTCGTGGAAATTCCGCTCTTTTTACCGTTTTCTATCTTTTCTCCCGATATGAACTCCACTCGATTTTTAGAAAGATATATTTCATATTTAATATCATATTTGCTCTTTTTCGCTATTTCGTTATTTTGTCCCATATTTTGTCCCCTTTTCCGCATATTGGGTCATTTTTTTTATAGTTTATAACATTTTTTGGTTAATCAATTCCTGGGATTTAAAAGCTTTTTGTCTCCACATTTACCCAGCCCTACTACTCATTATCATAAAAACAACAACACCATCTTAACAATTTCTGGGATTTATAAGCTCTTTTGTATCCATATTTACCCAGCCCTACTACTCATTATCATAAAACATCTTTTTCTTCATTTTTAGCTGACAGACATAATTATATATGTATGAATCCATAAAAGTAATAAAAGAATGGATGAAGGACTACGCCCGATTTTGCAGATGACATCTCTAGTCATCATGATGTCCTCTTCATTTCATTTCATTCATATATATGAATGAAATTGGATAAATGATGTTGACGTCAATGATATTTTGGACTTTTTTTAATATGATCTTTTCACAAAAATATATATGTATTTACGCCTCATCGATCTATATATATATATATTGTTCATTGTAACATATTGTAGCAGCTCCTGTCTATGGCATCATTTGTGTTACATTTTATAGCTGGTGTGCATTGTTCGATTTTTATGTCAAAGCAACGCTGTGGCTATTATAGGGAGGAATGATATCTTAGACATATTGAATTCCCCTTACATCCCCTCCCTTCATTCATCATTAGAAGAAGCGGGACATATTTAAAATGCAATTATTTTTTTGCCTATTTGATTTTCTTCTTAATAACATTTTTGTGCTATACATAGGTTTACCAAAATTGACCTTCCTCTCTTGAGAGTCGAAACTGCCCTCTCACACCTTTTTCGATAATTGTAGCTCAATGGAATACTATTTGAATACAAAATGGTGGTAAAGAGGCACTTCGTGGACGAGGGTCGTGAAAGACTAGAAATATTTAGACCATAAACTTATAGCATCCAAACAGCTTGAGGAGTTGGAGAGATTTCTCGGATTGTCTAACTATTAACACCATATATATATATAACAGTTGAGACCTGTGCTAAAACTACGACCAACAGAAGTTTCAGGACTGCTGAGTTCTTGATCCGCACTTCGGATAGAGAAAGTCAATTACATCATTTTTATGAAGTCAGTCTTCATACTCCTTTCATCGAATGCTAAACAACATGAAAAACGCACTTCAGGCAAGAAATAAAATACAAAACATTGGTAAGGGCAGATTTGTTGATTGTCGTTCATTTGTAATTATTTTTCCGACATTTTTTACGAACGACAACAAAAAATTCCTGTCGCTCGTTTAAAATAATAATAAACTTCCTTTCTAAAAAAAACGTCATCACTTTTTTTTCAGAATGACGAAGGAAATCTTTCCTTTCACAAAAACGTCGTCACTTTTTTTTCTTCAGAATGACGACGATTAAATTTTAAAATCAACAATGAACGAAGAACGATAATTTTTCGCAAGGTCAATAAGTCTGCTAAAGGATTTACAGATCATAATGCTCGAACCAAGGGTTTCAATTAGAGAATATCAAAAGAGAAACAGATGAACCAATCACATTTTATTTAAAATACAAAGCCCATGTTGCAGAAAGTATGCCTTCAGTGATTAAGATATCTCACTTTTCATCCTTCTGACTATAGTCTTCATTTACCCTCCTCACCCCCCTTACCTTTCTTCTATGTTTACAGAACCGTATTTATTTATACAGCTTCACTTCCCAGCCGTTGAATAAGAGCTTATTATAAGCTACAGGGGGTTTCCTAACTACACTTTTTCTCTCATCTTCTATGTAACCTGAGTCACTCAAAAGTTAACAACTCTTATTTGTTTACAACAGCAAGAACAACAACCACTAGGAAAGGTTGTTATTATTATTATTGTACTAGTTGTTTAGTATTCCCATCTTCAAGCTTCACTGCTTCACAACAGTTGAGCTGTATTTATGGGCGTATATGTACATTGAAAAGGCTGCCTCGGGTTCAGGATCCCAAAATAAATAAATAAAAGCTTTAATCCCTGTGACAAACTCATACTGAATTTTAAAATATGGGAGGGAGTTTTTTTTTTTTGTATGTTGGTGGTTTCTTCCCTATAGATAGTTTGCCCGTTTTTATGTTTGCGCATATTAGAAGTATTATTATTATTATTGCCCCAATATAATGTCCCGATGCGTGCTCCGGATTACCCCCTTAGATCCCTATTAATGTATAGTTTTTCAGTGCCTCTAACTACCCCCCCCCCCTCCTTCATACTTCCTTTGTCATAGTGTTTTTCCCTGGCGAGGAAAGCGAGAGGATTTAAGCCGTAGGATGCCTTCCTAAAAACAATTTATCAAATTCCCTTTAGGGGGAAGCACAATCAACACATAACAAACAAAAAAACTCAATTAGGATAATCTTGAACCTTCCAGTATAAAAACAAATAAAAGCAACAAATAAACAAACTAAAATCTGTTTCATCATTGCGCATAGAAATCTTTGTATATATTTATTGATTTTTAAATAGCTAATTTCGAAATGTGTCATCATTTGTAATATAACTATATACAAGAGATGATTTTTCACTACAATTTTATAGTGCATATGTTGGGAGGTGCGGCATTAAATTATAAAATTAAAACTGCAATTCTGTTTCTAAGCTATTCATAAAGCAACGCTAAATTTTATTGAGTTGCCTAATAAATAATAATATTTACTGCTGTAACCAAAGCTTGATATTTTTAAAGTATAAAATAAAAAAATAACAAAAAAATATTATTAATTATCATACCTAACGTAGAAGTTTTTATAAAAGATTTTATTTTTTCAAGTAACCAACATGTGCTAAAACTGTTAGAACAAATCTGGAGTCAATTTCAAATTAAATTTTTCCAATTTATTTTAGAGCAAATGTTATAATCTTTATTATGATCATGATATATATATATTCTTTTTTCTGTAATTCGATCAAATCCTTTTCTACGAAATAATTATGATACATTTATCATAAAACTATCAAGATCCTTCCTCAAGATATCCATAAAAAAATAATATTACCCAATGAATGAACAATATTTTTTATAGTCCACCTTTTATTGCCTTATAAACCCCTAGGAATATTTTATTTTACTGTTTACTTTAACATCATTAGTTAATCATTGGGATCTTTAATTTGGTATGTATATATATATATATGTTTTTTGCGAGTGTTGTAATCGTAATATCTGTGGTAATCAAATATACAGCGCCTTCCCTCAATGTTGTACCTTTTCGTTGTCAGTTATGGGTCTTGATGGTATTTTAAAATACATATTTTTGATCAAGTGAAAACCTCGTATAAAAATACAATACATCTAAAAATATATACAAGGTGTATATATTGCAGTCCTTCCTAAAATCAAATCATTGAGCTAATAATATAATAAACTAGAGGCATATATACACTCAGAGAGTGTGTCCCTCTGCCGATCCCCACAACATTCCTATTCAAACATTCTCCCTTTCACACGCCCGATTTTCTATCTCTAATCATTGTTCCTCTCTGTTAGCTCATTTGCATATTAAAAAAGCACTCAGAGACGGGAAGAGGGAGAAGTTTAAGCTACGTCACTGGGTTCACATAGTCCTGAGCTGATATATGAACCATAATACGTCAATGAATTTTTTAGCGTTTGTTCTTTTTCTACTCCCTGAATAGAGACCCCATTTCATTATTATTATAGTAGTATTTTGCTCATTTTGCATATTAAAAAAGCACTTAGAGATGCCAAAATTTAATCACTTGTTTCTTTTGGCATTTCCAACAACTCCACAAAGTTTCATTCGAATCTGTCGGTTACTTTTTGAGTTATCCTGCTGACAAACAAACCAACAAACGCCAGTGAAAACAATACCTCCTTCGGCGGAGGTAATTAACATTATTTTAGATTAATTTTTATGGCAAAAGTAGCGAAATATTTATTCTCATACCTTTATAATACATAAAGATAGGGTTAAATAGCAATGCTAAAGCCATGATGCAATAAACAGAACCAAAGAGGTGTAAAAGAACAAGGAGTAAAAGAGTGTACATAGGTATATATATATAATATAATATATAAAATTAAACTTACTCTTACTATATGTATATTATATTTGTTCCTTTCTTTATATTCTTGCTTTAATATAGAAAAAATGGTACTGGATCCACTGGATTCCATGATTGTTCCACTGTAATTTAATTATTTTTATTGTCTGTTTGTATATGATTCAATCCATCCGATTTCTTAATATAACAAACCTACGTTATGACCCTACTTGCCTAAAAATGTAATTTAAAGTCATCCAGAGTGTTTTAAGGAATATTATGACATACGTTACCTTTTCAATAAGTATTTTTGATGAATACTGTTAATCTTGTTGATGTGAAATATAAAAATAATATACGGTTTTTTTTAAAATATATTAAGTATATGCTACATAAATCCTCTGCTAATATTAAGCCAAATTCATTGAGGGATTAACTTTTGTCCTAATTGGGTTAATATATGGTAAGTATATTCATAGAATGCATCTATAGAAAAATATGTATAGTTATGCCTCATCAACTTTTTTATACTCTTGACTACATTGGTGTATATTCCCTCAATAAAACACCTGCAAACAAAAGGAGGTACCATCTCATCAAAAACAATATAAACTTCATTGTTCATATGAGACACAATTGGTTATTTTAAGAACATTTATTTGTTCATAAATAAATAATGTAAAGTAAAAAGTAGACTAATGTACTCCAAATTAAAAGTCTTATTTTAAAGAATGATCCATTTTTTTGGTCCAATGGATTTAACTAAAAAATATAATTTTAGTAATCTGTAAATTCTCCCAAAAAAATATGTTACAATATTTTTACTGCATAGATAAATGTATTTTTAGGTTCGATATAATTCAATAAAATACTTATAAATACGCATAAATCAATGAAAAATATATTAAGGAAAGTTTTAAACACGTTGAGTCATCTTCCTTGCTCGACTTTGGAATCGATGATCCCAATTCATTGCTGAATTTCAGATTTCAGCCGAACTCATTCAATCTTATTATCCTGTCAACGTTTATGGCTTTTTCAACAATATTAATAATATATTTAATGCTATCCTAGTTTACCTTATTTTAATGAGTATGAAGTATTTTATTCAACAAAGAGTTTTGGACTTGAAATATCAACTCCAATATCATCAATGCTTTTTGTTTGTTTGGACCCTTCAGATCAAAAAGGAACACTTTTTCTTTACATAGGGCTATCAAACATCTAATGATTAATAACAAAGAAATTGCCCGCCCGTTCATATAACGAATCGAAGACCTTGTAGCTATAATGACCGAGATAGCAGCTCCCTACTCAACTCTGTCAATTAAAATTCTTAACATCACCGCATCTACACGGACGTGGGCTATTGACCAAATAAGGTTTATTCGGTCCAATTCACTTCAATACCTTCGGCATATCAAATCAACCATGAAAAGACACCGCCGTTTTGTTTGGAATAGAAAGTAAGTTTATTGTTTGTTTGTTTAGCTCCTAGATCAGCCCCACCACACCGAACTCAATCCGGTATCAGCCGTTAATAATGGTTTTTATTGCGAAATAAATTAAATTGATACAAAAGTAAAAAGGCTCTTAAAAGATACTCCTCCATGGGCCTTTTCCTTCTTTGCATCTCCTCGCCAGTTCGTCCATGTCCATCCTCGTTCGGGGACACGCGCAGATTAGGAAGTAAGTTTATTATTATTAATATAACAAATTTAGTTTTTTTCTTTATATAGTAACTTTGATAACCCAATATTTATTTATGTTTTTATTTTAACAAAATTTTATTTTCATTTTTTATTTATTTGTATTTTTACACTACTTTTTATAATAAGAAATATATATTTCAACCTTAGAAACTCTCTTAAAAACACATCTTAGAAACATAAATAGAGTGATATAAAGCCAGCTATATTATACAAAATTCTCTTAGACATTAAATTCACTTAGTCATGGAATCCAAGTAATAAAACCACCCTCTTATTTTATCATCCATGATTAATTCAGTATTTTTTATGTCAACATCACGACATGAAGGCACACAAATGTATATATAGGTATAAAGCCTGATGGCATGCAAAAGAGGAATTAATCATAATTTACGTCTCATGAGGAAAACAAAACAAAAAACATCGCACGCAGCTTAAATGTATCCTTGATTGTAATTGCTCAGGTAAGAAAGAAATTACTTTATCTGGTGCTCCAGTTCAGCATTGTTGATGTTGTTTATTGCATATTAATATCTTACAAATACTTGGTATATTCTCCATTATCAAGCAATTGACTTTAATTAATTGTTCAATTCAATAAGGAGCAAATATAGGCAAAGTATAGAGTGCATCAAAAAGTTTGAAAAATAAGCCTTTACTAATTCACAATGAATATTTATAAAAGTCGATGTGACTGCCGGCCTCATTCGATGTCCTCTCCCTAAGTCAGTGAGTACATTCACTTCCATTGCTCCAGCTATTTGGAATAGTAGCCCTACACTCCGCAACGTCAAAACCATAAGGGAAACATCGGAAGGTGCCAGGTCTATGGTAAAATGTACCGCTATATAGTCGGTGGCAGACGTAGTGTTTATTTATATATTTAGCTTTAAAATACTTTTGATTTAAGCTATAATTTTAAATTTTAGTAATTAAAAAAATATATATATATATTTCAATTCTAAAAAATTCCAAAGTAATTGTGTTAAAAACAAACATAAATAGACATAATAGTCTAAAAAAATTACTTCGGAGAAGAACAACACCAATTAACAATGATTGAACATAATAAATAATAAAAATAACTATAAAAATGCACAACATATAGTTTAAAAACGATAATCAATTACTATAAAAAATCATTTGAAGTTTTAAGAATGAGACGTAAAATCTTTAAATGAGATAGTGAACTTGATGGGAAATACTTGATCTCCTCTGAAGCAATGGTCCACGAATCGTTGCGAACAAACGGAATTTTGAGAGAAAATGCAGCATATCTGGCTGCAGCTGATACCAAAATTACTCTGAGGTCCGTTGGCTTCACGCACTCCCGTTTTGTTAAAGTACTGACAACTTGCTTTGGCGTTCAACAAGGCGTAATCTATAGCCTTGGAGTTATTGGAGTAATTGTTTTAATTGATACAAGTTTATATACATTGTATTACTTATTTTAAAATCTTGACATCCCAGACTAGCCGAAGAGATATTTCTTGGGCAAAAATATTGACGATTACACACACACACATAAATAACTTTTCTATATTTATTATTATATATAGATACACAAGGCATAATTGCCTTTATGAAATAATGCCTACTCCATTAAAAAGAACATGACTGCTTAAATTAATATGAGCATGAAGATAAATAGGTAGTCGAGATTGTTTATTCGATGTCATTTTATGAGGTGCCCTTAAGACTATGAACATTAAGATGATTTGATATTTTTATAATCAATTCTAAATATCAACCAAAAAAATATTTAAAAAACTTTCTATAACACTCGTCTAATGCGATTACAAATATTGTGTTATAATTTACGATATACATATTTTTTACTCTCTAATAATAAGATCCATATATGCTACTCGCATATTTGGCCGCCTACGGCGTATGTTCGCCCTTTGGGTAGCTAGTTTGTGATTGAAACAGACCTTAAAAAATATAAGAGAGGAGAGAGAAAATTTTCTGTTTTGTACAAACATTCCTCATAAAAAGTTTGACTTTGTACAAAGAAATGTTTTAAGTCACATGAGATGCTTTTTTCTTTTTCTATTTCTCTAACTCCTCCTCCTTTTCTTTTTCTTTTTTCCTCTCTTTACCTTGAAAGGGAAGGTAGTAAAATCAGACAAGCTTGAATTTTTTTCTTCATTTCTGATCCCATCACTTTGCAAATAGTTTTATTAGGTCCGTCTTGACCCAAGGATTCCATAGGTACCTTCAAAATTCAAATCTGACCATAAATATGGGAGGAGATAGCGTGCGGACATACAGACGGACAGATATTGGTGAACTATTTATATATATTAGATTATAATATATTATATTATTATATATTAATATAAGGAATAAGAGTTGTACGTTGAAAAATAATGTTTATCCGCGATATCAAAAGACTGCCTATAAAAAATGTTTATGTGAATGCCAATATTATCATTTTAAACTAAAAATGCAGGTATTAATACGTTATTCAGTATTCTTAAGATATTTAGGCCATCAAGTTCATTACTTTTTAGTTCTATTGGATACAAATATAGGAAATGTTACATTAAAAAAGATATGCTAAACTCAATCATCTATTTTGTTCTTCGTGACACCCTCTAATGATCATGGATCGTGCTTTTGAAGGCTAAAGAACTTACATGTAAATGAATTAAATGTATAGACGTGAACATGTATTTCAATAAATATATAATTAAATTTTCCTTTCTTTTTCCTTCTTTATTAAATAGTAGGCAATAAAACAAATATATATATATATATATGAAAAGGACTTTGTATAGTTAATTTGATAAAGAACTTTAAATTCATGAAAGGCTTAGAAATAGGGAAAACATAAGTGGAAAATACAATGTATTTGAAAATTAATTAAATTTTCCAAGGATTTGCATCTCTATTCTGTATATATTTGATCACTCATTCGTTATTAATCATATTACTATATAATTTAGAGTTAACATATTATTTATATCAGTATATTTAAAAAAACCATGCAAAATGCACTATGAACTACTTAAAATTTAAGTTTTATGAACTTCAGAAATAGTGATGTACAGTTTGAAAAGTAAGAATGGAGAAAATGTTTGTGTTGATAATTTAGTTCTAACACTTTTTCATGATCAAATTACATAGTGTTTGTCAAGACCATACCCTGGATATTCGGTCGAAAGCTTTTACAGGTCGGACTAATGAAGTAACCAGACATGGTTCTCAATTGTTCCTTTATGGATGTCGTTCAGGCGCTACAAGTCGGTTGTGAAGTAGCGCAGGCCCTCTTATTTTGATCGAATTTTATGTCATACTCAAGAGCGTTGTAATCGGAAGAAGAGGGAGGCCACATTGACGAGGTGCACCACTTCTGCGTTTGATTGGCTTGTGAGCCAGTGCTTGTTAGGGATACGTGGCGCCTAAGAGAGCTGCAATTCTTTGTCTCCTTACTTCCATCTGATACGATATGAGTAAACTGACTTCGATTTTTGAGCTGATAAAAAAGGCGCCCAAAACAACAGATAATTTATAATATTACAAAGAATTGAGACTTGCGATTTAGGACATAAGTATACCAAAAAAATATTGCGGGTGAAAAATAAAAACACGAAAAAACATTATCATATGTCATTTGCAGACAATGTTCGACAATAATAACTTATAAAGAATTTGAATTGCATCAAAAATCGCAACAATTTGAATGTTTTTACAAAAAAATTGAAATATATATTGTTGGTTACGTGTAGTTTCATTTATTCTAAATACATTTATACATTCTAAGCTTAAATAATATAAATAATCTACTGCAATAAGAAAAAATATATAATTTTAATTTAAAACATACATTGATTTGTTATGTTAAATCCAGTTTTAACTCCTAAATCTGTAAAGCTAAAAAAACTTTTTACAGAGTTTTCATCGGAGAGACGGTAAATGAATATACATCAATAACTAAATTTTGATGCATATAAGACGTTTTTATGTATATTTAGAATATTGTAAACATAATTCAGCCAAAGGAAGATGACTTTATAAAATATTACGTATGTGCAATAAAAGAAGCAAAATAAAATTAAGAAATAAGACTATATATACTGCTCAAACAGAAAGTTTATTAGTTCATTTGTCTTCTGACAATGCCAAAGCCTTTTTGAGCTTTGTGGGGAAAATCACGATGGTTGTGCTGTTGCCAAGAGCTCTCTGTGACGCTACATCACATCTCTTCGAATTATCAATCGAGAACGACCATCCATGTTGCAATTGCAGACTGTTGAATTACAAGTTTAACATAGTGATTGGAAAATGATACGAAGATTTTTTTTTCAAATAAAGATATCTATTTTGATCTTCAAATTCAAAAAGACAAATGAACATAAAAAATTATATATATATATATATAATTTCTTTCTTGATATTTTTGTGTCATAAAAAGGAAATTAGTTTGGTATGCAAACCATTTTCTTTCTTAATATTATTTATATTTTCAGATGTATGCATTGTGTATTTAGCCTTGAGGATGAAAAATATGATTATTATCTGCGACGTTCGTTTGCTGTAGGGATTTAAACAATAAGAATTTAATATGAAATAGGTGTATTTACATAATAAGAAAAATAGGTCCACAGTTTATCATAGAATACTAATATTATCAAACCGGATTCCCTTCATCAATTTATTTTTTCAAACGACATATTTGATCTGAAAATAATAATCACATTTTTATGATGAGATGACTTCATCGTCAAATATTTATTTATTAAATTTTCAACAGCTCAAATCTCAAGTGTCATTCAATCTCATCTTTAGCTCTTTTTTGTGGCTTCAGTAGAATTAATAAAGAGCTTCAAATTAATCATGAATAACGCATTATAACTACATATATATATATATATACATATATAGGAAACGACCGGGACTTAAATTTTTCAGGCTGGGCCGGGACTTAATATACATTTCGTTCCTTCAACATTCTGAAGTAACGACGTTTTTTTCATAAAAGACTTTCCAAAAAAAGTGAGGGAAAAAATTTCTCACAAAAAAGGATGTCGTTTTTTAGAAAAGAATATTTCGAAAATTCCTTTCTACAAAAAACGTCGTCACTTTATGAATGACAAACGAAAGAAAATATTTAAGTCCAGCCCAGTGTCTCAAATTACCGCGACACCTGGCCGGGACGCTTAAAAAATAGCCGGGACCCGGTCTGGTCCGGGTCGTTTCCTGATATATATGTATATACACACACACACACACATATATATATATGTATATATATATATATATATATATATATATATATATATATATATATATATATATATATATATATATATATATATAATATATATATATATATAGGTGTTTCACCTTCTCATACTTCAAAAGACGCAAAGCTGGAGGCTATTACCATTGCAGCAGTTGTGCATCTCATACTCTTATGAAAATCAAATCAATGTTGAAGCATATTTTAATAAATATCAAAGTTATGTAAAATCTCCTATAAAATGAATGTTGTTAAATAATTTTAACCAAATAAAGAGCCGCATACTGTGATCCTTATATAACGTGAAAACCTTTTTAATAATTCGATGACTCAATTCTTTAAAAGGTTTTTTCATATAAACTATTTATAGTAGTAATATGGTTATATCATTATGTTAAGCCTGCTTTTTTCTGTCTCTCTATAATATATTTCCCCTCAGCATAGTTGAGTGATTATATAGACATAAACTAAATAATAATATCTTGTACAAACGATAGCAAATAGTAAATAAGAAATGATTATTTCCTAAAGGAATTATAAAATATATGTTATTTGACCGTTATTCATGTTTTTGGTGGCTATCTGAACTAATATATCAATATAATGCTGTTTCACTATTTTCAAATAAAAATAACACTGAATTCCGTTTTGTTATGAAGAAACAAACTTTTGATTTGTTGGAGAGCATTGCTTTGAACATATTAAAAAATTGTTTTACGAGTTTATAACAGAAATAAAAAAGTACTTAATATTTTTTTACATTGATGAATAATATAAGTAGCTTTCTTTACTATATTAGTACATATAAAAAGTAAAGAAAAAAGAAATGAAATTTGTAAGCCTAGAGGATTAAATAGTTTTCGTATAAAAAGCCATTTTTGTTTCAGTAAAAGTTGTTGCATTTTTACTCCCTTATCAGAGTCCAATTTGACATATCAATAGAACCTATCAAATAATTAATATATTTTATTAGGTGGGATATCATACGATAAGGAATCTTTTTATATACACAGATGTTCTTGGAAGAAGAGTTTCAAAGTATTTAAATATGTCAAATTTGCACTAATTATTACTCATAATGCATATTTATGTATGTTTAATATACATATTTTTATAAGACCATAGAGATACGAAGACTCATGATGGTAGGCAAGTACTTATCTAATCCTTTGATAGCATCCATCAGCATATTTGCCCCTGTGTAATTACTCAACACCTCCAAGAGAGGACGGCTGGGATCTCTTCCTGGAAGAACAGGAAAGCGATCTCAAAAAGCATAGGTGGAGAAACAAAGGGCGCGAATAACAGTCCCTGGAAATACAAGAAGCCTAGAACTCAATCAACATGTCCACCTTTATCTATCTTTATATATACGTTTTATATATATATTATTACTCTTCCCCCAGAGACACAGCATTCCCGCATTCCGTTCATATTCCTACTTTCTTTAATTAAAAACAATTTTCCAAGAAAATTTTACCCTTGAGGAGCGTCCTTTAGGTTGGTCCTCATATCCTTGAAAAGAACTCTTCAGTACCATGAATTAAGTTACAAAGATAATGTGATAGGTAATATAGTTATTTTTGTATAAGTATTTGTAAGTTCAACATCGTAAATAAGAGGAAGAAACCAAACAAAATATCTAAAAGTATTTCAAAGGCCGTTTGAAGCAGCTAGTCATGGCTGAAAATAGGGGCGGCTTAAAGTATTCATGGACCCCAGAAAATTCGAATATTTTTTTCTCTGACTCCCTCCCCCCAACCTAATACACAAGATTGTTATTTACAACTTTCCAATGATATTAGTGCAGTGCACTGCATTGTGCAGTAAATATATATGACATCACTCTCTCTCTCTCTCTTTAATATTTGCCAGTGTCTCAGTTTCTAATCAAACGGGAATATGTAACTAAGAATGTAAGTTATTCAGCGCCATTTTGCATATTACCTTGCTTAGTTTTTTGTTTTTTACCAAGGTTTACCAATCAGTGTTTTTTGCTTGTATATTCCTCATAAATAAAGTTAGGTCCAATATTAATGGAATATTGCAGTTAAAGTCTACCGATAGTGAATCTTTTAGGGCCCATGACATAAAAATAACCGATATATCTTCCTCTCTTCTATAAACATTTTATATTTTTGGACATGATTATTCTCACTTTTAATAACAACTATTGTATTCAAGTATATACAAAATGAATGCAAATCGTACTTAACGCAATAACTACCCAAAAAATCAATCAAGGAATTACAGTTCATGAAACATACAGCCCAATTGAGCCTTAGCTAAGTCTATTTTTGCTGATTCCGATAGTTTTTAACACATTTTATTACAGTCAATTAATCAGGCAAACTGATGAATAGGTCGGCCCCTAATTGTAATGTGTTTATAATTCTTTAAAAAAAAAACCAATCCCCCCTCCCTCTACAAGGGTTGTGGCTAGGCCCCAGCCTAGAAAAGTCAGTGTTAACCTAGTTATAAAATATATATATAATCAATTAGAGTAGAAGGCTTAAAAAATTAAATATTATTATATATAAAAGTTATACATATTTTTTCCATGTATAACTTCGACATATCGTTAGGGCTGTACTTAATCAATCACCCATTGGTTGGAGGGAAACATTGAATGAAATAATCTTTTCTAATCAATTTAATGTTGCATTTCTTAGAAATATAGCCATTTATATAACTGAACTTTATTTACAACAAGTTTAAAAACAGTTACTCTGTACCCTTTTTATGATTAGTACATATATAGGCATTTCCCATATAATTTTTATTTATTTCAACACCCTGTGAACGGCTATAACGCATGAACTATTTAAATTTTGTGTCCAGTGTGCTATATTAAGTATACTGACTATGGACTTCAATATATGAATATTTTAAGTATTCTGGTCACATAGTTTTATAGTTTTTATTTCCTTCTTAGTATGAGCAACCCTAGGCTTGAACTAAATGTTGACGTGGACTTTAAAAAGAACCATCTACATATGTATCATATATAATATTTCATATAAAGGGTAACAGGCTTCACAAGGAGCTTGTAATATAAATACATTTCTAATATTATTATCAATCATTGGATTTCTTGACCAAAATGGAATGTTATTTTTGTATATAAAGTGCTAGAACAAATTATTTTTATGAAAAAAGGATTCAGCATGGAACTTATCTATCATTTAATGACCCTTAAGTAATATAAGACTTGGTTTTTAGTCAACCTTAGGCTCTATTGTATAACTAAAAAGTATCTTTCATATATGGAATCATAATTAAATATTTGTTTAAATATGTGTTTATTTACTGCACATTTATTTCGTTATTATAATTATATGGTAATTGTTTATCCTTCGATTACTTTGTACATATTGTAAAATGCCCATAGTGCATTGTTTTCGACGGCCCATTAGTATATAAAATATGTTTAAACGAAGCCATCATATACTTATGATCAGCAAATAGTTTTATTATTCAACAGTACATTTTTTATGATATACAACAAAGAATAGATAAAAACTTAAGATAATGTATGAAAAATCGGATAAATAAATATTTGAATTTACAATTTTGTCATATGGGTGAACTAGAAGCACTATTTTTAATCAATAAAATACAATTCAAAAAATCTCAATTGACATGTGTACTAAAATATACTAACATAATTCTGAGCTTTAAATGGCATTACATGCAATTCTTAAAATTCTTCATTATTGTAGATAATGTCTTCCGGTGGATGGAAGCAAGAGAAAGAGAGTACACATATAATATTTTTCTAGGATTATGACGTTTATAGAAAAAAAATGTTTATCATATGTACATTTTTCAATGATAAGTAATTAATTTATTTGAAAAAACTCCTATCCCAAAAAAATATTCCATATTGGTTTCGCGTTCCATTCTTCTGGAATGTGGCTGTCCATATACCTTTCCTAGACATATAGTTTATTACACGCAGTGTTGTTTATCTTTTAATTTACTTACTCAAGGGTTTCCTGAACGCCTTTGTTCTTATCTTTTGAAGGTGCGCTCCATCTCATTAAAATTGGGGTATGTAATGTTTACAAATGACTTTGGTGTTCGTCTAAATGAAAACTCTTGGAGCCTCTTAATTAAAATGAATCCCGATGATGGATTCCAGGGCTCAAGGCTTCCCTCAAACAAAACCAAGAAACAAAGCAGACTCCTTAGGCTATACAATATTAACATACAAAGATAATTACATTCCTTTTTTTCATCTCATCTTATTTTTTGTGAGACTCATTTATAATCCCAAATATGTTATATTTATGTGTAATCTGTAATGACTATGTGACGTCATGACTATTTTTGTCGTTATAATATTATTTATTCACACATGCTCTTCGGTCTTTTAAGAGTTTATATATTGATCACGAAATAACAAAACTTAAATTCATCGATGATGATTCATTTTTCGCCCTGCATGACATGAATCAAGACTGCCCAAAAGAGTTTCATATCTTCTAGAGAAATTTAAGTATGTTCCTACATGATGCAAGAATTGTAAGTTACAATGTATATTTGTGTATCGTTGTAGAGTATAAACGTTTAATACATCATGGTTCAATAAATGGATACGTGTTTAAGGAAAATGCTGTGATAGGTATTATACCGATTCTGTCTTGGGTCAAGGAACTTAGTACTTGGGGCTTTACAACTTCAACAAACAAACAAACAAAAAATTAGTTTCTCAAATTATAAATACCTTTTAACACACTATGAATGTTTAGTGAAAAGGAACTAAAAATGATTCATAAAAAGGGATTTGGTATTATAAAATACCTTTAAACATTTTTTTATCTAAATGTTTAATATTGGATTATAGTAAATATAGCCAAAAAATAAATGATAAAACTAAAATCTTATTACAAAAATCAATAGTTTTTATATTTGCTAATATTAATTATAATATAAATAAAATTTATTAAACTAACATTAAATCATAATGAATATAGATTGCCGAAGTACTGTTTAGTAGCGCTAAAATTCGGGGTATTTGGATGTTCTCCATTGTTGTAGAAAAGACAGCCACAGAAAGAACTGAACAAAAAAGGGACTTTTTTATCATTAATAAAAGAGATATCACTGAACTACCTATTTCATGGATATAAAACATTAGATCTATATATCTCACTTTATCTTTGGTTTTTTGTCGTTGTATTTTCTGCTACAATGTAGAGCCAACAGACACTCCGATATTCAACTCAACCCTACTTTGCATTGTCATTCTACACATATAATATTTGATTTAAACATATATTATCTTAGTAAAAAAGGATATTTATTTCGTAGTTAGCGAAATACTTAATGTACATTTAATTTTTACACCCATAAAAAATATACAACCATTTATATTATTGAGCTCATTTTCATTTTTAAGTGTCCTCATTATAAGAAAAATAAATGCATTTTAACGATTAAAAGTTTTTAGGAGTCCATTTTGATATATCTCCATGCGTTAAATCTCTCAATCCAGCAGCAAAAACAAGTCTTACATCAATTACTAAACAATTGTCATGATACGCTTTATTCATGAATATTTGAAACTCTTTATTAATTCAAATGAAGATACAAAAGAGGAGCTACAGATGAGATTGAAGACACTTGAGATTTGAGCTGTTGAAAATTAATAAATATAATTGAAGTCATCCCATCATAAAAATGTGATTATTAAATACAGATCAAATATGTCGTTTGAAAAAATAAATGATGAAGGGAAACCGTTTTTGATAATATTAATGTTCTATGATAAACTGTGGACCTATTTTTCCTTTTTTATGACTACATCTATTCATTATTATATTCATTGTGGATTAAAATTCCTGTAGTAAACAAATGTTGCAGAAAATAATAATATTTTTCTCAACCTCAATGCTTAATACACATTACATTCATCTGAAATATAGAATAATATTATAAAGAAAATGGTTGGAATACAAACTAATTTCTTTTTTATAACATCAAATATCTATAAATAAATGTCGTTAAAACTATATATATATTATATATGTAATATATATATAGAGATATAATATATATATATATATAATTGTATATAAATCTACTTTAAAAAATCAGAAAATTATTAAGGCCGACGCGAGAAATATCTACGTGCATTTTTCTTTGTGACGTTATTCAAAATTATTTAATTACGGTTGATGATTTTTTCTCCTTTGTTTCGAAAGATATAACAAAGAGAATGGAAACTCTTAAAATATTGTTGCGTTTTTAATGCATGATTTTACAGTTATTTCGTGGAAAATGGCCGAACGCGCTCTGATCTACTTCTCACGTAAGAGTTTTTCATTATTTTAGAAAATACATATATAAATAGTTTTTATCTTTGCTTATTATTTTTTGAAATAATTTCATTCTTTTTATTTTATTCGTTTACTTCTGCTTCATATTCAGTACATATTTTTCAACTAAAACTTTGAACGTAGATATATCTCGCTTCGGCCGTTGGACATAAAAAAGTAGTATATTTCATTGATTATATTTTCAAAAAACGTCTATATATTTTGATTTTTAATATTTATAGACTCTCCACTGCTGAGTACTTACCTCTTGGAAGATCTGACGAAACGGAAATGTATTTATGGGGTCTTCCAACAAACCCAAATATCTCCGATGGGGACAGTGATCTTTCAGATGACGAAGCTGAAGGTCTCTCAAAAAATCTTTCAAGAATCGTACTCCAGGCACCCACTGATTATTCGTTCGACGAAATGAGCATTTCCATCGGAAAAAGTAACAAGAATTTGGAAAAAGATCACTAGTTACAAAGGCATTGAACAAAATTTAGAATAGAAAAAAAAAAATTAAAAATTTGGGAAAACGCAAAAACTCAATGGACTTTTTTGAACTTTTATTTGATAAGGAATTATTTCAATTGATGATGTATCAAACTAATTTGTATGCCCTTCAAAAGAACAACAAAGTTTTGGATGTAAGCATTGAAGAGATAAAAGTTTTTATGGGAGGACTCTTATATCGTCAATCGTAAATTGCCTTCAAAAAGAAATATTGGTCTTCTGGAGATCATATTCCAATTATTATCTATAGCATTAGACGTGATAGATTTTTGGATATACTTCATATAATTTTCACTTGAAAGACAACAGTAGTACTTCAGAGGATCGTGCAGCCAAAATAAGGCCATTACTCCAACATTTACAAAAGAACTATCAAAATATGGAAAAATTCCCGAACATGTCTCGATTGATGAAAGTATGATCCCTTATTTCGGAAAACATTATGCGAAACAATTCATTCGAGGCAAGCCCATAAGATTCGGATATAAAATGTGGGCAATGTGCTCTAGTGGTGGATACCTTCATTCCTTTGAACTATATATGGGTAAGAACGTCCAATATACTAATAAAGTGAATCGAAAATTGGAATCGGAGGACAAGTTGTGTTGGATCTGATAGAAAAAGCTAAACTTCCCCCAAATAAAGGCCATAAACTTTTTTTTGACAACTACTTCACAAGTGTGTCTCTTTTGGATTCTTTGACATCAAAAGGATACTTAGCGTCTGGAACCTGTAAGGAAACCGTTCCGGAAAATGCCCCATAGCCAAGAAAGATTATTTTAAAAAGTGTGATAGAGGTGCATATGATTTCGTTTCTCTGGCTCTACCTTACTTGTTCGTTGGAAGGATAATAAGGAGTTCAAATTGCAACAAATAAGAATCATTGTCCATAATGAATGTAAAAGATGGGACAGAAGCAAGAAGAAATATATTGATCTACCTCAACCAGAATCCATTAAAAATTATAATCAGCATATGGGATATGTTGATGCTATGGATCAAGCCGTGGAACATATCGGATCAGAATGCGTCAAAAGAAGTGGTGGTGGCCGATATTTTCCATATATGGTGTCAACAGCTATAAACTAACTCCTATTTTTTAATGAATCTAAAAGGAATAAAAATGACACATTTCGAATATTATAGAAACTCTGGCAATACATTACTGCAAGTTCATATGGAACACCAATAAACAAGGGGAAAAAAGGCATCATCCAAAGAACGCTCATCATCAACACGTTTTGATAATATAATCATGGATTCCCACACCGAAAATGCGAAGTCTGCAAAGAAATGTAATGGCAGAACTCCTATATGTGGATAAATGTGAAGTAGGATTCCAACCAAAAGTTTTAAAAAGTATCATGTTTTGTAAAATATAGAAAATGTTATATTTTTCTTGTATATATTTGTCAAAGTGAATATCTACATATAATGGAGTCTTGTCTGTCCGTCTGTTCAGGCTGTCCGTCGACTGAGTATAGACGCCGAAACTACAGAAGCTAGAGAGCCCAAATTTGGCACACAGATGCATCTTGACCATGTGATGGTTCTGGCTATGTTAGATTCTGATCAGACCAGATTTGTGTCTTGAGAGGGTTTTGCGGTTTGCATGGATTTTTGAGGGTTAGGAGGCTCGGGATGTAATTAGAATGTTTTGTGGGTTTGGCCGTAGCATCTTTTGGATATACAAAACTAAGGCCTAGCGGCCTTGCAAAGGCCTCAAAAAAGGCTTGGAAACTTTGGTTGTCCATAGTTCGTAAGTGAGATGTTTTAGAGACAGAACGCAAACTAAAAGTTATCTGCATCTCTGCCCAAAAAACCTGGATCCGGAAAAAAATCCGGATCCAGACACTCCCGGACCCGGATTATGACATTTCCTTAACTTTTATTTCCCATTTCGCGAAAAAAGCTACTCTGAAAGTACATCAAAAATAGGGTTTACAATCGGGTCCCAAAGAAATTTCCGGAAAACCGGACCGGCCTGTCGGGAAACTCAAGAAAACCTGGGGGGACTTTTTAATACGAAAAAAAGTTCAAAACAAAACATACGAAATGAAGGCCTTGCAAAATAAGCCTAGGTTGGTTAAGTCAATGTCCGGCCTCCGGGACATATTTGGTACGGGATCCGGATTTTTTTTAATTTGCAGTTTTTCGCAAATTATTTTTGCACAATCATATTCAGCTTCACAAAGGGAGCAACTTTGATGTATTCAGTATCCGGATCCGAGGTCGTTAAGACCTCAAATCCGGGATTGAATATTAGGTCCTATTTCATGGACGAAGCGGAATATTTTGAAATCCTAAATTTTGGGGGGCCGTTTTTGGGCTGTCTATGGGATTGATCGCATCAAGTTATAAAATAAGATCTATAGAGTTTGGCATTTCTAATAAGTTCGTTTTTAGATGAATTTTGGTTTATACTTTTTTGAGTTTGGCATAAAAACGGTCAAAATGGAAAAGGGTTTTTTTCTCCGCTCCTGGTCAAACTCACAGATTTCAACTTGAGTTCATAAGAAGGAGCTTAAAAAGTCTGACAACAAACTATAAATAAATCATTTCAAGTGTTAATATTTTTTCAGAAAACCCAAAAAACTGATTTTTTCAAAAAACTTAAAACATGATTTTTGGCATTTTTTTTAATTTTAAATTTGTTAATATAGTTGTTCCCAATTGGGGAGACTAATGCAAATGTGAAGAAAATTTTAAAATTGGATGAAAAACAAAAAGTTTATTAGTAAGCATTATTTCATAAGTACATATGCTACATATAATAGCATAGAGTTGGTATAATGTTAGTTCTTTTTGCTCCCTAGGGGGTGCTCTAAATTATGAATCTAATGTAACCTCTAGGGATACTTTTTACTGATAAGTGATATTAAAATTAGAAAATACAAAATGAAGCCATGCAAAAAAAAATATCCGGCTCAATATGACGTCATAAATAACACCACGGTTATAGTCTGTCTGTTAATAAGGTCTGAGCATAACAAAACAAACATGTATCCTAGCAGTATAACTACTCAATGACGTCACTGGAGAACGAATAATAATTATATGTATGTAATTTATATTTCATATATATTTATTTATTGAATTTATTTAACCACACAACATAGATATTACTATATAATCTATTTATATTATATAATAGAATATATCATATTATATATATATATATGATAATATATATATATATATATACATTTATTTTAGATAGAGGAGAATTGATTGATAAATATATATATAGATATAATCGTTCTCCAGTGACGTCAGTGAGTCGTCCCATGCTACATGTTTGTTTTTGTATTGCCCCACCT
>CP045904.1:5117655-5130541 GCA_013387185.1 Caligus rogercresseyi | reverse complement strand
AAACTTATAGGCAGGGCCTTTGTGAGCACTCTCACTCGATGTGGCCTCCTTCAGCTTCAAGACAGCTGCCACAACGGCGCCGGAAAGCCTTGCAAGAGTTGATGAGGAACTCCTCAGACATGTTGTCCCCTCCGTCCTGATGGTGGCTTGAGAGCATCCATATTGGATGAGGAGTCCTGTGGTCCTCTTTCCAATTCGCCCACAAAGCGAAGTCCAACGGGTTCAGACCCGCTGAGGAGGAGGGTCACATGCCTTTCGGCCAAAAAGGAGCATTTTGGCAGTGCAGAACTTCTGGCAAAGGGCCGACGTTTGTGATGGAGCACCATCCTACGTCCACACATAGTTTCCTTCAGGGTATGGCAAAACTGTGTATCTGTGTACCTTGTATAGGTATCCTTGCTAATCTTCTCCCCGACCTTGAAAAAGAAGGGAGGCATCTTCTTCCTGTGTGACGCCACAACTCCAGGGACCACTTGTCTGAGCCAGAGTATTTTACGGTACGCCTCCTGTACCTCTTCTGTTGTTTCCCCAAGCCACTGGTCGTTCCTCCTGTTGTAGACTTGGTTCACGGGGAAAATCTCTTGCGAGAAGATTTTCATAATGGAGCATTACCTTCAACCAAGTGAGGACTTTCTTGCATCTGTGAGCCTTTTCCTCTTCATATCCTCCGTCAACAAGTGCCTCGAGTCCTCGTTATGAGGTTAACCCCAGATCCTCCCTCATGCCCGGTTGATGATCATGGGGTCCACAGAGAAGTCATTGGAGAGGCGGTTATGTATTGTGTTGGGTCCTACTTGATCTTCTTCTCCAGTCACTCCAGGAACTTGGAGTCCTCTTTAAATTGTGGCTACCACCTTCTGCTTTCCTCTCGAGGCTTCCCCGTCCTTTTCATCTTGGCATCCTTGAAAACGAGGCTCCTGGAGTACTTGACAATGTATATGATCTTTGCCACCTGAATTTCCTCGCAAGCAGATCTGAGATCCTTTTCCTTTTGTGTCCTTCCTTCATTTTTGAGAATTGACGATTGTTTATATTGATCATTTATGTTAAGGGCTAATAAACTGGAATCTCAAAAAATATAAGCACCCACTTTCTATATTTTTTGAGAAAGTTAGCATTGTTTAAGAGTCCATGTTTTGCCCTGTATATAGGGTATTATCGAAAACATAAATTGAAATATTAAACGTGTACCCCGCAAAGTTACATCTTTAGAAATCAAATGATATGGGCGGGTTAAACAAAGGATCATTAATTATGGATGCATTCTGAAAGCAATGATATGCATATAATTAAACTATAATATTTTTCAATTGAAAAGAGGCGATTTGGACCAAACTAATGAAAAATTATCTCAGATTTATTCATGTAACGTACAATATGATAAGCGACCTAACTTTATGTATTCATATACTTTATCCCAGTTCTTACACAAAAATGATTAAGGTAGATACATATATGAACATAAATAAACTTTTTGGGATACTAACAATTCCTTTTACAATGGCAATTAAAAATATCATCTGATACCTCAAGTGGTTGGTGTAACAATTTTTTTTTTTGCTTAATGATGAATTGGTTCCAGAAGAGCTTTCCAAAATAGGTTTTAAGGCTAAGCATTTCAAATCATATAAAAATACATATTTAGATCAATAAAGCGTACTTTCAAATAATAAAAACATTCTGTAAAGGAAATCCTAATTTTTTGCTTTGGGAAAAAATATCATTAATGAATTCCCTATTTGGTAATGTCAATAAACAAAATAAAATCCTTAAATGCCTTTTAAAGAAGATGTAAACAAACAAAGATTCTAGTCAGACAAACAAATACTCCTTAAAATCCAATAACTTTTGCTTCCTTTTTTAACCAACAGAGAGCTCATTAAGCAACCTATAAACACCTAAAACGTTTGTTGAGCTGAATCCTAGAGGATTGAAGGAAAATCAAGTGGCAAGTGTTATAAAGCTATAGAACCCTTCGGCTTATGCAGTTGAAGTTGTTCTTCGACAACAAAGGCAGTCACTCCGGAGCTCTCAACGAAGAGACCCTTTGACCTCAACATACCTTCCCTGGGCGACAGTTCGTGGACAATGAAGAAATTGAATTTTGGTTGCATCGGTTTCTCTCGACCCCAAAGTCATTTTATATGAATAATTTTTTAATATATTTTTATTTGGTTATTTATATCACATTTCATTATTTAACATTTTGATATTCTGTTATTGAAAAATTATACTGTATTTTGAGTTTGCAAAATGTGTGAAATAAAATATTTCAGGTTGCTTATATATGTATTACCTTAATTCATTGAATATGAACTTAGTTAAATATGTTTAAAAGCTGTGAATATAGATGTATATTAAAAACACCTTTATACTTCAGAAGAAGTAATATATAATGAGATCATTACTATTCGTGATGTAGCAATCTTTCAATTTAACCTTTTTTTTCTTAGATCAAACAAAGCAATTTAATGGTGTGTTGAAACGCAGTGGGACCAACGATCGATCGATGGATCTCTTTTTGAGGGGAAGAGAGTATCTTTTGAATGGGGGCATCATGTGCAGGGCTCGCTTTGAATGTCAATTACTTGTTCATCAATGGGAATGGATCTCTGGGGCTGTGAGCCCTTTTTAATTAATAAAGGATGAAGGAAATCCACACGTAGGCTATTGATATTAGATATATACCTAATATAGGAAATGAGTGTGTGTGTATATTTATGTATAACCTATATTGATTGGGTAGCAAGGCATGAAATTGAATTGTGTTTTATTATTTCATAGTAGCATCCATAGGTACTGCAAAGGAGACCTTTATAAAGAAAAGGATCGAACCTTTAATATAACTGTGTCGTAACAGAAAGAGGCAAATATATATATATATATATAGATATAATATATACTATATAGAACACCTCCATCCTACAAACGGTTGTTTTGGCGTCCTTACAGTTGAGGATCGGCTTCCGGTCCGAGCCAGGCTTCCACTCAGGGTCCCTGCCGGCCACGAGGGCGTTCTTGACATCGTTGACAGTGAGGCGGCACACGTTCAGAGTGAAGGCGATCTCCGTGGGGTGCTGTTAGCAAAGAGCATCCCTGCAATCTTGTTCCATTTGTTACGCTGTTCCCTCATCTTACGAGTGAGAAGAAGATATTTAATTAAAAATGATCAATTGTATCTTTACTTTCAGCTTACGTTCGTACTTTTTCAAATTGGTTCACGCAACCTCGATTTATAACGTTTTTAGTAAGTGTAAGAATTTTTTTCGACCAGCCCGGTATATATATATATTATAATATGATCTACACTTTTTTGTGCCAAAATTGTCTTTAAGACATCATGCTAATAAATAAAGCTAAATTCGTATGTATAGCTTAATTTTTAAATATAAACACATTTGCATAGTCATTTCTAGACTATCATTTATTAATTTATCTGTTTTGTATTATTTGACACTGTTTTTTAGATACCAAAGAAATAATTTGAAACTGCTTCAAGCAAAACCATAATAAGTAATATAAAATAAGAATATAAGAACAGGGATTATTCTAGGTAGAACACCATCTCAAATGAGTAGAAGATGCTAGAGTTACCAACAATTATCTGTTCGTGTCTCTGAGGTTTAAATAATGATTATATATATTTAGGAGCTCATTGCGCACTTTTTAGAGTTTTTTGTCATTACCAAAAGCTTAATTTTGAATGATAGAGATTTTTAATGGTTTTTTCGTTTTTATTATGCTTATGTATCATTCGTAATAGATAAAATTTCGTGGATAAATGTAGTTGCTTCCACTTTTTATTCAAAATTTATAAATAAGAAAAATGAGCTTTCTCTTAATCTTATTTTTTCTATAAACTTCATTAAAGAAAACACGTTCAGCATAAAACAAAAACTCGGATTTGAATTCGTCGAATCGATTGATTAATATTAGCCGATGATCTCTATGTATTCAAACAACGGATGTTTGAAATTGGAGAATAATGTTGCCTATTATATGGAGGTTTATTTAGTAGTTTTATAGGAATTGAGGATGTTCTATGTTCTTAAAATATGTAGTTGAAAAACGGTTCACAGAATTTATAATTATGTATACATATATATATATATATATATATATGATGATTATATATGGCCTTTTATCCATAATTGCAAGTGCGGTTAGTGACAAAATAAACTAGAAGCACTCAGAGAGTGCAAACCTACGCCGATCCCCACCAAATGAATCACTTGGTCTTTTTGTCATTTCCAACCCTCTACGCACTGTCCCTTTAACTCTACATACTGCTCCTTTATTGTTTACACTCTAGAGGTACATGGAAAGAAAAAAGAAACTGACGTCATCAAAGAGGAGAGCACAGCACAGCAACATCTATTGGCAGAGTAGGCTAACTTGAAATATTATTAGTAGTTAGCTCATTTTGCATCTTAAAGAAGCACTTAGAGATGCCAAAATTTAATCACTTGTTCCTTTTGGCATTTCCAACAACTCCACATCCGAATCCGTTCCGCACTTTTTGAGTTATTCTGCTGACAAACAAACAATCAAACCCAACAAACCAACGCTAGTGAAAACAATACTTATTCGGCGGAGGTAAGAATGCAATTAATCTTTAAAATATATTAGGAAACAAACAAACAACCATTAAGTTCGTTTTTAACATTAAATACACTATTAAACATTAAAGTGTATTATATAAAATAGTAGTTACAAAATAACCAATACAATTAATCTTTGAAAATATATTAATAAACCTACAAAATATTTCTTTAAGTATAAAAATGCATTATCAAACATACAAAGACATTATTAACATTAATATATATTATCGAGCATAGAAACTCAATAATGAATAAATTAACATAAAAATAATTTAATGAGCATAACGATATATTGCTTATAACTAAAAAGTTTAGAAAAAAATATATATAATAACACAATAAAATTATATAATAACACATTAAAATTATGTAATAAACATTAAATTACATAACGATACATTAAAATTACATGATTACACATTAAAATTACTTAATAAAATTTAAGTATCCTAATTAACCTTTAAATTGCATAATTATACGTTAAACTTACATCTTCAAACATTAAAATAACATATTAATCATTAAATATGCGTAATTAAACGTTAAAACTACATAATTAATTACTAAACATTGGAAATACATACTGAAACCTTAGACATAATATTTATTTATTGTACTATTTAATATATCATCCATACAATAAAGAAGATTTATAATGAGTAAAATCCTTTATATATTATTTTATTTAAATATATATTAAAGTAGACCCAAGTCACATTTTGGCATATGTCTGATTCGATTGTATATTTGATAGACGTATCAAAATGACCAAAAGGGGAGTTGCTTTTTAAGGTATTAAAACATTGTAGGTAGTAGAATGAAATGCATTTTACAGACAGCAGCTTTTTAACTTGTCAAGCCGTCCATCAACCAGAGGTACTTTTTTTTGGGAAGAATTGAATAATTGCCTAAAAGATTTCCACTCATGGATAAGAATAAAAAAACTTGAATAATACATGTTTTGGATATCATTAATTTGCCATTACTGTTATGAACACGAATATTTATATCCTTTTAAGCACTGATTCATTTTGTAGCAATTCTTTATTTGCCTTTTCGGTCATAAAGCTTTAAAAGTCTAATAAAAAATGGTGCTAAAAAGAATAGACAAGGAAAATACAATTTAGGAAGAAATGGACCAGGAAGAAATGATCCAAGATAGAAAAGGAAAAGATGAATCATGGAGGGAATGTCCCAATATCATGCGTATTGATCAAAATACTTCTTCTCATATAAATTGAGTCATTAATTGCAAAATTGTTCTTGATGTTGTTTAATATATGTATTTCAATACATTTTTTCTAATACATCTAATTACAATGACTTCTGTATGTTTTTAAAGGAGGTATAATAAAAATCTAAAGCCTGTAAAGCTGTATCAACTCTTAAAAATAATTATTCATGTGACGTCGTGTTTTGTTTATAAAAATCTAAAAAAACTTTGTTTGTTGTATACATTGTTGTAGATCTAAGAGTCTCTATACTTTGGACCACGTATTTTCGTATCCCTGCTGGAATGCATCTTCTGCTGACCCTGCATGCGTAGAGGAGCCCTTGAACCGAGGAGATTATATGCTTTATGTGGAAAGCCTTCCCATATCGAGGTGAGGAGGAAACTAGCCAGTCAGACGGTTCCAATGTTGTTCCATAAGCTCTTACTATTTCTTCTTTTTTTTCGGCACGGATAACTGGGAGGATTTTCTGACAAAGTAAAAGAAGTGGAAGTCTTTACATCAATGACAGACCTGATCTCCTGGATTCGCACTGAATTTGCTCAAGAAGAGCGGGGAAGTGGCTAGCCGGTACCTCAGCCATTTTTGTCTTGAGTCAGTGTATGTATTTCGTATAATAATTATTGGATAAAAAATGGCATTCTTTTTCACATCCTAGGTTTTCTCTTCGTCTTTTTACTATCGCAGATGGACTTCTCGTGTCTATAAGGATCTCCGAATGGCTTGGTTTGTAAGAACACCAATGCCTATATAAAAGTGAATGGGCGGACCAACAATGTTTTTCTAAACGACAAAGGTTTGCAATATCTCTTGACTCGTTAGAATAGGATAAAGTTTTAAGAACTTTTTTCATCTTGAATGAATTGATCTATTGAAGGTGCTTGACATTCTTCTAAAAATTCCGAGGCACTATCAAAACTACTGTTTTTACTGAATGGCCCATTTAAGCCAAAGAGAGGAAGGATCTTATCCATGACTGATTCCCATGACCTAATAATTTTCTTCCAGTGAGAACCACACAGCTTAAGATTTTTTAAAAGCTTTAAGGGGCTCATAAAAATTATTTCGCAATAGTGCCGTCCAATAACATCGTGGAATTTGTTTTTGATTCTCTCTGCCCAAAAATCATTGCTTAAAAGAAATTGCCGCTCAACCATAATAATTCATTGACTTTCACATTAATTCGATACTTACGAATCCAAGATCCTAAGAGTAGATACTTGAGTTGAGTATATTTCTAAATATACGGTCTAAAGCTTCCCCATATCGACTATCCCTAAGTCTTATATTTCTTCACAAAAGTCTCCTAAGAATGGGATTTGTTTTAATATATGGAAGATTTCTGGGAAGATGTTGACGTTCCAAGCAGTAAGTTTCTCGTATCACGAAAGGGAAGTGTTTCTATAAATAAGACTTTTTTCCTCAATGACTCCAGGATTTTGTTTGTATTTATTTTGTCAGATTTATTCGCTAAAGTAGAAAGACTCACTCCAAGCTAATTTGTTGAGTTACTTAGGTATTAAGCTAAAAAAATTTTAATCATTTTTTTCCATTATCATTTTCCTTTTCTTACTTGGGTTATTTATGATTGTCCATTACTTCCTAGGGCTTATTTTCTTCTGCGATTTCTTTCTAATATCATAAAAAATACTCTAAAAATGGAGATAAAATAGCAAGAATTTTTTTTTGACAAAATATAAATTTTGCTTAAACTTTATTAAATATTTTTTATTGAACATTTTAAAAAGTGTTCCTTGGAGGAATTAAATAAAAATATACTACAATATTTATGTCTAGATCCATAAAAATGCTTCAAAATGAGTAAATAATTTTATATTATTTTTTTAATACGTCTTTGATTTTCGAATGGGATCTTATATAAAGGCTGTTTATCAAGAAAGTAATATTTTTAGCTTTTAGCTTTTTCATAGAATATCTACAGAATGTAACATATATGTTTTTTTGGGCACTATATTTTAAATAGCAAGCACTCGTAAAGAAAATTTTATATATTTTTTAAAACTAAAAGTAAATAATATTATATTATCCAAAATCTTTAAATAAAGCCTTGAATTTAATTCGAAAAAGTATTTATTTAGGACACAGTTCTCGTAAAGTTTAATAAACACAGCAGGATTCGTTAAAAATAATCCACCGATGCTGTTAGTCGGTAGCAAACTGTGCCTTATCGATATTAATGAAGTGATAGATTTTTCAAAATATGAAGATTTTTTAAATATGCAATCATACGAAGGTGGAGAAGAACTCATCTTTTGTGAAATTATGATTTTGATGAAAGGATTCGTGGCACCGATCAACAAATCGGGGTAATAAGCAGTAGCTTGTTCAAATAAGTATAATAATAGTAGAATGAATCTACTGACGGTATTAACAATCTACTAAATACTAAATGTTAAGCATAAATCAAATTTATATAAATAACTTATGTCTAAAAAGGCATCACTCTATCTTTTAAAATCCAGGAGCATCGTTGGATGTAAAAGACGGGATCAACTCCACATTGGGACCTCCTTGAGAGAGCATGCCTTCCCTCCCTCAACGAGGTGGCCGCCAAGGCGATGGCCCTGGAGACCGGAAATACTTCTACTCCAACGATTGGGGCGGTGGTGCCAGGAGGAACCCGGCTGGTGACTTCGTCTTCCCCATCCCGAGGAGCTCCATGAGGTCCACCCCTCCAGTGGCGTGTCCACTTGGAAGGGAGACGGCTACCTTTGCATGCCACGCAATATCGGTGGGGACCATGTTTAAGTCCTTGAGGTCGGCTACGACCCTTCACGCTGCCAGGACCGCAGCTAGGGTCATTGGACGCAACGTCCCCACATAATCCATGCTGCATTGGCATTTTATTTGTTTGTTTGTTTTTATACATATTCTTAGTGCTTTTATTTATTTATTTTAGAGTGGTTACAAATGTAACTAATGTGCCCCATGGCAAATATATGTACTCGATTACACACTATTCATTTATAAGATATATAAGATATCTGAAGAGGGGGAAATCATAGGTTTAAATGAAATTGTTTGATTCGTTTCACATATAGTCACAAGAAAATCAATTTACCGTCTCATTGAATCAGAGAAAAAATTCATTAAAAATATGTGAGAGATAAAGAATAATTGATTGGGTCGAGGGTTGTTTAGATTTTCATGCAAGAGAAATGAAGGAATTTTCAATGAATCACGTTTTGTCAATGGATCAATGTTTATGTTTTAAAGTTATCATTACAAATCTTCGAATACATTACGTCGACTTACAAAACGCCGAAATGCATTGCGTCATCTTACAATACCTCAAAATATATACGGTCGCCTAAAAAACCGTCAAACTCACTGGCCTATATCATAACTGGTTCCACAAGATCAAGAAGAGCAACTGAAACAATGAAACAATTATTATTATCTCGTCAGTAGTCTTGGTCGAAAGTCTTAAGGACTATAATAAGGAAAAAGGAAAAGAGCTGTCATTATAAACTGTCATAATTATAGCTGGTAAAACCTTAAGGCTCATTGGCGATGTGCTAAGCCATCAAATAGCTCCAATTGTGGCCTTTGAAAGACCATGGTCCTTATGACTTCACATAGTCCTTGCTACGCCTTCTTACTGGAACAAATATAAAGAGTAATGAATGCCATGAAGGATTTTCTCCGTATTCTATAAATAATAGAAATACAAATTGAATATAATTGGATTTATTTATCAAATCAAGATCTCAATTGAATGCATATATATATATATATATATATATATATATATATATATATATATATATATATATATATATATATATATATATATATCAGTGATGCCATGGTGACGGCCCGAATGGGCATCACATTCTGCCTGTTACGTCAGTGGTTGAGAAGTTTTTTATAATAAATAATACTATGATACAATATCAACAAATTTAAAAATACTTAATTTTTTTTATCCTTAAGTGTTTGGTCTTGTCAGGCCAAAAATGTACCAATATTTGGCCCCTGAGGCTCCACTTGAAAACAATCTGGCCCCCTGACCGATTTCACCCTGGCATCTCTGATATATATATATAACATTTTTTAAATACAAATTGAACACAAATGCGGCAAATATATATTTTTTGTACAATTATCTTTATTTTTCCATCCTTTTCTATCTGGTATATTTTAAGATTTATACGTGACGCAGCAGAAGGAAAGATAAGGAGCAGTCCTATTATTAATAATTCCAAACTCATTAGAATCAAAAACTTATCAGTAGAGCGTGATGAGACTTAAGCATGTTTAATTTTAAAATGCTTTTGGTTCATCTCAACAACAACAACAACCACTCAAGCATGTATTTAAACTCAATCTTCCAAGCCTCAAGCATTAAATGTCTGTTCTGTGGAACGTTTCCACTAATTATCATGCTTTTCCAGACACACAATTATTGCAATGGGATTTTTAAGGTCAATCTAAACTAATTACCTCTATAAGAAATCTACAATACAAAAGGATCATATTCGTCCAAGAAAAATAAATGCAATATCTATTCCTCAATAACGAATACAATAGCAAGGACATCATGTACAATGTATATCCGATAGCAAAAAGTATTAATGCACATATATTTATGTAAAGTGTGGACTAACAAATCAGTAAAATAAGGCCAAAACCGGGGCGGGACTTAGATTTTCGTTCCTTCGTCATTCTGAGAGTGACGACGTTTTTTTAAGAAAACATTTTCCAAAAAAAGTGATGACGGTTATTTAAGAAAACATTTTTAAAAAAGTGACGACATTTTTTTTTAGATAGAATTTCCCAAAAAGTGACGAGGTTTTTTTAGAAACAACTTCAAAAAAGTGGTGACATTTTTTTAAAAGAATTTCCCAAAAAATTACGACGTTATTTTAGAAAAATATTTCCAAACCTTTTTTTAATTTTAAAATTATTTTCTAAAAAAACGGTCATTACTTACAAATGACGAATTAACGATAATATTAAAGTCCCGGCCCGGTCTTTTTTAGACACTGGGAAGGAACGTTCAAAAAACAGCCGGGACCCGGGCCGTACCCGATCGTTTCCTGATATGATATAATATATATATATAATTGAGCATTATGGATATACAATCAACCCTTAAGACATTGCCAATCATTTTTAACAAGAAGAAAGGGATTTATGGGCAAGTAAGTACATAAGTTCATATATATGTACATTGAAAAGACACAATAGTCATATACAAAGTTCTGCGTCTACACCTCAACATACATCATATATAGAGAGATCAATGGTGCTTATTTTAACGAGCTATGAATTATTGAGGACCAAATCGGGAAGAAAATAAGTATTCCTAATAAATGGAGGCCCAAAGTATAAACAAATATATAAATAAATATGTCAGTTATATTTATGAGACGGCCACTGTTGCTGTAAATGTTTTGTATTACATACATATATATGTGCGTATTGAAATGGGCTGCTGATAAAATGAAATAAACATTAAAGCGTTAAGGATTAAATTGATGGACAATTAAGAGACATGAAGGATGTTTCTTGATTACTATATATATATATATACATATAATTGGCCAACTGAAAAAAGTACTTAGATCTAAAGAATAAGAACATAAAACTATATCCAATTACTTGTAAAAGATTTAAAAAGTAAAATTAACCTCCTCCTTTAAGAATATTTTATTAAATATAGTGCATTTAGCTATATGTGGACCCTTTAATTAATTATAATTATATCGTATTGTAATGCACCTATCTGTCCATTAGAGAACTTCTCTAAGGACTGTAGCCTTCGCATGACGCACTACATATAAATAAAATTGCTCCCATATTAGAATTGTTACGATAAGCTTGGGAAGCTGCTCATTTGCATCCATCATATGCAAGAGGCGTAGAAGAAGATATTAGGAAAAATGGACCAAATTATCGTTATTTCAAGGGTAAATACCAAAGAGATATAAAGATATAGAGAGCTTATTCCCTCCAATTAGCAGAGAAACATCGTTCAGCTGTGTTCTGGGTACAATGCCGTATTCTCTGAAGAATCCATCCTCCAATAGCAGAGAAACATCGTTTCAGCCTGTATTCTGGATACAATGACGTATTTCTCTGAAAATCCAATAAGCTATCTAGACCTTTATGTCAAATACCAGCATTGTGAAGCTCCAGTTTAACCACGACTTCCCATTTACTCTAAATAAGATTATGATATTTTTTTTCTATCTGTATTCAAATTGTTATTATACTTGATTTGTTACTAAGTGGTAGATGAAGGAATACTATATTTTATATGAAAAAAAACCGACGTGGCAATAAAAAATATATTCTGTTGCAAAATGCATCGTAAAAATGTAGAAGCCATTAATGTCAATATAAAATTACATACTTTTTTATTTATAGAAGAAGTGTGAAAAGATATTTATGTTAACCACATGTTCATTTGTAATATCTATATATATATATTAGGGTTGTTTTAATTTTTCAAATGTTTGAAATGTTAGCCATTGAGTGGATTTTCTGTTTCTTGGTGAGAAAAGAGACGACATACAAGTTTGAACAAAATCGGTCAAATTACGAGGTCGCGCAACGAGGGCAAAGTTTTAAAAATTAGTAAAAATATAGTTTCCCGCAAATTTTCTTCAAAATGGTGGACGTTACAGACTTCATAATAATTATTAATTTAAAGGAAATCTAATTTACTACCAGAACGTATGTTTGATGTTTTTTAATAAACAAATTTTTCAGTAAAAACAAAGCAAGAAAAGGGAGTGAGTTTTGTTAGCTTATTTCATAGCTTTTTTGTATCAATTAACTTCACTCGCCTGTAGAAGATGACTTGTTCGCTTCAGAGTAAAATAGTAATTTTAAGTTTAGTAAAACTTTAGATGATAAATCCAAAAATGACCTTGGTTCATTATATCAGTTCAGAATTCAGTACAATCTGAGTTTACATCATATGATTCAGAGCCTGTATTGACCTATAAGAAATCGATTATGAAAAAAATAATAATAAGGTGTTTCTTAGATTTGCGTCAAGGTATCCTCTCAAAAATG
>CP045904.1:5093679-5108396 GCA_013387185.1 Caligus rogercresseyi | reverse complement strand
CTCTCATAGCGTTGAAACATTACTGATAGAAGTGCAGAAAATATGGATCTTACATATTAAAAAAAAGTTTTATTCTCTATTTGGCTCGATGGAAGTGGATGCCGTCTTGAATTGAATATAATTAAGCTTATAATGTATAGCTATAAAATTAGCAGTGGTTTCTTCTGCGATAACTTTTTTTTTCAACTTGCGATAACGATTAAAACGAAAAAAAAAATCTCAACCTGCGATAAACGATAAACGGTAAAAAATTTCAAAAGCCAACCTGCGGTAAGCGATAAACGATAAACGATAGCGATAAAAAATACCAAAAAAGAGTGACGACGTTTTTTTAGAAAATAATTTCCAATTTTTTTAGAAAAGAGTATTCGAAAAAAAAATTGCGTTCCGTTCACAAGCCTGGGAGGTCCTCATCATTATATACTCCTACATATACTATCAGCTTGAACTGGTCTGAAAACGTCAGGGGGGTTGTTGTGGCTATTGCCGCCGGGCCCATTTTTGTATTTTTACAAAAAGTTGTCTTTGAATTTATCGTTTATCGTTCCTCATTTTTGGGGACTAACGGTAAGTAATTAGCGGTAATTTTAGAAAACTTTGCAATAAACGATAAAAGGTTTGACTCAGCGATAATTAATTAGCGTTTATCGCTCATTTCATCGCACGCGACAACCACTGAAAATTAGTGTATAAATCCTAGAATCATTAATACTCATTTGACTTCTATGCAAAATCACATTACAGGGCCCAAAAAATAGAGATAAAAAGATATAGGGAGATTATTCCCTTCAGCTGTATTTTTGTGTCCGTTCTAAACAAAGTAATTTGATCTACGTCATCGTAAGCTGATCATAGAGATAAAATCTATCTCTATGATCAGTTTACGATGACGTAATACTGACGTTTATTTATTGGACACACAGAATACAGCTGAACGATTTTCTCTGCTATTGAAGGGAATCAGCTCTATATATCTTTATATCTATATGGCCAAAAACTGTTGGAAACAAATTCACCGTCTGTCTGTCCTGATTGCACGGTCCCATTTCAGAACGGATGGATTCAAAGTAAGCATGGGCCTTCCATATGTCCTCTTGGGAGTTATGCACATCCCGCTGACCTGCTCACAGTGCAATTTTATCCGTTTAAAAAACTTTAGAATACCCCCAAAACATGGATTCAGGTCCTAATTCCATTTGATGTCCCAATTTTACACATATTCAGCACGAATGAGATCTGAATTGTCAAAGTCTCAAGATAAATATTTACGTATTGATGGACTTGATTGGAAACTATATTTCAGCATATGTTAGATATTTCCATGTAGTCATCATATCTTCTCTTGCTTTTCTTCTTCTTTCTCTTTATATACAGGAAGCAGTGGATATCAAGCAGTAATTGTGTATATATTCATTTCTGAAGAGAAAATGTAATTGAATTTGAACAAGAAATGTATTTGCTAATTATCAAACCAAAGCTTGAAATCCAAGCTTTAATATTCTATATACTCAATCATTACAAATAAGAACGGTAATGTACCATATATATATATATATATAATATATATATATATATATATATATATATATATTTCGAGGCCAGCGGCCCATATATATATATATATATCCTAATATATACTTAACCCTAATATATATATATATATATATATATATATCCAGTCATAATGATGTAACTCTTTTTATTATTATGATATGAAACTCTCGCATTTCTATTCATTAAAATATGTAATCAAGTTGATTTCTGTTACTTCCGTAACGCCTGCGTCAAAACAATAACATATATTCCATTATCCTATGTAGAGTAAAAACATACTCCAATGAATTTAGCATATTGACAGGAAATAATAGAATATAAATTGAGGTTATCGGATCATCTGCAATGCGTAATTTATGCTTTTGATAATAAAAAATATCGTGTTCCTGCTTACACTTTAATACTTATGAATGAAGGTAGGTTGTAACCTACTTTTGATAGATAAATAGAGGTGTTAAATGATTTTTCACGAGCTTGTTAGGTTGGCCTTTATTTATTTCAATGTTTCATTCTGCCACTGTACGATTTTTTTAATCAAAAATGAGATTAAGAGTTAAAGTCACTCACTATAAATAAAGTTAAGATAATGTTAGTTTTTTTCACTATCAATATAATCGTTTTCACTTTGTAACTCACTTCAATTTTATGTATGACTAATTGTCAGAGGGATGATTCATTTATAGTTAGATATGACAAAACAAAATATTCAAATTGCTTTGTTAAGTTATTATTACCTCCGCCGAAGGAGGTATTGTTTTCACTGGCGTTGGTTTGTTGGTTGGTTTGTTGTCAGCAGGATAACTCAAAAAGTATGGAACGGATTTGGATGAAACTTTGTGGAGTTGTTGGAAATGCCAAAAGAAACCAGTGATTAAATTTGGCATCTTTGAGTGCTTCTTAAGGTGCAAATGAGCAAATACTATAAATATTTCAAGTTAGCCTACTCTGCCAATAGATGTCGCTGTGCTGTAAAACGGGTGCTGGGAGCGTCTTCTTCTCGGAATTTCCGTCAAGGGGAACCCTCCCCGTCCCTCTACGCCGCCCCAGTCGTGAAAAATCCGCCTCGGAAGGCTCATAAGGACCCGTGACGGCGGAGGCTTGCACTCTCTGAGTGTATATGTATATGCCTCTAGTTTATAGATAATATCAGAGAAGTGCAATATAATAATTCGTATATGTCATGGATCGAGATTCAATAGAATGACATTCTTATACCTTAATTTATTTTACATCTCAATCGTTGCAAGTGAATTGTCGCCCTATTTCACGATACCAAATGTTTTTATTCGCTCTCTTTTCTTTCAACCAATCATGGTTCAAGAAAAAAAGTTCCCATTTATTATTTGGAATCAAAAGGATATTTTTTCCACAACAAAGTCTTATTTTGTCACATGGACACGACACTATATAATATGATATAATTTTTTAAGTAGTAGAACAGCATGAAACATATTAGTTAAAAAACTAATAAAAATCAAAATTCTTCACATATATATATATATATATCAGGAAACGACCGGACATCTTTTTTCGCCAGGACCCGGGCCGGGCCAAAAAGTATAAATTTTTGTTCCTTTGACATTCTGAAGTGGCGACATTTTTTTAGAAAAGAATTTCCAAAAAAAGTGATGACGTTTTTAAAAAACAAAAATTCCAAAAAAAAGGGATGACGTTTTTTAGAAAAAGAATCTCCAGAAAAGTGACGACATTTTTTGTAGACAAGAGTATTTCGAAAAATTCCTTTAATTTTTTTTATGACAAACGCAATATTGCTAAAAATATTGATGTCCCGGCCCGGTGTATAAAAAAAAAACAGGACACCGGGCCGGGACGGGACGCTCAAAAAACAGCCGGGACCCGGTCGGGTACCCAGTCGTTTCCATATATATATATATATTTATTTATTATTTATATATGTAAATGGGCATGATAATTTAAACAAAGTAATTAAAACTATTACAATACAAAATTTAAAGGAAGATATATTATTAAATATTATTCTCATTGTGATCAAAATATCCGTGATTTTACTCTATATTAAAGACTTTTTTCAGGCTTAGAGATGTTATGTTGATAGAGAAGGATTCAAATTAAGTACATCAGTTGCGTAATTCGAAGACCGTCTTGGGTATTTGAGATCCCTAGGTGAAAAACACAAATTCTCTTTTTTGCAAAAAAATAAAAATAGACTTGACAATTCTCATGGTCCATCAAATCTTATATACTTTGCAAGATTGTCCTGCTGATGGGGGAATGTTGTGCTTTGTCTTTTTTTAGATGAGTCCAGTTATTAGTTAATCACCAAAAGTAAAAGGCTCATATGAACTATTGATATAATCTTGATTTAAAATGACGAAATAATCACAATAAACAACATTGGACATTTGATTAAAAGGGAGAGCGTGATGGCTCAGTACGTAGGGCCGTATTCAAATTTCAATGTTGAGGGCGGAGGTTCGAATCCTTCGAGGGGGAAAGATCAGTTTTGATCAACCTCATCAAAAAGATTCCCGGTACGAATGAGTAATTTTAATGCTGTTATACTTATTCCTATATTCACATCCAATCAAATAGGCAAAAAACTCAATAGTTATTAAAAGTTTAATTTTAAGTCGGATTTGCGATATTAATAGTTTTTATATGATATGATGTCCGAAGGAACATCCGTTTTTTTATTCTCTGAATGAAAAGTCTTATGACATAACATTTATTTATGTGAGTAAATCAAATATTAAAATAAAAACTACTTTAACCAAAATAATACGATTCTTCGTATATAATAATAATAATTGTTATGAACTTATCATTCATAATATATTGATGTTTTCTGTTAAAGAGGTGTAGTTTGAATAAAGTACTTTTCTATTGTATATGGCATTTTAGAGTCGCCTTAATCTGTGGTCCATTTTTGAGGATAGTTGGACAATAACGCATTTTCAAATCCATATAATGAAACAATCCGCATTTGCCATCGTCCTACATCTTAAGAGTTCGGTATTTTATCACTTCTATGCTGTCAAAGCCAGGGGATATCAAACTCCGGACATCAAGTTTCAAGTTTTCACATTCAAGGAGTATTAAAGAATATACATATATATATCATATATATATATATATATATATATATTAGATATTATAGTATATAATATATTAGGGTGATTCTTGTTACGTTTTTCGGATTTGAGAGTCGGGCTCCCCTAGGATTTTACTTTAGTGTATAGAGATCATCTTGTGAAAGTTTGAACGAAATCGAATAATTGGAAGTACATGCTCAATGGGCCCAAAAGTTATGTAGTAAACTTATGTAGTATTTTTTTTTTCGCTATTCGATTGCCCCTAATGTCCTTAATTTAAATGCTATTTTCAAACAATTTGCCGCAAAATGTAGGTATGCTCGCAAGGATTCCAAATCAGTTTTTATTTTTCATTTTACATCCAAATTCAACGAGAAAATTAAGTTTTGAAATAGGCATTTTTATGCAAAATACCCCAAAATGAACATTTGAAACTTATTATCTCGTTGATTTTGATATGTAAATGAAAAATAAAAACTGATTTGGAATCCTTGCGAGCATACCTACATTTTGCGGCAAATTGTTTGAAAATAGCATAAAATTAAGGACATTAGGGCAATCGAATAGCGAAAAAAAAATTACTACATAAGTTACTACATAACTTTTGGGCCCATTGAGCATGTACTTCCAATTATTCGATTTCGTTCAAACTTTCACAAGATGATCTCTATACACTAAAGTAAAATCCTAGGGGGAGCCCGACTCTCAAATCCGAAAAAACGTGAAATAAGAATCACCCTAATATATAATATATATATATTATGAATGCATAATTCAGAAGCAATTATGTCGTTCTGTAATTCAAATAACTTTTTAAAATTCAAAAAAATTTTATTATACCAGTTTTTTTAAATAATATAAATGTACACAAATTATAGAAAATATGACTAAGGCAAATATTCCTAAATAATTATGAATGCCAACAGAAAATATTGAAATACTATATTAATATTAATACTAAAAATTCAGTGCACAAAATGAAATACAATAAAATTGAACAAAATAAATTCAATTACAAATTTTAAATTAAAAAAAAAAGGAATAAACAAAAAATACAATAACTATGGAAAAATGAAAAACAAATACAGTGTACAAAAGATCAGAAAAAAATATCACAAAGTTTAACAACTATTAAAATAGACAAAATCGATAAGTTTTAAAGAAATATTCGGTTCTTTTAACATTTTAAGGTAACTCTCCCGAGGAAAAGCTATTTTATCAGCTTTTAGGAATTTTAAATCTTATATAGTACAAAAATTGACCTATGTTAAGTATGTGGATGTTACTAACTTAAGAGCAATATATATCCACTGCAGCGAGATATTGTGCCCTGGAAATTAAGACCCCGAATGCCCGTGATGATTCCTGGATATATGCATTAGGATAATACGCTATTTCCCTTCGAACTCTGCTGAAACTCCAAGCGTTGAAGAGGATTTTAAGACTACACAACAACTCACCGTCGAAGCTTGGACTGTTTTTATATTCATTTTTTCAGTTTAAATAATTTCAATTTATATATGATTAATTGTTTTTTATGTCTCTTTTGAATTGATCACTTTTTTATGGATTATTTATTAATATATTTAAGTATGTTAGTAGGAAATTAATTTTCAACTGAAATGTTTATTTATGTTATGTTATTTTCCCAGGAAATTTTATATTTATATTCAGTTTCATGTATTTCTTCTATATATATACATTCTAGCTAAATAAAAACTTAACCGTAGAGAAAATAAAATCTATAGATAGTTACGTTAAATATTACTTAAAAACTAAATGTATATCTTTCACAAAAAAATGATAAATGTTCAAAATAAGACAAAGGTGTTCTATAATCGTCAATTTGGTGAGCAATATATTATTCAGTGGAATGTATGGATATATTACTGAATAATTCCCAATATGTCAAGCCAAAAAAAATGTTAGTATATTGTAGTTAAATATCAGATAAATGTTATTTGAATATATGAAAATTCCTATTTATTTAGATCCTTGTATAGTACAGAAACAGTATTTTGATTTATTTTGTTTATAAATGTATATTACAAAAAGCAATACGGTATATATACTATATTATATATATATATATATATAGAATATATATATATATATATATATATATATATATATATATATATAATATATATAATATATATATATATATATATATATATATATTATATAATATATATTATATATATATATATATAATCTATATATATGTATTCTACTATGTGTGTGGTGTGTGTGTGTGTGTGTATCAGTCGATTGAAGATTCTCCTCCATATCAACAATAGACAATACACAATGAATATATGGGTGGTCACGAAAATAATAATAGCGAATGAATGTAAAAGATGGCTCATCATCAATTCAGTTCAAAGAATGCCTATATGTATATGAATATTTGAACTCCTTTTGGAGATATAAAATCTTGATCTCTTAGAAATAATGTCATCTAAGTGGGCAATGTTTATTATTAGTGCAAGCGTTCTTGGGAGTAGAGAGATTAATTTTCGGTAACATAAGTAGATTGAAGTATATTTATGAAAAGACATGGGATGATGAAATTTAATTCATGAATTATACGTAGCATGGAAAAATAAAATGAATACCGATTTTATATGCCATACATGATTGCTTTAAAAACAAAGATCTGCAATCGTTATATATATATAATATATATATATATATATATATATTAGGGTTGTTCTTATTTTTCAAATGTTTGAAATGTTAGCCATTGAGTGGATTTTCTGTTTCTTGGTGATAAAAGAAGACGACATACAAAGTTTGAACAAAATCGGTCAACATTACGAGGTCGCGCAAGAGGTCAAAGTTTTAAAAATTTAGTAAAAATATAGTTTCCCGCCAATTTCTTCAAAATGGTGGACGTTACAGACTTCAATAATAATTATTAATTTAAAGGAAATCTAATTTACTACCAGACGTATGTTTGATGTTTTTTAATAAAACAAAGTTTTCAGTAAAAACAAAGCAAGAAAGGGAGTGAGTATTGTTAGCTTATTTCATAGCTTTTTTGTATCAATTAACTTCACTCGCCTGTAGAAGATGACTTGTTCGCTTCAGAGTAAAATAGTACTTTTAAGTTTAGTAAAACTTTAGATGATAAATCCAAAAATGACCTTGGTTGCATTCTATCAATTCAGAATTCAGTACAATCTGAGTTTACATCATATGATTCAGAGCCTGTATTGACCTATAAGAAATCGATTATGAAAAAAATAAATAATAATTTGTTTCTTAGATTTGCGTCAAGGTATCCTCTCAAAATTTTACTTTGTCTCTGACGCATACATAATCCATTATATGCGTCATTTTGTACGCAAGATAGGCTTTTTTAATGTACATATAACTCTCTACTTATTAAACTGACATGATTTAGTATACCAAAATATTAAAGCTGGTTAACCAAGCTTTCATTTGATATGTTTGGTGTTCTAAAAATCGCTATACTTTAAGAGATATAAGCAAATACGTACTGTCCCCCAAAAATTGTCTTTTGATATGAGAATATACGATTACCATCTGGTAATAGTGTTAGTGTTACCTGGATAGAAGAGAAAGAGAAGGGAGGGGGTATTTTTCCTCCCTTCTCTCCCTTCTTTTTTTCTTGCTATCCAGGTAACACTAACAGCGTTACCAAATGGTAATCGTATATTCTCATATCAAAAGATCAATTTTGGGGGACAGTACGTATTTGCTTATATCTCTTAAAGTATAGCGATTTTTAGAACACCAAACATATCAAATGAAAGCTTGGTTAACCAGCTTTAATATTTTGGTATACTAAATCATGTGAGTTTAATAAGTAGAGAGTTATATGTACTTTAAAAAAGCCTATTTGCGTACAAAATGACGCATATAATGGATTATGTATGCGTCAGAGACAAAGTAAAATTTTGAGAGGATACCTTGACGCAAATCTAAGAAACAAATTATTATTTATTTTTTTCATAATCGATTTCTTATAGGTCAATACAGGCTCTGAATCATATGATGTAAACTCAGATTGTACTGAATTCTGAACTGATAGAATGCAACCAAGGTCATTTTTGGATTTATCATCTAAAGTTTTACTAAACTTAAAAGTACTATTTTACTCTGAAGCGAACAAGTCATCTTCTACAGGCGAGTGAAGTTAATTGATACAAAAAAGCTATGAAATAAGCTAACAATACTCACTCCTTTTCTTGCTTTGTTTTTACTGAAAACTTTGTTTTATTAAAAAACATCAAACATACGTCTGGTAGTAAATTAGATTTCCTTTAAATTAATAATTATTATTGAAGTCTGTAACGTCCACCATTTTGAAGAAATTGGCGGGAAACTATATTTTTACTAAATTTTTAAAACTTTGACCTCTTTGCGCGACCTCGTAATGTTGACCGATTTTGTTCAAACTTTGTATGTCGTCTTCTTTTATCACCAAGAAACAGAAAATCCACTCAATGGCTAACATTTCAAACATTTGAAAAATAAGAACAACCCTAATATATATATATATACAGTCGTCCCTCGCAAAGTCGCGACGGCCCGGATCCACTACACGACCACCGCGATATACATGAGGGTCGCGATGTTGATATATATTATGAAATATATATCTCGTGAATATATATATATATATATATTATCTCGTGAAAAAACGGGAGCAAGCCGTCGTCGCGTAGTAAAAGAACTGCAAGATGTTGAGGGGCGAAGTAGCGAGGGCCGACTGTACCAGGGACTTTTCTGACCCAGAGAAACGTTGAACAGGTGAAACAGAGCCCCTACTTACCCGACTTAAACCTCTACGACCGGTACCTGTTCCGGAAGTTAAAGTACCTCCTCTGAAATGACGAGTTTTTTTTTTTTTTGGGGGGGGGGCATTAAGACGCCACTCTATCCATACAGTGGGTGACGAAGAGAGTCAATGAATACGAACTCTTCGACCTTCTCCGAAAGCTCCGGTACCACTGCATCAACTTCATTGCAGTCGGAGGGGATTATGTTTACTGATTTAGAAGTATTTTTATGATTTTGTTGAAAATTACGAGTTTTACTGGGTCAGGCTCATTCTTTATGAACAACCTAATACCTAATTGAGAAGATGCTGATTAAGGGAAAAACTAATCTCGATTCATACGTTTGACAAATTATGTTTAGCATAATGTAAATTATTTATACAAAAAATAAATGTTTGTTTATCTAAATACATAGGCACAAGAAGAGAATTACAAAGTTTACCCACAGAAATATAATTCTATAGAGTGCTTATAGCAATGAAAATCCTGAAGCTTCGACAGTTGATATATACCTCAAGAAAATGAGAGGATCAAATAAATGTGACATGAAACCATCACTTTCAACTCACTCACTCTATGTCTCTCTCTCTCTCTCTATCTATCTATCTATCTCCTTTTATTCGTAAGGAAGAACATATAAATATAAACAAAGTAATTTGACCTACGTCATCGAAAACTGATCATAGAGATAAATTTATCTCTATGATCAGCTGTCGATGACGTAGTACAAATTACTTTGTTTATTATGAACACACAGAATACAGCTCAACGTTGTTCTATGCTATTGAAGGGAATCAGCTCTCACTATCTTTATATCTCTATGGGAAGAACTCCATTATATTTACATGCATTTATCTTCCTTGTGATGGCATCTACTACTGCTTAACTAGCTTCCCAATATGGTGCTCAGGGGAGAATGCATGAAAATCGTGAGGTTTTTTTGATAGATAGATATTGAAAAACAATATGCTTCCGTAGAAATCAATTATAAAAACCAATATGGAATATAAATTGGATAAAACAATGAGGATTGTCTATGTGTGTGAGAGAGAATAATTAAAAATATAGTTTTTTCTTCCTTAGTATATTGTAATTAAGGCCAATTACGGTTTTATTGAAGGACACTTTGTTTTACTATTGTGTGAGATATAGGACGATTTGTTGGCTTAACTAAATTATAACGTACTTTTTGTGTAAAATTGCCCCTAGTAAATAATTAATTGATTTATGCAAGAATGATCAAAATCTTTATTTTTGATATTACTCGACATTGTCCGAATTCGGTAATAATCTGTTATGCTTATGGTTGGTAGGACTGTAAGTAGCGTTTTTTAAAGACTTTATTTAATTAGAAGTAATCATGTTTATATATAATATTATATATATATAATTTTTATTCCACATTTAAATGTATATTTTTAAAACAGTGTTTCATCCCCTTTTTTAGTTATTAAAACTATTCATCCTATGGTCACATAAGACAGTAGTCAAGCTTTTTCTTCCATTTGCCCTCCAATTCCTTAGCGAAAATGAACAAGTTGCTGTGGAAAACCAAGAAAACTCCACTTATGATTCCACCCGGGCCACATATACAATTTATTAGTAATATATATATACAGTATTCACCGCATAATCGGGACAGGCTGGGAGTAGCAATAACGGCCCCTTTAAGCGGGGTGCCAGATTTCGCGATGAGCTCTCGCCACACACTCACGGCATCATCAGTTCTATTTAAAAAGAATTATGAATAAAATATTAAAACAACTGTGAGACAAAGATGACATCCAATGCACCCTATAACATTTGACTGCATCCAACCATCATGATCATAGCAACTTTTTTCATTTTGTTGTTTGCATCCCTCACATTAAATGTATTAGGCCAGTTATTATACAAAATAAAATGTCAGATTCACTTTGGGGTAAAGAACGATTCTAGAGTACGTTGTTTTTTAGCATTTGCCACTTGCGTATACACGACTGATTCAATTTTGAGACCATCGGTAGAATTCATGAAGACCATTTTCCTGAGTGAACTGACGGAGAAGATCCATCATTAATCATAAATCAAAGATCACTTGAAAAAATGTGTCCCGTTTATCCGAGGCCTGCGCCGATTATCCAGTAAAAATGACGTGCACTAGAAGTGTTTCTGGGAGGCGTATTTCATTTAAGCGAAGTACCCGATTATCAGGTGCCCGATTATGCGGTGAATACTGTACTATCTTTCTTTAAACAGATTTTTAAAACCCTTTATGACTCGTATTTTTGGCGCCAATTTAAGTACAATACCAGCTTTTTATGGTCTAACCACTCCTCCTCTCCTTATTTTTCTTCTCTGCTCCATTTCATGGTTAACCAAAGTTAATGTACATATGTGTGTATATATATATATATATTAAATAGTACTACGTTTTCTCCTAGAAAACCAACACCAAAGAATAAACACAGAAGAAAAAACATATTCCAAATGAATATATGTGTGTGTATATTTTTCTTTTGTGGTAAGCATTTAGAGGAGCAGCTCTAATAGTAATAATAAACTAATTGATGGTGCCTAACATATTGTACAGGCTTCGTGCTCCTGGGTAATTATCATTAGTACATCGAATTGTGTTCATTACAACTACAATACAGATTGTAGGGTTGCCTGGAGGAAATCCTTATGATAAGAAGTTGCTAACAACTTTCAAAGCCACCCGTATAGAGGATACAGAGAAAAAGCTTAACACTCAGCTTTCGCTAAATGAATCAAGATTACTTAAATGTAATCAAACTCCCTCTGAGATATATTTCATAGCTATAAAAACAACAAAAAATAAGAAGAAGAAGGACTAAAGCTGTAGAAAACCAAAAAATTAAGAAGTAGAAGTCTACTGGTTGAGAAATGGATTCCGATATACATGCAAATGTCGATCCTTGCACTTTTGGACGCCTGAAAGACAACAATAGTGTTTTCTAAGCTTCAAGTTCCTATCATCGAACTCTCCATACCCTTAGCACCACAAAACACACCGCATCTACAATGTTTTTGGATTTTATGACCCTTGATGGCTCTAAAACACTCAGTATCTGGGTGGCTAAATAATTTAAAAGTGAGGAATGTTTTGTTTCCTGGTTACGAGCAATTACTGAAGCATGATACAGAATGGACGCCCCAGATCAAGTCAAAAGAATAATTATAAGTGGATGGCAGACAAATTCCGTTCTCCGCTCAAGAGCTTGTGAGGCCCCATCTCACCCGACGACAACCCACTCGACTATACTTCCTTCATCCAAATTATGTCCAAGTCGTGCATTGTCAGCCACCCAAACGTCATTACCCACAAGGTCACTTGCATCTACCAATACTGAGATGCAATTTCCTACAATTAAATCGGATGCAAGGCCTTCCGAGGTCGTGTGGAGGTCGTCATCGTTGTTAAAAGTAGTTAAATCGGTTATTAAAGCAGCTCAGACACCATACAAATTACCTATTAATTTTCTTACATCTTTTGCAAAGGATTGTTGTGGCAAAAAATTGTAAGGATGTTTTCACTAAGCCCTTTACATAATATGTTTTGTAGGTATATGTAAAAAATGTTAATGAAAAAATTGGCCAAAGAAATCCATTCCATTGGAGCGTCTTGAAAACACGGATTGTGTGATCTCAAGGTCACTTAAATATTTGCCGCACCGATACCGATTCAGAATTGAACCTACATCTACCTTCATTATCATAAAGGCGATTATTGCTCAATGAAAGCATTTTTGATCTAGTTGTAGACGATGTTTAGGATTTAAATGACTTGTTATTAAGCTTTAAAATAATTATGCCATTAAATATATCCATTAACATTACATAACCATATTGGACTTACTAAGTGTCTTTTTTTAAAATACTAACTCTAGAAGTATGGTAGATCCGATTCTAAATCTATTCTCTAAAGTAAAATTCAATACAGATAACTAAGATTAAAGTGCGGTTCATCTTCATATTTGAGTTATATTAATGATGTATTTCGCCTTTTTGATGTTAAATCATATTAAATCGTTTTCATGGCGAGGGTATGTTGGTTGGCGGTCGTTGATTGACAAAATCTGACAGGGTAAGTGTCTCCTCATTATCTCACCTAAAAATTACCATGATTCGGTCCAGTAGTCTTTCCAGTTCCTTCTTCTTCTTCAACTTGCTGTCAGCTCGACATACACTCAGTGGATCACTTGAAATAATATGTTTAGGCTTCAAAATTGTATCTCTGAGTCAGGCTTTTATTTAAAAAGATAATAAAAATTTGCAATCTGTATATATTTTAACAACTTGCTACAATTTTGAATCTCCTCTTCTTACTAAATATGTCTTCAACCCATATTTTTAAATGTTATTTTCTTTTTCTAATATTATGATGACACAACATCTTTGAGGAGGAGTGATTTAAATAGCCTTGATAATGAACATGTATCAAAATATTTGCAAATATAAATAATTTCTTGAAAAAACATGTTGTTTGACCTTTTGGAGAGTTGAAGAGAGAGTCTGTTGAAGTTGTGGGAAATGTCGAATTGCATGGGAGGAATATTGACGCTATATGACTAGTGATGAGTGTGGGATGAATTTACTTTAAAGCAGCAGAATTATTATACAGGGTGCGGCAACATATCTTCCTTTTTTAGAAGGCAATCAAACAAGATGTATAAAAAGAAAGGTTTTAATTTGTTTCATGATTTTAGTACATATTTAAAGTTTTGGTTTCACATAGTTTTAATCATATATCAGATAGGTGACGTCCCCCATTGTCCATACACTGGTATATACCGAATGTAACAGTGACAGTGAATTCAGAGGGGTATGTCAACATGTTGGAGGAGTTTTTCCCCCGATTTGTCCCCTGTGATTTTTATTTGTGGGGATATTCGAAATGCCGTATTTATGTCAACCGCCCGAGGAGCCTACCAGACTTGAAGGCCAACATCAAAGAAGAAATTGCCAATATACCCGCTGATACGCTGGTGAGGGTCATGGCAAACACCCAAAATCGTATATACAGTGTATGGACAAAGGGGGCGTAACCTAACTGATATGATTTTCAAAACCATGAAACAAAACTTAAATATGTACTAAAACTCATGAAACAAAATTAAAACCTTTCTGATTATACATCTTGTTTTATTGCCTTCTGAAAAAAGGAAGTTATGTTGCCGCGCCCTGTAGATACATTTACAAAAGCAAAAAAACAAACCTTCAGCTTTTTTTTTAAAGGTCTTTATTATAACTGTACTATAAAATATACAATAATAAA
>CP045904.1:5068273-5093579 GCA_013387185.1 Caligus rogercresseyi | reverse complement strand
GGTTGACGCAAAAGAAAATTCGAGGTTGCGTGATTTTTTTAAACACTCCATTCGATTTTTTTAAACGCTCCGTACGCAAATGTCTTACGTCATTTTTTTATACTATTCAGAAGCGAAAAATAATATCATTTATTCCCCACAATGGAAGCAATATTCAACGAAACTAAGGATGTTGAATCGTCCAGGCAATTCCTCCAAATGAGGGGTTGTCTACGGTCCGATCCTCCATTGTGCCCAGAGTGTCACCATCCAATGTCTTTCGTGGTTTACAGCCGGAATATGAAACGTTGGAAATGTCGCCTTCATGGGAATAGGTTCGTCTCCGAGAGGAAGGGCTCCTTGTGGGAAAACTCCAAGCTTCCTTTCAGCCAACTCACCAGATTGGTTTGGTGTTGGGCCCACAAAATGCCCATCTCAATGGCTACGAATGTCTTGGAGGTGAGCCCAAGATCAGCCGTGAGCTGGTACTCAATTTTACGAGGCATATGCTCACGTAAATTGAGTTTGTGCCCACGAAAAATTGGAGGCCCAGGAATTGTGGTCCAGATTGACGAATCCCTCATGGCCAAAAGAAAGTATAATCGAGGCCATATCGTCCCTCAGAGGTGGGTCTTTGGGGGATATTGTCCTTCCACTAAAGAGGGATTCCTCATGATGGTGAAGGTGAGAATAACTTATTATTGTTATATTTGCTATGAATAATCAAATTTATTTTTATATTAGGATCGAAGTGCGGCTACTCTCCTCCCTCTAGTGATGGAGAACATAGAGTCGGGTTCCATCATATACAGCGATGGATAGGCTGCATATGATGGAATCCGACAATTGCCAGTCAATCCCCATTATCTTCACGAAGTCGTGAACCATTCACGAAACTTTGTGAATCCAAGGACAGGCGCTCACACAAACAATGTGGAGTGCTTTTGGAAGAACGCCAAAAGGAGATTTAAAGGAATGGCAGGCGTTCAAGACTCCACGCTCCCTGGCCACTTGGACGAATTTCTTTGGCGAGAGAGATGGGGGAATAGTGATAAGGAGGCCTTCAATAATATTTTAAACAATATTTGTGAATTTTATAAATACTAATCAATTTCATATGTATATATTAGTATAATAAAAAAATTATGTTACCCTATTTATTTTAGAACATTTAAAAAAAAAATTAAGGGCAACTTTGACATATAAAAACGAGGAAGGAAAATACAGATGCTTCATCAGTTGTCATATTAATAATGTTTTTATCTATTTTTATTTTTCATACTATTTTATTGTATGAATTGAATAAGGTCTATCGCCATTAAATAAGGCAAGAATTGTAATATTATTTTTTAATTTTCAAATCTAGGGAACCCGAATATTAAATATTGATATTTTTAGAGTGGTTAAAAATGTATCCTATTTTTTATTTGTTTTTATATTTTGGTATGATATAAGAAACCTTCTATTAGTCGGACTCCATTCCTCTTTTTTTAGTTAATAGATACTACATACATACAGTCAAACTTATATTAGTGATCTCTTCTCTATAGCGGTCACACATCCAGAGTGGCCACCAAATTAATCCTGCAGAAAAAATATTACTAGTCAAAACTTTCTGTGTATAACGGCCACCTATCTCTACAGTCCACTTTTTCGGGTTCGCTTGAGTGGCGCTATAGAACAGGTTTGGCATTACTTAAATCTCTATAAAATTAATCCTTCAATATTTTTTAACAGAGTATTTGCAAGCCTATTTTTTAAAAATCACTCTTCCTAAATTAAGTCATTATTTATTTATCTTGAATTTAAAGAAACAACTAATTGAATATTATCTAGGGCATAGTCAAGGGCCCTTTTAAAGTTCATTCTTGACTCATGGGATACTGACACCAGGAGGTAAAGCCATGGGCTGACCCTTGATGATCTTCATAAGCTCAACTGTAAAGTGTAGAACGGCGTTGTGAGGGATCCCTGCGGAAGGAACTCCGGTTTGTACATATAACTAGATGATGTTCCAGGCACTGGTCTATGTATCCTTGGTGTCAAAAGGAATCATAAATGTCAGTACGGTTTATTGGGCGGCTGATGAAAGTATTACGAAGGCTTTTCGACTTGATGATTTCTTTTTCTGGTGAAGCAACTGTTTTTAATATGTACATATATTATTTAATTTATGACGCATCTATAAAACTGAAAATAATGAGTTCAAGGATCCTTTAAATGAATGAAGGGTACAAAACCAACCCAGAAAACATAACAGAATGAGCCCTCTGTAGTTTATCTCATAGTCTCAAGGATGAAGAGAGGAGACTTTTCATGTCTTTATAATAATAAAAATGCATCAGCCTTCAAGATAAATTTATTAAAGTATCTTCAAGTCGGTCAATTTTAGGTCCATGTCCTAATAAATAATTCCAAAACGACATTGAAACGAAAGACATGTACCATCTTCAGAAGAAGGGTATATTTTGAAACGCGAAAAGCCGTTATATTTAACCCCCTCAGTATGATTATGTATCGGTTTTCTTAACCAATATAACATCTCTTCTACGAAATACTTGTTTTTCACATATTTGATTGGATGTAATTGCGTCTATATGGAAATATAGTACAGTAATTAATCTTCATCTAACCTAAGATCCTTTCATCGTAGTCAATAATAATTTTGAATACAATCGCCACCCTTTCACTCTAATTATTGAAAACACTTCCACTAGCAACTTCAACTTCTTTACCTTGGCTAGCTGAGCAAGCCATAGTAGAAGAAGAAATATGGCTTACTAATTTGTTCCATCAGAGGTACCTAAAGGCCCTCAAAAGACCGAGATCACACCTAGGAGGAGGTCTAAGCTTATTGTATATTATTTTACCCAAGATTTTTCAAAAGGTTTTAATAGATATGTCGTCGCACCCACACGATGAATGGCGTTCAGTTTTTACAACAAGTCCCACTTTTACATGGCTAATGTTAGGAACCGATTTTACTAATGACAAGCTAGAAAATGTGTCCCAATTTTTGGCTTTTTGTCAACGCTTAATATGGAAGGGTACGCCTCTTTTTAATTCAAATTCGTCAATTGATATTATTCGACAAAATTATAAAAAGAAATTTTTCTTCAAAAACACTCTTGCCCCAAAAGAGCTGGAGTGGATTGCGTTATCTCGAGATGCCTTGGATTTGGCTCTCTTAAGTTGCCGAAGTTACATTTCGCAAAGGCTTACTGGCAACGAGTTAATATCCAAATATTCAATCAAAGCCATATTGATCGCTACTGCAGCCAGGTACTCGGCCTTAGCAATTAAGATCCCAAATGTGAGTTGTTCTTCTTGGACGTATGTTGGCGACTTAGTCAGGTTTTATCCTTCCTGCTCCAAAAGGTATTTTGAGTTTTTAAAACACTTAATAAAAGTTAACCGAAGGTTTAGGAAAAATCATAAATAAATAAATGTTTGCACCTTTTTGCGAAATTAATTTATCCATAGAATTGACAAAAATTATAGTACATTATTTTTTTTACCATGTATTTGTATTCATATTCGAATTGTTTTTTTTTGAAATATGGTTTTTATAATTTCTGTCTCTGTCCAATGTATTATGTCCTACAATGATCTAATCTATTATGTCCTATTTTAATGTTGATGATTAACTTTTATATTTAGGGAACTAATTTTAAACTATAATGTTTATTGATACATTTCAATATGTGTAATTTCTCTGAATAAATAAAGTTTTATATTTAAAAAAAACTTCCACTAAACGCGCACATTCTTTTTAATTATTATTATTACAACTATATTATGTTAAAAACACACTAAAATATACCTTATATAACTTCAAAATTACCAAAGTTATCCTTCAAGTCAAAATGCTAATGTTTTGCTTAATGAAAATAAAAAATATTTGAGAATAAGTTGTGGAGATTCCATCCACCAAAAACAATTCAGCTTCTTCATAATAAAGTCGAAATAAATTATTATAAATGAGATTATTTTTGTTGACTGTTGCCCTTAATTTAAAAGATATGTTCAATGATATATAAAATAACATATATTATTTTAACATATTAAACTTATTTTTATTGTAAAATTCACAAATATTCTTTAAAATAATATTGAAGGCCTCCTTTTCACTCTTCCCCCATCTTTATCGCCCAAAAAATCATCCGAGTGGCTGTGGAGCGTGGAGTCCTGAACGCCTGTCATTTCTTTAAATCTCCTTTTGGCGTTCTTCCATAAGCACTCCACATTGTTTGTGTGAGCGCCCGTCCTTGAATCCACAAAGTTCCGTGAATGGTTCGTGACTTCGTGAAGATAACGGGGATAGACTGGCTCCATCGTATGCAGCTATCCATCGCTGTATATGATGGAACCCGACCTTATGTTCTCAATCACTACGGGAAGGAGGGTAGCCGCACTTCGATCCTAATATATAAATTAAGTCATTATGCATAGCAAATGTAACAATAGTAAGCAATTCTCACCTTCACCATCATGATGAATCCCTCTTTAGTGGAAGGACAATATCCCCCCAAAGACCCACCTCTGAGTGACGAGATGGCCTCAATTACGAAGTACTTCCTTTACTCCATGAGGGATTCGTCTATTTGTACCACAATTCCTGGGCCTCCAATTTTGCATGGTATGAATTCAATTTACGAGAGCATATGCCTCATAAAATTGAGTACCAGCGTCTGATTTCCAACGTTTCAAATTCAGGCTGTAAATCACGTATGACATTGGGTGGTGGCACTCGGACCGTAGGCAATCCTTCATTTAGAGGAATTGCCTGGAGGATTCAACATCTTTAGTGTCGTTGAAGATTGCTTCCATTGTGTTGGAATGAGTGATGATTATTTTTTCCTTCCTTCTTTCTTCTTTTCTCGCTCTTTCTCTTTTTCATACACCATCAACAGTCGTAAAATAGTATAACAAAATGACGTAAGACATTTGCGTACGGAGCGTTTAAAAAAATCGAATGGAGTGTTTAAAAAAATCACGCAACCTCGAATTTTCTTTTGCGTCAACCCTACATATTCAAAGAGTGCCAAATTTATATAATATATATCGATATATATCAATATTATATAAAGATATAATAAAAAAATATTAATAATTAAAGATTATATATATAGATATATATATTATATATAATTATGTGTATCCCGTACTCGTCGATTGGCTTCAATATTAAGATACGTAGACTATTTTCCAGGGCTCTTTATTATACCATGCCTTAGCACAACAGGAGAAGAAAGACTAGCTTTTAAGTAAAAAGGGAAAGAGAAAATATACACTGCAAAAAGGGGTGTCAATAGCACTATTGCACAGAGGTGCTAAGTACATACACAGCACCATCCCCCAAGTCACCGAGACGTCGGGGTCGAATTGAATTGATTTGGCGGGTATGAGTGCTTCCGTCAATTTTGACCAACCAAAGGGAGTTATCGACACTAGAAACAGTTTTTCCAGGACCCACTTTGCCGTTCGCTTGCTGAAAGAACGAACCAGAACTCAACGTTGGGTGCGAATTTGGAACATTTGAAAAAGGAATGATGAGTGGTGCGGCAGAAATCTGTCGATTCGCGTTCGTAGCGGCTTAGAAAGTAGGAGTTCTGCAGGGGAACTTCCTCCTGATAGAGGATCGCTCGGTCGAGGGGAATTAGGATTCTTTTGAGGAGGTCCTTACAACGTGGACTGCTCTTTCCGCTTGTCCGTTCGACTGAGGGTGATACGGGGGATAAGGATTGCTTCACTCCCCAGAACTGTAGCTTGGCTTGAAAAATGTGGTTCACGAATCGAGAACATTGTCTGAGTGAATGGTGTGAGGGAAACCGAACTTGCAGAACCATGAGAGCTGTTGATTTAATGTGTGGATCGATGACGTGTTAGACATGTAGGTTGACTCAATCCCTTTGGATCCGGCGTCGAACATACGAACACAATCTCTGCCGTTGATCTTGGAATAGTCTATGTGTACTCGTTCCCATTCGACAGAGGTTCAAAGGGAGTAAATTCCGATGGAGGAGAGGGTGAATTTTCTTGACAAGTTTTGCATGTCGACACCTTGTCCTCGATGTCTTCGTCGATGCCCAGCCATCAAAACTGCACCTAGCAAGAGCCTTCATTTTGACGATACCCCGGTAAGAGAGGTGCAGCTTTTCTAGAAATTTGCTGTGTAGGGAAGTAGGTACAACGAGACGAATCCCCCAAACATTAGGTCGTTCTTCACCGGGAGTTGATTGCACTTGTTCATAAGAGGACCGGGAGGAACTTTTGGCCAGTCGCCTGAGTGAGCAGCTTCAATGGCCCCGAAAGGAGATAATCTTTTTACGGCCTCATGGAGCTCATTCTCATGAGGGCTTAGATCAGTAAGCGCAAAACAGATGAGTTTGTCGGTTTCGTCAGGGTTAGGCTCAGGTTCGTCGACAGGGCCACGAGAAAATGCGTCAGCATGCGAGAGGAGAGTGCCCTTGACATGTTGGATATCGAAGTCGAACATTGTGAGGCGCAGAGCATATAACGTGAGAGTTGGGCTGTGACAACAGTAGGGATCTCTTTCTTAAGGCTGAAGATGATTTCAAGGGCTGATTGTCTGTCTTGATTGTAAATTTGCGTCCAAGGAGGTAGCGCTCGAAGCGTTCAAGGCCAAAGATTATTCCTGTTGCCTCTCTGCCGACTTGCGAATAATTCTTCTCCGCTTTCGTGAGCTTTCGGGACGCGAAGGCAAACCGGACGTTCAACTCCTTGAGGGTGTGACAGAATGGCTCCGAGGCCGATATGGGACGCGTCGGTAGTTAGCAGCAATGGTGCAGAAGGATCATAATGGGCAAGGATGGGAGCATAAGCCAATGTTTTCTTAATTTTATTGAAACTAACCTCAGCTTCGTTCGACCAATGAAACTCCACATCTTGCCTTGTAAGTTCGTGAAGAGGAGCAGCTAGCGAAGACAGGCTTTCTAGGAACTGGCCGTAGACTTGACGAGTCCCATGAAGGATTGATTTTGGAAGGTGTAGTTGGCGTAGGGAAGTCCAAGACGGGACAAACAAGCTCGGGGTCAAAAGATTCACCTTCCCCAAGACCTTGAACCCAGGGTAGGTCAGTTCTGTACCCATGAAACGTATTTCTCTTCTTCAGACGCACTCCAGCAGTACTGATGCGCTCATATACCCGGCGTAGAGTGACAGGTGTTCATGCTCTGACTTTGAGTAGATGAGGAGGTCGTCAATATATACTTTTACGTTAGGTATGCCTCCAAAAAGCTTTTCCTGTGCTACCTGAACGATCGCAGAGGCTGAAGACAGTCCGTAGGAAAGGACATTGTATTGCATGAGGCCCAGAGGTGTATTAATGGTGAGGAGGTCCTTCGAGTTTTCCTCAAGCATGTACTGCCCATAGCAGTGACGAAAGTCCAACTTAGTGAAGAGTTCTGCTCTGGCTAGGTCGCCAAACAACTCTTCAGGGTGCGGTAGGGGGTACAAACATTTATTGACCACAGGAGAACTGGACGAGCGCGCAGGTATCTGGGTTCTGCCTCATCCTAAGGTGGACTACAGCAGTAGCGTGACTGACGGTTTGCATACCATTATCCTGGAAAAAGATGCTCAAATTCTGCGTTGAGTCTTTGATGTGTGATTCTGCTGATTGGATCTGGTTGCAGAGGAATGAGGGCTTGTGGATGGACACTAGTCCAAGATCTAGACAGGCTTGTGATCGAGAATGGGTTGCTCAAAGTCTGTGATCAAGAAGGTGAGGTTTCTGGCGGGAGAGCCTCTGAGACTGAACGGCAGGCGAATGTGTCCTCGGTTAGGTATCTTACTTCCACCGAACACAGAGATGTTACCATTATGTGAGGGGTCGACTTTGTCCGGCACCAGTCGCGTTGGGAGAATATTTACGTGGCCCCCAGGTCGAGCAGGAAGGTAACGTTCTTGTTATCGAGCTTGCTTTTACAAATGCTCTTTTGCACAGTCCAGGTTTGACAGTTCAGCTACGACCATGTGGCTTTGGCCAGACTTGCAGCATGCAGCGAAATGATTGAGGTCTCCACATTTCGAGCAGGTCTTTCCGACCGCAGGGCATTGAGACTTGAGGGGTAAATGCAGAGTCCCACAAAACTTGCATTTAATAACCTTACTAGGATTTTTCGAGGGCCAGGGTTCTTCTTAAAATGGTGTAGCGCACTTTAGGATCCAGCTTGTTCATCTCCGACTTGATATATATATATATATTAGGGCTGTTCTTATTTTTCAAATGTTTGAAATGTTAGCAACATTGTGGATTTTCTGTTTCTTGGTGATAAAAGAAGACGACATACAAAGTTTGAACAAAATCGGTCAACATTACGAGGTCGCGCAACGAGGTCAAAGTTTTAAAAATTTAGTAAAAATATAGTTTTCCGCAAATTTCTTCAAAATGGTGGACGTTACAGACTTCAATAATAATTATTAATTTAAGGAAATCTAATTTACTACCAGACGTATATTTGGTGTTTTTTTAATAAAACAAAGTTTTCAGTAAAAACAAAGAAAAAATGGAGTGTGTATGATAGCATATTTCATAGCTTTTTTGTATCAATTAACTTCACTCGCCTGTAGAAGATGACTTGTTCGCTTCAGAGTAAAATAGTATTTTTAAGTTTAGTAAACCTTTGAATGATAAATCCAAAAATGACCTTGGTTGCATTCTATCAATTCAGAATTCAGTACAATCTGAGTTTACATCATATGATTCAGAGCCTGTATTGACCTATAAGAAATCGATTATGAAAAAAAAAAAATAATGTGTTTCTTAGATTTGCGTCAAGGTATCCTCTCAAATTTTACTTTGTCTCTGACGCATTTATAATCCATTATATGCGTCATTTTGTACGCGAGATATGTTTTTTTTATGTACATATAACTCTCTACTTATAAAATTGACATGATTTAGTATACCAAAATATTAAAGCTGGTGTACCAAGCTTTCATTTGATATGTTTGGTGCTCTAAAAATCGCTACACTTTAAGAGAAATAAGCATATACATTTTTGCACGTACTCTCCCAAAAAATTGATCCTTTGATATGAGAAAATACAATTACCATTTGGTAACTGCTGTTAGTGTTACCTGGATAGAAAGAGAAGGGAGAGATTATTTTGCATCACTTCTCTCCCTTCTTTTTTTTTATTTCCCTTCTATCGAGGTACACTAACAGCAGTTACCAAGTGGTAATTGTATATTCTCATATCAAAGGATCAATTTTTTGGTAGAAAATGGAATTTATTTTCTAAATAATAATAAAAACGTTGTCACTTTTTTATATATTTATTTTCTAAAAAACGTCGTCACTTTCAGAATGGCAAAGGAACGAAAATATAATGAAAACCCGGCCGGCTTGAAAAATGTAAGTCCCGTCTCGGGTCTCAGCGAAAAAAAATGTCCCGGTCGTTTCCTGAAATATATATATATATATATATATATGCATATATATATATATAGATACTAGGGATGCAAAAAGTTAATCGACTAATTTTTAAACGATTAAAGTTTATTAGTTGCAATTAATCGACAGATTGCTTCCTCTCTTTGAAGTTAATGAAACTATTAAAGTTTATTAGTTGCAATTAATTGACAGATTGCGCCCTCTATTTGAAGTTAATGAAACTTGAAATGAAGATTTTTTCCCATAAAAATAAAGATGCACTTACCCACCCCAAATCCACAAGATAAACTGGTTCCTTAATCGTGGCGCTGTAACGATTAATCGATTAAAAGTCGACTAAATGAAACAACTAACGATTAATCTATTAATCGATAACTTGCATCCCTAATATAAACATATATATATATATATTATATATATATATATATACATATATATATATATATATATATATATATATTTATATACATACATGTTTATCTTGGGTTTGAAATAATTCTGGAAGTATCTATCTAATCAAAAGGAATCAAAAGTAAGATCTTCGCATCTTACAAAAATGTAGAAATAACAAAAATGAATAAGAAGTATAAAAATAACAATAATGATAACGCTGAAAATAACAAGCATAATAATAATAATAACAATGATAATAATAAAAATAACAATAATAATAACGCTGAAAATAATAAGTATAATAATAATAACTATAGAAATAATAATAAGCATAACAATAATAATAATAAATATGAAAATAACAAAATTAGTTCCTTAACAGTTATGACATCCGTGTATCCAAAGAAGATTTTTTTCTTATAATAATCATAATAAGATTAACTAGAGGACTCAGAGATGCAAACCTCCGCCGATCCCACCAAATGAATCACTTGGTTTTTTTGTCATTTGCCAATAGATGTCGCTGTGCTCTCCTCTTGAGAGCACAGCACAGCGACATCTATTGGCAGAGTAGGCTAACTTGAAATATTTATAGTATTTAGCTCATTTGCATCTTAAAGAAGCACTCAGAGATGCCAAAATTTAATCACTTGTTTCTTTTGGCATTTCCTACAACTCCACAAAGTTTCATCCGAATCCGTTCCGCACTTTTTGAGTTATCCTGCGACAAACAAACCACCAACCAACCGACAAACCATCGCCAATGAAAACAATACCTCCTTCGACGGAGGTATAATAATATGATTCGTAATTTGTGTGCAACTGGATGTAGTGCTGTGTCGGTCCATATCTAGGACCGAGGACTGCAGTCCGGTCCAGTCCTTAAAATAAAGTGTTAAAGTAAAGTAGCGCATGCATAACATAAAATTCTTTCTTTTTTCCCCAAAAGGAATTGGCCAAAATTTTAGTTCTTCTTTAGTCCGTAAGGGGCGCTTTGATGCTAGAGCTCTTTGAAAATAATAGCAAAGTCCGTTTCTTGTATATTTGGAGACGTTTTTCACATAGAGATATAAAGATATAGAGAGCTGATTCCCTTAATAGCAGAGAAACAGCGTTCTATTGTTTCTGTGTGTCCACTATAAACAAAGTAATTGATACTACGTCATCGTAAGCTGATCATGGAGATAGAATCATAGAGATATAACATAACACAATGACGTATTTCTCTTCCCTCCAATAGCAGAGAAACATCGTTCAGATATATTATTGACACAATGACGTATTTCTCTGACGAGTCCAATAAGCTCTCTATATATCTCTATATCTTGACATATTTCAAATCATCAAACTTAGTCCCTTTAAGCCGGTTTTAAATAGGATTGTGACGTAATTTCATGAACTAGCGACATCTAACGTGAAAGAAAATAACCAAAATATTGGCCAATTTTTTTGTGTTTACTTTTTCCTTGCATGCGCTACTTTACTTTAACGCTTTACCTTAAAAAAGGAAAATTGTTCCTTTATGACGTCATAACCCACGTCATGTTGTCAACATCTCTTAATGCTATGAAAAGGGAAAAAATCCTCAACATGAGGAAAGTTACATCTTCAATGAGTAGATGACAAATATAACATAAGGAGTATGAAATATTAATTATTATGATTGTAATAATAAATCGTTCATGCTTAATGACAATACCAAAAAATTAGCCTATAGTGGTTGAAACGAAAGGGTTGTGAATGGATTATATTTGCAAATGCATTTAATGGAAGGATCAAACAAAGGGTTATCTAGTGCTTTAATTATTGATTTGATGAAGGCGGTTTCGCCAAATCTATCCCTATGTCTCTCAATTTGTGTTAAATTACTTGTTCTTTATTTCGTTTGGAGTAATATAAAACGTATGTGTTTGTTTCATAAAAACTGATAAAGTTAAAGAACTGTCACGTGGTCCAATTGGCCGTTCATTTAATGTTATGTGTTTAAAGATGCTAAGCTTTTCAGTGCTTCGATTAGAGTCATATCACCATTAAAATCAAATATTTCCCCGTTAAAAGTAATTTGTTTCTCTAATGTGGTACTTGCCAAAAATCCAGACGACTATTGTATTTTGTAGGTTCTTGCCAAACCATTTCTTTAAGAACTTTATTCATATAAGCTCCGTTATTGTTGCGACGCTGGACCAGAAAGAATTTATGGATTTCAGTGACTCGATTACTTTCATGGATCCATTCCTTTTTCCATTTATATACTCACAATTTGCATTATTCTCGAGTTTTTCCATAACTGTCCTCATCCATGAAGAGTCTTCGTTTACTAATTTCTTAAACCAGGAGAACAAGATAGTTTTCCAAACATCTTTTATAAGTAAAAGGCCTAGTCCTCCGTACCTTTTTGGACATATAATTATCTTCCAGGTAATTAATACGGGTGTTCCGTTCTTTAATACGAAAGAAGAGCATATCTCCCCAAAAGTTTCTGTTAACTTGGCGTCATAATTTGTTATCCTTAGAAGGTTAATCACAGTTGGAAGTATAAGTGAATTCCATACCTTTATTCTAGTAGGCAAATTCCAGCTTATTAAAAAACTCATTTTTGAAGCAACTTTCCTTATTTGATTCTCAATTTTTTTCGGTTGCTTTCATAATTTGAATGCACCATAGATATATTATTACTTAAAACAGTAACTTCGGGAATAACTTTTATATTTTTATTACATTAATTTTGGAAGATTGGAAATTAGAAAAGTCTTTACGAAATTTATCTCCAAACCTGAGACTTTTCCAAAGCAGTCGACTATTGGAAGCATTTCATCAAGAGACTCTTTTATACCTTGTATGATACCCGAGTAAAGGGCTGTCGTCAGCGAAGGCTTGGATTTTATTTTCCACTGCACCAAATTAATTCCTCTAATTTTTTGACACATCTACCTCGCTAATTAGTTTGTCAATGGCTAAAATGAATAGACTTGGGGCTAGTGGGTCTCCTTGACGGCAGCCTCTCTTAATTTGAAAGCTGCTACTTCCATATGTAGAGTAGATATTACGAAGACATATGGCCACCATTTTAATAAATTTGCAACTAAAACCATACTGAAGGAGTTTATCAATAACATAACTATGAGATACCGAATCAAAGGCCTTGTGAAGGTCAACTGCCAAGACAGCTTTCGTTTCAGAGGTGTTTTGGCCTACAGAGTCTAGGATCCCTCTAACGGCGTCCTGCATATGTCTTCCTTGAATGAAACCTTGTTGTGATTTATGTATTATTGAAGGTAATACCTTTTGAAAACGTTTTGCAATAATACCACTAAATATTTTATAAGATGAGTTTAGCATCGTTAAGGTCTTAAGTTGTTTACAAAACGAGGTCATTTCCTTTTTTTTGGAATGATAATTAATTTTCCTTCACTTATATGTTTTTGGAAATGTCCTACATGAATAGCTTCTTTAAAAAATTCTTCTCATAGAGGCGAAATATTATTGTTATATTTATTTAAAAATTCCATAAGAAATTTTAATAACACTTTAAAGAAATAAAGCAAGAGCTGTTGGTGTTTTTAATATTGTGTTATAATAACCAGTTTGAGTTCTTCTATTCTTCATATCAAGGTTCCTCCTCAAGAATAGAAAACTCAAGCTGTTTATGTTAACGCAAAAATAGTAATAGTGACAGCTTACTAATAATAGAAAAAAGGGAGAGGTTGGTGATCAATTTGATAATTTAATAAAAGAGATACCAGAAAAATACAAGAAAGATGGCTCTATCGACAGCTGTTTTTCTATGTTAAGTCGGGTTTAAAGTAATCCTTAACCCTGAAAGAGGGGGAGAGTTCAGTGCAACAAAATAGAGTCTGTACTAAAAAATAGAAGACTTAATTTATTTCTTCTATTTGAATTCAGAGAAATCATTGCTCTTCCATTTGGTCAGAAATAGATGTTAGTTTACCGAGGTCCATGAAACAGCATAAGTCCAGTGCAGTATATTTTTAATATGAAGAAAAAACGAAACAAAAAACACTAAACAAAGGAACTTTATTATAACACTTTTGGAAGACTGCAGTTTAGTTATTTTTCGGGTATTTGAATTTTCTTTGACATTTCCTCACTTCCGACCGATATTCATTTTGTCTCTGAATGGAAAAATATCTCAGAAATTCATTTATAAACAAATATAAAAAATAATAAGAATGTTTACTTATTGGTAAATTTTAAGGATATATCATTTTTACATGTGTAAATAAAGCCTTCAGTTAAAAAAATAGTTAGTTTTTGTTCGCTTTAGATGTTTTGTTAATTGTTTTGTTTGGAGCTGGACAATGTAATAAGTCACTTTCAACATTAACTATTTACATTAGGGATAGTTATACATAATGTCTGCGTAAACACTTAGAAACGATTTCAATTTTTTTAAACTTTATTATTTAAAACTTTGAGAGAAAAAATGATTTATCAAATGGTGCATTAGGAGACATTTATTTTTTCCTTCTCGGTGTATCTTTATTTAGCTTGAATATATACACAAAAAACAAATATAAAATAGTAAAATTTAGTTTAAAATAAATATTTTAGTTTAAATTATTTTCCTTATAAAAGACCTAAATATCTATAAATTTATAATAATGATGGCATAAATTTAAATTATTTAGCAAAATTAATAGATTTTTTTTTCCTAAGATTGGACGGTAAGTTTTTTGTGAAGTTTTAAAATCCTCTTCAACGCTTATGATGTGCTGAATTCGAAGGGAAGTAGAGTAAATTTCTATACTGTGACTTTGAGTCACTATTTGGAGTTGGTCCTTAATAAACAGCAGCTGTGCTCCAGTCTGTCCTTGATATCTTGTAGTACTTTACCAAGAAGATCAATGCAATGTTGTAATACGCCATTGGATGTCATCCTTGATACAGATTATGTCTTGAGGAAGGAGAGCATGTTGAGGACATGGAAGCATGACTCGACTTTGGTTTGCAGTCCTGTGAAGTGCAAGACTTTCTCAAGAGGGACTTGAGGCCCCTTGTTTATGAGTCGACTTTAAGAAATTCATTGACGGTCATGGAGAAGGAGATCTTGGGCAAGTCCTTTTACTTGTCAGTACTGACGAAGAGCAGCTCGTCATCTTGTTCAGTTTCGGTGATTCCTCTAGGTATGCTTGATCGGTAAAGCTTTTTATTGAGGTCCTTGAGGGAGCTGATTCTGTCTTGCCTCAGAAATGCTTCAGATGCGTCTGTTACCATCTGTGCTGCTTGTTCATGGCGCGACGAGGATGTTGCCGCGGTGGACCTGGGCTGGGGTTGCTTGGTGGAGAGGTGTGACGGCAAGTCTTTGTATAATGAAGCGACGGCCTCCTTCTTCAAAATGCATAGCTTGAGTGGCTCCGTTTCTTTTTGTTTCCCCAGCGTAGCCCGATCGCCATTTTTTTGTCCATCATGAACACTTTCTTGTGGAGTTCTTTTAGCTTCTCTCAGCAAACTAAACTGAGTGTTAACAGTATGATTGCTGTTGTGCCATTTGAACTCCTTGTACTTACTCTGCTAAAGTTTCGTGATTATTTTGAGAGCATTTCCGTTCGGTAGATATGAGGTTCGTGCTCTAACATATAGATTTCATATTATTGTCCAGACTCAGTCTAGGCACTACTTGAGGTTAATGTTTCAGAAAATACCATCTTTATGTCTATGAGAAATACATGGTCTCTCTATATATATAATATATATATATATATATATATATATATATATATATATAGATATATATATTATATATATATATATATATATATATATAGATATATATATATATATATATATATTATATAATATATACCTATAATATATATAGAAATATATATATATATATATTTATATATATATATATATATTAGTCAAAAATACTAACAAAGAGGGATTTTATCGTCTGATATAAGATATTTATTGATACGATAAAGTCTGTTATGCTATAAATTTGTATTTATAGGATATCATGTAGATAAAAGATCATATATATATCTATTATCTATATATCTATATATATATATATATATAGATAGATAGATAGATATATAGATATATATGACTTTTTCTACATGATTACTTATAAAAAGACAAATGTTATAGCATAACAGACTTTATCGTCTCAATAAATATCTTATTCAGACGATAAAATCCCTCTTTGTTAGTATATTAGTCACTTTCTATGGTAAATCATGCAAAAAAATCTTTTTTTTATTGGTCCCAGGTTTGATTCGCCAGTCTTTACATTTTTTCTGGTATAATTTAGTTATCATGTCATATATCTCAATCATTCTTTTTGGACGCCCATTTTTAGACATTTACAGTTTTAAATTTTAAACGTTTCATAAGTTAATGATATGTCATATTGATTACATAAATATGCAATCCAAGTCGGTGACTTCAGATGGTCGAGCTAAAAAGCAGTACTATTCGGTTTCCAATAAATCATTTATTAAATATAATTTATTCTGAAGTATTGCAGAAAACCAGGGGTACAAGCCGAGCCGGGACGGCCTGACACGCTGTACCAGCTAAAGATTGAATGCCAAGTCAGCACCTGGAACCGTAGATAATAAAGAGTACAGAAGTCACGTATGGTAGCTTTGAATACCGAAGTATTTTTATCACTCTCTCTTAAGTTATTTCTGTTGTTGTCTTTCCCTCAATATTGGAGAGTGAACCAATACCCCGATATTCAGTGCTACCATACGTGACCTCGGCGCTATATATTATGTATGCCTGGAACCTACACAAAAATACCCCAAAACAAATGAATACTATTAAAATACAGAACAATTTAAGAACTTATAATCACTTTTACCCCTGCGGACAACAACTAAAAAAATATCCCATACAGAATAAAAACAACAACAGCTATTCTTAGTAAGGGGGGACCTTTCCTTCATGGTCCAAGTACAAAAGCATAAACAAAAAGCTTAGATTCAATAGAGTTTATATTAAAACTTTAGTGCTTAATTACTTTTACTGCAGAGATCTGCAGTAAAACTTTTATTTAAAGCTACGTGTTAAATACTTAAAGTCCGTCCTCGCTATAATTGCCTTCATTTACTTTAATGTAGGCATTTTCCATGAGGTCGTCATGTTACTACCTACACAAAAATTGGTTAATTATTCATTTAGAGGATGAGAGGGGTATTTTAAGGTTCCGAGGGATTTATAGCATTAAATATCATGAAAGCCTTGGAATTAAAGTATTTATTGGAGTAAAAAGAACACAAATCGAATGAAGATAAATATTTTTGAAAACATAAATAACAAGCTATAATTAAGTTTTATATTGCACAAATATTGTGAATGAAAAATTGAATATTCCATTTTGTCTTCGATAAATAAATATGAACTATTTAATAAATAAAAAGGAACACAAATAAAATAAAGATAATTATCGTTCGCAACATAAAAGTTATTTTAATAAAGTATGCTAAATTAGGTATGATGAATGAATTTATATATTTCTTATGTATCTTCTATCTGCTAGACTTTTTCGTCCTTTTTCCAGTTTTTTATGCTATAACAACATTAGAATTTAAGTATGTATATGTACAATGATCAGATAAACATAAAGATTGTGGTCACTTAAATAATTATATAATTTTATATAAGTTTTGAAACTGTACCATGTATTGTTAAATATTATGTGGAAGCAAATAAACTGTCACGAAAAAAAACTATCATACAGTCAAACTATCAATATGTATTTTACTATCTTAATATACGACTAATTTGAATATCGAAAATTAGGTATATTTTTACACTATAATAGGGAAAACATTTCCATAATTCTTCATAAAAGTATAAAGCTTAATACAAGTTTATTTACAATTCGAAGTGCTGTTTTATCGACATATGCACTGTAACAGTCGAAGAATATGATAATTAGAGATTGGTAGTTTATTTATTATTTTATTTAAAAGAATGTTTATTATTATTCTCAATGGTGAGGGAAAGAATATGATTTTTTTTGAAATGGATATTTTTTAAATATAAAATTGTTTAAATCGAGAAATGGATTTAAAAAAAGATAAGATTCATGTTATTTTTTCATAAAACCTCCATTTATTTTTTTAAATGTTAAAATGTTTATTTATTAAACTCAAATCTATGATCGAGGAATCCGAATAGGTAATCATTAGAATGGGATCATCATATACAAAAGAATTGTCGAAAATGATTATGGGCTTCCTACTTATAGGCGTCTTAAGGATTGTGTGTGCAATGTAATAAATATTTGCTGTGAATTAGACAATAGCTCCACAACTACTAAAAGTTGTGCCAAACTAAGAATATAATATATATATATATTACAAAATAAAATAGTGATCCAACAACATAGATACAGACTTTATCTAATTATGCAAAAAAACCTATTTTATCAGTCTATCAATAGGTGATATAATAAAAATATTGAACAAATATTTATTCATTATAATATACTGCATTATATTATCGACCTTTTTTGTTCATATTTGCATTTGTGATTAGCGACAAAATATAAGAACAAATCTACTCTACACAAAGTAAAATTGTAGAAAAACCAACGAACAATGATCAATAAAAAAGTGTTTTATTTAAAATAAAATATTTAACTTTGTCAACACTGTCATTAGCCAGGAACTTATTCATTAATTACTTTATGTGAGCATATTTTTTTTGCCTATATGGTTCGACAGAATTGTGTCCGACTGGATATCCACTATAAGCATTATAGTATTATAATTAGTCTATCGATCCTAGGATCTTATCTATGAGGTAGACCAAAAATGGCCATCATCTCTTGGATTCGAACCTGCGCCCCCAACATTGAGAATTGACATGCCTTAACATTTTTATGTAATTTAGAAATTTCAATCTAAAAAGAATCCTTTACAAAAATATTTTTAAAGTTTGTAAAAACATTATGTAAAAAATACCTCATAGATATTTTAAAATTTAATTATAGTTTCAATAAAGTAAATCTTAGTTAAAAATAAATAAATCAATCATAAGACAGTTACGTTAGCCAAAGAACATAACTGAGCTATATTTTTTTAAATAAATCCAGTCAATTTTACGTACTATAATTTGCCTTGATATTATGTTAATATATTAGTATGGATTAAATTATACTCGTGATAGAATCAATAGATATATATTTAAGAAATACGTATTTATGCAATACATTCAACAAAAAGCTATAAAAGTCTTAACACATTATCATATATCACATGGGGCTTACACAGAGAATAATGCAAAATAAGAAAAGATAAAAAACACAGATTTTAACATGATATAATAATCCAATAATGAATGATCTAGAAAAACCACGGAGAAGAAGACATGCTGTTGGATGCCTTAAATTTGAAACCTACGAAACCCTAACGAATTTTAATGGCCTCAATTACATAAAAGATATATCATATTATTTAATAATTTCAAACAAAGATAATAACACCGGTTATTTATAAAGAGTCTTTTATAAGCGATAAACATCCTTTAAAATATGCAAAAACAATTAATAATTATACATTGAAAGTTTAGGAGTTTTAATAAAATTAGGGGAAATATTTTATATAAATTTGTGTTACACCGATGTAATTTGAAGGGTTTTGCAGGGTCAAAAGAACAGTTGATAGCTAAAGAATGAAGTTTCTACGCAATGAGGGTGTTCATTCAGGAACTAAAGCGCATTGAACAAGGGATTTGACAAGTTGTATATTGCCTGTTTCCATACTTCATATACCTCGATGAGCTAATGGCAAAGCTTTTAACTATTATAATATATACGTTCTCAAAGCTAAATCCTTTTAAGATCCAATGTTCCAAATATGAGAACACTAATAATTATACGTATTATGAAAGCTTTAATTGAAGTTAGGTTGGTATTCCTCGTCAAATATAAGCAAAAATATAATTGTAATATTTGCTTACTACTATTTTAATATCAAGAAATTATTGCTCTTTCCCATATTTTATGCTTTATTTGTAGGCTTCAAATATTTTATTCAGACGCTAAAAAGTGTTGGAACTCTAAAGGGGTTATACGACTTCATTTGTTAATAATTATTTTTTCATCATAGCTAAATATTTGTGGTAGGGCTTAGCTGTTGTTTAGTTACGCCAATAATAAGAATTATCGTTAGCAAATAAAACAAACTACAAGGGGGAGTAGAGAATGAGTAAAATATAGATAAATATCCAGTGACGTCATTATATACATGTTAAATAAATAAAAAAGTAGACCTTAAACAAGTCTACCGTATTGATGTAGTTTTGCTTTAAGACGGGTTGTTATAATAACAAATATTTAGTTACTCCATTGCTAAAACACGACATTAAAACATTAAAATTAGTCTTAAACTACTAATTTTTACAATGATAGCACTAAAAATCCTATATATTGGCTTTACAATTGTTAACTCGTAAATTTACATTTCCTTACTTCTGTTGTGATTGTGTCGAAGTTATCCAAGGTTAAGTTATTTTCTTTTGAAAAAAAACCCTCACAAAACACTTTTAAAAAACTTTGACTTTTGGTTGTGTGATAAAAAGTATCTTTTAGATATATTATTATTATTTTGCATGAAAATCGACGAATTTAAATTTAAAATTGCCATTTGCCTAACCTTAATTATCGTTTGAAACCTGATAATATCAATCTGCATGCATATATATAATCATAAAAACAAAATAACAAACTCATTTTTACTCCCTGAAGAGCCTTCATTCCTTAACAGAGTAAACAAAGCTAATGCCTACCACAAAAGTTAGGTGAATTATAATATCTACTACGTAGGTTAATAATTTCATGTTTGTACTACTAAGGGTCATTTTCCATCTCTTCCTCCTTGGGCACTTTGGCCTTCCGCCGATAATACCCATGAACAGTCCGCATATGCTTCCATAAATCCGACAGCACCTTTCCACACGTGGGACACTCCCTTCGAACACCCTTGTGGACCATGTCTATATGCGGATCCAGAGAGGACTTGGTGCTAAAGATCTTCCCACAAAAGGGACAGGGCTGTGAGGTCTCCTTGATCCCCATGTGATGGTCCGTATGTGTCGATCCAAATGCCCTTTCTTGGAGAAGACTTTTCCGCAGGTTGTACAAGTGGCAGGTTTGTGGATTTGGAGGTTGAGGTGCACCTGTTCCAGGTGCCGATTCAGGGTACAGGTCTTTGAAAGGATTTTGGCGCATATTGGGCAGACGACGCCATCGATGGCGTGTTCCTTTCGACAATGTGCTGTGAGGTCCGTGGAGGGGGTTTGGCCACAGATGGGGCAAGAGGGAAGGGCTGTTGGGTCTCTGAGGAAACTACGTGGACGCGGAGTAGATGGAGGTTAAGAGATATTTTGTTGGGGAAGGTAAGGGAGCACTGATTGCAGGGGATTTGAGAGCTGTTGTGAGAGGACTCCCATGAGGATAGACACTGCTTAGATATCTCAAAGCCGATGTCCGGTTCACATTGAACAACTTCTTCTTCTTCCTCCTCAAATTCATCCTCTTTAACACCTTTGCCAATCCTATCGATTGCTTATCCTCTTCCCCCTCTTCTTCTTCCATCTCGTCGTCTATTTCCATCTCCTCCTTGAGTAACGGATCCACCATATTGTCCAAGAAACTCGACTTCTTCTTCCTCAAAGAAGAAGAAGAAAAAATACGACACTTAATTACCTGTCAAAAGGGGGATCCCAGGTAAGGTTCTTTTCTCCTCTTATTCCCTCATTTGAGGACTTTAAAGTCTTTTTTTACATAATAATCATACCTCCCTACGGACTCAACAACCTTTGTCTGAGTAGGATTTCGAAATTGTTGTCTGCTTCAGTTGTGTAAATCATGATGACTTACATATTATGTATATGATTGTGACCATGAACTGGTTAGCCATTTGATGTGTTGTCTCCTGTGGCTCAGATTGTTAGTGTTTTATTGGAGAAACATGATTTGCTGGGGGTAAAATACCAAAAATTGATATATATATATATATATATATAACTATATATATATATATATCAGGCTTGTGAACGGAACGCAAAATTGAACGGCGTTCAGCTGAACGCACGTTCAATGAACGGAACGCTGAACGGAACGCAACTTTTTTTTGAACGCTGAACGTTGAACGCAAAAAAAAATAGTTTTGCGTTCAGCGTTCAATTTTTCCAAACATTTCAATGTAGTTTTGATTAAGTATTTTTTCTGGGATATAAACAAGGGGATGAAATATTATAAGAAGAACTTATAAACTACTCTCCCAAGAACTCTCTATAGAATAGTAAAGCACTTTTTTTAAATTTGACCCCAAGTGACAAAATTTACACACAATTGAATGACCTTTTTATTCATTCATTCTTATTACAAAATAAACAACTTATTCAGTATTTAGGTATGAAACTATTGTGAAATAAGTTGAGATTAAGTCTGACTACGGGATATTCATCTGGGCTGTGGACTCGGAATCATGGATTTGCTCATTTTGATGGACTCGGATTCGTGGACTCGATAACTTAAATATTAGGACTCGGATAGGAGGGCTCGAGAGTTAAAATCTTTGGAATCGGAAACGAGGAAAGTATTAATTTCTTCAGCTTTTTTCATTTCGTCATGGAGAATAAATGACAGTCTACGAGCAAACAAAAATATATTTACAAGGTTAGTCCCTGTACGCTTCCTAGTAATTAGCATAGTTTGGTAAACATTTTATACTCGCACGTCACAATTGTATATGGATGTATGATGACTATAGATGATAATTTATTATTTTGGTTTCTCCTGGATATAGCAGATATAAGATTTTTAAGGCGCCATGATGGTCGCGAATGTCTCAACCAAAGTACTCTGAGGAATGTAAGATCAATTCTTTGCACATTCCCATAGGCCAAGCGACCTAGAAACTTGTTGTTGTTGCTTAAAAAAGATAATTTGACGCCATTGATCAGACAAAAAATTACCCTTACAACAGTTGCAGTTAATATTTTGCGTTTTGTTTTGTTCCTTGCATAAATTTAATGTTAATAATTGATATTGAGATTAAGTTATTTTCTAATGACGAAGACGATATTAACTTCAATTTAATGTAGTAAATGGTTGATTCGTGTTTATATAATATTAAATGTGTTTTATATTGCAAAGATGATTAAAAAATACATCTCTCTAAAATAAGATGCATTCATATAATGTTGTTTTATAATATTAATTTGTATTTATAGCTTTGATCTCGTATTTGTCTTGATTTATTACACCTTAAATATGATTATAATTTAAAATGTAATGTATCCATTACGGAAGAAAGTAGGGATCCAGTTACTCATACATCGAAGGTTTAAAATACTATTTTGCAGATTCTTAATATCGAACTCGGACTCCGTTATTCGAAAATAAGCGAGTCTGGTCATCTCGACACTTTTTCAAATATATTTGATCTGAAGTTGTTTTAATAAGATTGAAAATAGTTAAGTTTCTTTCATGCTGACTGGCGTGTTTGTCTTTTATATATGGAAAACTATTAATATAATGATTATTTGTTACGGGTCAGGAAAAAATATATACAAGTTGGGGTTTGATCAGGGGTTCCCAACCTTTTTTCTTTGGCGACCCCCCTATAGAAAAATCTCCAGTCTGGCGACCCTCTTATGTAGTGAATATAGACGTTCTGCGGACCCCAGGTTGGGAACCCCTGGGTTAGATCCAGTCAACAAATTTATATCATTTGAAAGTCGGTTCGGGCTCATTTTTATTATAAAACCCCTAAATAGTACTTCCATTTTTCAAAATTACACATTGTTATTTTTAAATATTTGAACGCTGAACGCTAACGGAACGCTGAACGCAAAACATTGAACGGAACGCTATTATTTTTTGAACGCTGAAAAAAGCTGAACTTGAACGCTGAACGCAAAAAATTAGCTGAATATATACGCTAATATATATATAGATATATATATATATATATTACATATCTATCTATCTAACAAGTCGGCTGATAAGTCCCGAGGCTAACTAAGAAGAAACATTTTCTTGACAAAATTCGATTTTATTATTCAACATAGTTGCCTTTGAGGGCGATACAGCGATTATAGCGATCTTTCAATTTTTCGATTACACTTTTATAGTAAATTTTCGTTTTATCCGAAAAATAGCCTTTCTGTCTCGGCGATTACTCCATCATTGTCCTGAAATTTCTTTCTAGCGAGCATTCTCTTCAGGTCTGCAACAGGAAATGTCACTTGGGGCCAGATCTGGAGAGTACGGTGGATGGGGGAAGCAATTCGTACCCAATTTATTTAATTCAGGAGTACTAAGAGATGGAGGAACACTCCTAATGTAAACATAATATTTGTACCTATGTAGTCCACTTTACACAGTTTTATAATACTAAAAGAGATGAAATTAAGTTTCTCAACGACGACATTCGAGTCCAATAAAGAGGAAGAGGACTCCACGTCTACTTACAACCCCCTAAGGATGAGTTGAGGATTTGTGCCGGTGACTAATCAGTCCGTGGAGTCTATAGCTTTGGAATCGTCGTTGAGAAACTTATTTCATCTCTTTTAGTAGTAAACACTGTGTAAAGTGTGACTACATAGGTACAAATATTATTGTTTACATTATGAGTGTTCCCTCCATCTCTTTAGTACTCCTTGTTTAATTTAACCATTGTTTTCATTGACTTGTGACACGTGTCATTGTCTTGGTGAAACAACACTTTTTTCTTCATCAAATGCTCCACAAGGCTATATAATAATCGCTGTTGATTGTTTTTCCCCTTTTCAAGATAGTCAATGAATATTATACCGTGTGAATCCCAAAATACAGACGCCATAACCTTCCCAGCTGACTGTTGCGTTTTTCCTCGCTTTGGATTCGGTTCATCATATGCATCCACTAAGCTGACTGTCGATTGGACTCGGGAGTGAAGTGATGGAGCCATGTTTCATCCATTGTCACATATCGACGCAAAAATTCGGATTGATTACGATTGACAGCTTCAAACACTGTTCAGAATCATCAATTCGTTGTTGTTTTTGGTCGATTGTGAGCTCTCGCGGCAACCCACTTTGTCCATAAGCTCTTTCGATATCTTCTGAGTCTCAGCTATCTGGATCAACTTCACTTTACGGTCATTTAATATCATTTGTGTATTATTTTTATGTTTTCTGGTGTAACCACCTCTTTTGGGCGTCCACTGCGTTTATCATCATTCGTGCTCACACGACCACACGTTTGAATTCAGCAAACCATCGACATATGGTTGCTTTCGATGGAGCAGAGTCCGGATAACATTCTTCCAGCCAAGTATTAGTTTCGACGGTATTTTTTCCCATCAAAAAATATGTTTTATTAACACACGAAATTCGTCTTTTTCCATTTTTTCACAATAACAAAGTAGCTTCACTTAAAACGCAATATCTCACAAACTAGTTGTCAGAAAGTTGTTATATTTATATGTATGTTTTGAAGGTTGGTACTAGCTGACAGTCATATGAAAACAATCCACTGGCGCC
>CP045904.1:5052359-5068173 GCA_013387185.1 Caligus rogercresseyi | reverse complement strand
TAATATTAGTAAGGATTCCTCATGGAAGGTATTGAATGTTTTCTTTATTGTTCTGGCGGTTGGGATGAATCCTGAATGTACAATAATACTAATGACGTTTGGAACCTATGAACCAATAGACGCTTACTTGAATGCTCGGTATGTCATAATTCGGACACTCGTATCCGATGTTCTGTTGGAGGTATATTTGTTACGGAACTGCCGTAATTGACACTTGTATGAGAAGTGGATGGTCCAGATAAATTTGGTGTTGAAGCCCCGGACTACCATAGTTATTTCAGTTGAAGCCTGAGGGCTTTCTTAGCCTTCAATAAACTGTTTTTTTTTTTTTTTTTTTTGCCTAGATCCTAGGTCGATAGACTAATTTTAATGCTATAATGCTTATTTATATCCTATCGGATGCAATTCTATCGAGCCATATAGGCAAAAAAAACCTAGTTTTGCACTTTTAAAAATACTATGATACAAATAATTACGCTTAATCTATGATTCCGATAGCTTCTGTAATACATACATATGTCGATATTTATTAATGAATATTACAATGTAAAAATTGCTTCAGCTTTATAATACTGTTCTACAAATCATAGAACATATTCAAATCGTAAAAAAGTTGTATGCGATTTTTTGTGGAATAACAGTTTTTATCTATTGTAATAATAGGAAATAAATAATATAACATGAATTAGTGTTTAGAAAAAGTATCCATAAAATAATGCATTAGATAATATAATCTAATAGAGTGTTTGATTGATATGGTTTCTAAATTATTTTTGTAAAAAGAATATAATCTTTTTATATTCTTCAGCTTAAAAATATATTTTCTATAAAAAGAAAAGAAAATCTTCTTCATGTAATTTAAAACAGTCTTATAAATGTCCAGAAGGTTGAAAATAGTTTTGATAAAACATAATATTTATTTAAGGCTGTGTCATAACATAGGTATTTATGTTTTCCCCCGAATTGTTATTACACACAAATGTCTTACGAAAACTGTTTTTATCATTCTTATCTACTTTCACTTTTTGATGTTTTTTATTGTTTGGATTTGGATGGAATTGTATGGGCTCACTAAGGAAAATATAATTCCACTTTCTTAGTCACAGTTCTAAACTCATACAAGTATTATATATATATATATATATATATTAGGGCTGTTCTTATTTTTCAAATCTTTGAAATGTTAGCAACATTGTGGATTTTCTGTTTCTTGGTGATAAAAGAAGACGACATACAAAGTTTGAACAAAATCGGCCAACATACGGGGTCGCGTAACGAGGTCAAAGTTTTAAAAATTTAGTAAAAATATAGTTTTTAGCAAATTTCTTGAAAATGATGGGCGTTACAGACTTCAATAATAATTATTAATTTAAAGGAAATCTAATTTACTAACAGACGTATTTTTGATGTTTTTTTACTAAAACAAAGTTGTCTTTAAAAACAAAGAAAAATGGAGTGTGTAATGTTAACATATTTCATAGCTTTTTTGTATCAATTAACTTCACTCGCCTGTAGAAGATGACTTGTTTGCTTCAGAGTAAAATAGTATTTTAAGTTTAGTACACCTTTAGATGATAAATCCAAAAATGACCTTGGTTGCATTCTATCAATTCAGAATTCAGTACAATCTGAGTTTACATCATATGATTCAGAGCCTGTATTGACCTATAAGAAATCGATTATGAAAAAAATAAAAAATAATGTGTTTCTTAGATTTGCGTCAAGGTATCCTCTCAAAATTTTACTTTGTCTCTGACGCATTTATAATCCATTATATGCGTCATTTTGTACGCGAGATAGGCTTTTTTAATGTACATATAACTCTCTACTTATTAAATTGACATGATTTAGTATACCAAAATATTAAAGCTGGTTTACCAAGCTTTCATTTGATATGTTTGGTGTTCTAAAAATCGCTATACTTTTAGAGATATAAGCAAATACATTTTTGCACGTACTCTCCCCAAAAAATTGATCTTTTGATATGAGAATATACAATTACCGCTTGGTAACAACTGTTACCTGGATAGAAAGAGAAAAAAAAGAGGAGCAAGAAAGTATTTTGCCTCACTTCTCTCGCTCCTCTTTTTCTTTCTCTGATAACAGAGAATGTCGTCTTCTTTTATCACCAAGAAACAGAAAATACACAATGTTGCTAACATTTCAAACATTTGAAAAATAAGAACAGCCCTAATATGTATATTTGAGTCCTGTAAATCACAAAAAAACTCCGTTTGAAGTTTTAAACCCAAAACCAAGAGGCCATCCCCGAGAGGGGTGGTCATTTTTGGTCTACCTCATTGATAAGATTAGTTTGATAATACAATTTTAATGCTATAATGCTTATTTATATCCAATTGGATGCAATTCTATCGAACCATATAAACAAAAAATAGTAGGTAATGCGATAGCCGTGTGTGTCAAGACGTGTTCAACTCTCAATGTTGGGGGCGGAGATCCGAATCCCAAGAGGGAATGGCCATTTTTGGTCTACCTCATTGATAAGATCCTAGGTTCGAGAGACTAATTTTAATGCTATACTGATTATATATATATATACTGTTGGATGCAATTCTATCGAACCTTATAGGCAAACAAAGAACAGGGCCATCGGGTTCACCAATAACATAATGATCAATTTATTTTGCATTAATGTTGTTTAATAATTTTTGGACGTAATTTTCTAACGAAATTATTTTAAACATATCCCTTATTATTTTGCGTTATTATTTTTTGTATTATCTACTAAATTATTTTCTATTTAATAACATGTATCCCGTTATTTTAACATATTATTTGCAGGGGATTATTCCGTTAGAACAAAAACCGTCATTTTAATATAGCCTTTGGCAATTAAAACGGGTTCACATCCAAGTTCTTTTACACCAAAATATATTTGCACTTGTCACTTGAAGGTGCCAGGGGCTAGAGAAAAAGGGAGGGGTGAATAGAGTTTAATGGTATTAATGGATAGCATTCTAAGAATATGTTCTTTGCATTGATGAACTCCTCCCTAAGTATTTATGTTAATCAATCACTTGGGTGGAGACTCCATAATTACATTGAAAGGGGTTCGCTGAACCCTTCAACAAATTATTTGATCGCAAAAAAAATATTAAGGAGATATTATGAAATATTTTAATCAAATCCTGAAGTCATAGAGATATAAAGATATAGAGAGCTTATTCCCTCCGTTTAGCAGAGAAATATCGTTCAGCTGTATTCAGAAATATGACGTATTTCTCTGAAGAATCCATCCTCCAATAGCAGAAAAACATCATTCAGCTGTATTCTTGACACAATGATGTATTTCTCTGAAGAATCCAATCAGCTCTCTATATCTTTATATCTCTATGCCTGAATTACCTTAATGTAGGGGTTGGCAAATAGCTGCTAAAAAACAACAAACCTCTCTCCTGGAGTGAGTTATATATATATATATATACCCAGGCTTGCACTTTTTTCCCGTTCCGTTCATCGTTCCGTTCCGCGGAACGCCGTTCAATTTTGCGTTCCGTTAAAAAATTGGATTTCAAAAAATTTCTCATAAGAAGGCTCTTTACTTTTCACCGCTTCCTCGTATGTATCGGGTATAAATTTTAAGCCAGGCTTTAATAGTTTCGGCTTGAAGTTAGTTACCGCAATTAAAGTTCCAAAACTTTACAAACTTCGATAATATATTTAAGATATAAAATTTTTGAACCAGAGGCTCGGCCCGAAAAATTACGTATTTTTTTTACCCCAACCAAAAATGTTACAATATGAAAAGTCAAACATGTAAAAATCCCACCCACATATGGTCCACCGAATTTCTCGGTCTATACTACTCATAATTATTGCGTTATCTGTGAGTGATTTACGAAAAGTTTATTTATTTACAATCTAAAGAATAACATTAGTTTATAAATTACACTATTTATTTACTCCTAGAAGGAGCTGTTTTGTCTTGTCCTTCGCAATAAAAGTTTAGATTTGAAGAAGAGTCTCTCCGACTGGCACTGGGAAGTATGACATTATATGGAATGAAAATCTTTTTAATCCTTTTATAAGCAATAATTTTTTTTTTTCTCTTCAGCAAGGTCTTTATTTCATTGTTCAATATATACGAAGTACACAATATACACATATATATATTAATAAAATTTAAAAAGGAAAATTGTGCAGTGTTGAAACAAACATAAATAAACATTGTAGTTTAAAATTATTTTCCTCTTTAAGACCTTAAAAACATCAAATGACATAGGAAGTATAAAAAGCAATACTAAAACAAAACAAAGCATAAACTCACAATAAACGAACAAGACGTAATATTATAGCAAAACAGAGAAAAATATTAAAAAGAAGCATTAAAACAGAAGACAATCACTGGTTTTTGGAGTTCTTAAGCTTTTTGAACTTTGAGATGATTCTGGCGAGGACTCCAGCAAGACGAGGTGAAGATGAGGGGAAATATCTCACTACATCGGATCCATAGTTCCAAGTAGGACCATTGGTATTAGGAATTTTCAGTGACAGAGCAGAGTACCTTGCTGCAGCAGATATCATAATTGCTCTAAGGTCTTTTGCATCGACAAATTTCCCTTGAGTTAGGAGTTGGGCAACAAGTGCCTTGCAGTTCTGAAGAGCTGCACCAATGGCCTTAGTTTCATCCTGATCTTGTTTTCCTCTGGAAGGAGTGCCGAAAAGAATGTGTCCCTTTAAGTCTTCGTGCTTAAAGCCGGTTATGTAAGCTTCATTGAGCTCGATGAATTCCTTGATAATTTTTAGTGAGGGGCAGTCACAAAAAGCATGATAAATGTCATTGAAAAGTTTGCCACAATCCTTACAATGCTGGTTGAACTTAATTAACATCGTCGATATTTGAAGTTGAGCGGTAAACTTATGCCCATCCCTAACACTCATCAGTGAACGCAAAATTTTATTTTCCCATTCACATGACAAATCAAGAACCTCCATATGTTTTCTAGCAATCAACCTAGCATCTTTGGATTTTGGAGATCTATCAGAAAATTTTAAATACCAGGGAGTCAATGGAATGTACGCATTAGAAGCTCTACGTAAAGGAAAGTAGAATCTCCCTGTTTTGAAGACAGACTCCTCTTGTATGTCGCAGAAGCGTAGGGTATTTTCTTGTAGTGCAATACTTTCCAGCTGGTTGGGTCCATAAAACAAATTCTTAAAAAAAGGTATACGATCGTATTTTTGACGAACAATGTCAATTGTGGTGCTAGAGTCAAACAACGGTGGTCTGATCCATAACACTCTCTGTAGCGCTGCCCATTCCTTTGAGTATCTAGCAATTGAGTCATTTGATAAATCAGTCCCGAACATAAGTTTCATGAAGATGCTGGAATTTGATATTTCATTCCTCCACTCAATTTGTGGCTTAGAATTAATATCAATAAAAACTCGTTTAAAAACTTTGGGTAAAATATTTTGTAGTAAAACAAGTCCTCCTCCCAATTCGGGCCTCCTTCTCTTCAGAGTTGGAACATAATTGTGGTAAAAAAGTTTTGTTAGCCATTTTTCTTCTTCTAGTATGAGACGTTCTCCTATAGTAGGTAAAGCAGTGGCCGTATATAAAATTAGTGGAATCAGTTTAAAATTATATAAGTCTATACGCTTTTGCAAGTTAAAACCTCGCCATGCTTGAGTCCATCTAAGAGCTTGTGCGTTAAGTCTTTCGAAATTTGACAAGGATGGTTGATTGCTATCCCACTCGATCCCAAGGATCTTAATAGACTTTACCACTCTACATCCACCGATAAACAAATCAGAAGACGGGTGCCAATGTCCAATGGGAAGAATAGCCGACTTCTTGATGTTGGTGTTTAGACCTGATTTGATAGAAAACTTTTTGAAAAAGGCAAGCACAACTTCTATACGTTTTGTAAGTTGTTTCTCTGAGCTAGCTTCTACCATCAAAGTTATGTCATCTGCATAAAGGTCTATGAGATGTTTTTGGTTGCCTAATAAAACACCGAATCCACCATACTTCTTCTTCAACATTACATTAAGTTGTTCCATTGCACAAACAAACAATAAGGGAGAAACAGGACATCCTTGTCTACAACTCTTGCTTAATGTTATAGGATCACTCTGAAGAGTGTCAATAATGATCCTTGAAGTTCCATTATATAGAAGTGATTCCATTGTCTCAGACTCAAGCGGTCAACCTCCTGCTTAGCTGAGTCAGTCTTCTTCGGCCTCTTGGCAAAGAAATTGCCTTTTTCTTCCGCTGCTGGTTCTTGCAAAAGTTGACTAAAGGAAAATCTCCCAGTTCTTCGGCCTCTTCAAGTAAATAATTCTTAGCTAACTGTTGCTTTGCGATGTCTAAAAAGCCTACTTTGAGATATGCTGAAGCAATTATCATCTCCCTACGTTCAAAGTAGGCTCCAAATCTTCGTTTGATCCCAAAAGAGAGTGCATCAATTAACACCCTACACCTGGACGCAGCTTCCCTCTCCTTAGTTTGGAAGTCAGAACGATAATGATCGAAAGGGGTAAAGAGTGAAATAAATAAGTTCTGTTAGTAACTATATAATTAAATATAGTGACCGACAACAAACCTGATAAAATTATATAATACATACTAAAATCGAGGTTGGGTGATTTCCCCTTGAATATTATTTGAACGGAACGCAAAAAGAAAAAATTTAGCGTTCCGTTCATCGTTCCGTTAATTTTTTTCCGTTCCGTTCATCGTTTCGTTCAATTTCTTCCGTTCCGCGGAACGCCGTTCAATTTTACGTTCCGTTCACAACCCTGTATATACATATATGATATTTATTTTACTTTAATATAATAAATTGATAAATATTATAATTGAATATCCCGCCAAAAATATATTGCCCGCAATGTCCTCGTTACTCCTACCTAAATGATGTCATAATGAAACAATATAGCAATATTATTAATAATAACATTTATTGGCTGAAAGAAAATGAGCAAACATTTAAGAAATTGGCTTTATGAATTTCTTGACTCTTGGGCTGTGACCAACTATATAGATCTACAAATAGCATCCTTTAGTAAGCAATATGGCCTTTTTCTCGGGCCTTTATCAATGGCATTTACAAAGCCTTTGAAGAGAGTATTCCAATATTAAATATGTATTATCTATATATTTGGTAAAGGGACTCCTCAAACTCTAAGAAAGAAAGAATGTTTGCTTTGTCATTACTTACAAAAAACGAATCCTCATTCTGGTTTTAAGGCTTAAAATGGAAGGATGACCAACTGAAAAATGAGGTATAATTTGTGAGAATATATATCTATACTTATAAAAAAAGAATTCCGTTCGTTTGTGCGTTCGTTCGTTCGTTTCCCTGTATCTCCCGAACGGTTCATTAGATCTTGACGAAATTTTCAGTGAATAGTTTTGAGAGCTCAGGGAGTGTTTTAGTGGGGTTGTCAACTCCCGGAAAATTCGTCATCGACATGCTTATTTTATTCGCCAAAACGTTTTTTGCCGATTTTTTAAAATTTACAAGTTAGATTTTGCCCAAATTTTCTGTGGATAAGACTGAGGTACTAAGACGTGTTTTTGTTTTTTTGAGTGTTTCCCGGAAAATTCGTTTTCTACATGATTACTTAAAAATATTTTTCTTTCTGTCCCACTATGTCCCCCCAAATTTAAGTTTTGTGGAAAATAACAACACTTTTTTATATTGCAACATCGTGCTAATCAAATTTCAATAATGCCTAGAGATGGAGAGGGATGTCAATACCCAGCCTTAAGGAATACAATCCGGAAAAAATGGCAATGATGCAATGACGACTTTTTAAGGAACTACTTCTCATACGAAAATAACATAGGCACTCTATGAAACGACTTAAAAATAGCTTCTTTTTACGATGTTTAAATTCCCAGCCTTAAGGAACAAAAAAACGGAAAAAAGGGCAATGAAGACCCATGGACAACTTTTTAAGGAACTGATTTTAATATGAAAAATCACATGTGATGACATCACTAAAATTATTCATCTTTTTTTACAATGTTTAAATACCCTGCCTTAAGGAATACTAAACGGAAAAAATGGCAATGAAGAGCTATGACAACTTTTTAAGGAACTGGTTTGAATATGAAAAGTCACATGCGATGATTTCACTGCATTTATTCGTGTGATTCCTTCTTTGTGTGATATTTAAATACCCAACCGTAAGGAATACAAACGAAAAAAATGGCAATGAAGACCCAATGACCACTGTTGAAGGAACTTATTTTAATATGAAAAGTCACATGCGATGACATCACTAAATTATTCATCTTTTTTACAATGTTAAATACCCAGCCTAAGGAATACTAAACGGAAAAATGGCAATGAAGAGCTATGAAACTTTTTAAGGAACTGGTTTGAATAAAGTCACCGATGATTTCACTGTATTCGTGTGATTCCTTCTGATATAAATACCCAACGTAAGGAATACAAACGGAAAAATGGCAAGGAAGACCCAATGACCACTGTTTAAGGAACTTATTTTAATATGAAAAGTCACATGCGATGACATCACTGAAATTATTCGTGTGATTTCTTCATTTTACGATGTTTAAATTCCCAGCCACAAGGAATACAAAACGGAAAAAATGGCAATGAAGACCCAAGGATAACTTTTTAAGAAACTGATTTTAAAATGAAAAGTCACATACGATGACATCACTGAAATTATTCGTGTGATTTTTTTATTTTTACGATAATTAAATACTCTGCCATAAGGTATAAAAAATGGAAAAAATGGCAATGAAAACCCAATGATAACTTTTTAAGAAACTGATTTTCAAAATGAAAAGTCACATGTGATGACATCACTGAAATTATTCGTGTCATTTTTTTTTTACGATGATTAAATACTCAGCCGTAAGGTATAAAAAACGGAAAAAATGGCAATGAATACCCAATGTCAACTTTTTAAGGAACTGATTTTAATATGAAAAGTCACATGCGATGATTTCACTGAAATTATTAGTGTGATTTCTTCTTTGTGCGATGTTTAAATACCCAGCCGTATGGAATACAAAACGGAAAAAATGGCAATGAAGACCAATGACAATTGTTGAAGGAACTGATTCTAATATGAAATGTCACATGCGATGACATCACTGAAATTATTAGTTTGATTTCTTCTTTGAGCAATGTTTAAATACCCAGCCGTATGGAATACAAAACGGAAAAATGGCAATGAAGAGCTATGAAAACTTTTTATAGAATTTATTTAATAGAAAAATCACGCACGATGATATCACTAAATTATTGGTGTGATTTTTTTCCATCCAGACTATTTTCAAGTTGGAAAATCCCGGGCAGCGCCGGGTAATATTCGCTAGTATATATATATATATAATATATATGTATATATATATATATATATATATATATATAAATATATATATATATATTCTCCCCCCAAAAGCAAATGAACATAAAATACTACCAATTATAAGCATTTATTATAAGTTTGTTATTTTTATAATTGAAGGCTGAGCTCATGACTCTTGGATAATTAATTTCCTTTAGAATCCACTGGGAATAAATTAAAGTTAATTGTATATTTAAAGCATGAAAAGCTATAATTCCCCCCATTTATATAAGAAATAACAGAGTTGAACTGGGATATTTTTTTTCATGATGCTATAAATAAATACAAAGTAGATAGAAAAAAATCTTTTATTCACATATTGCTTTTGTCTGAGCTTTCAGGAATTAAAAATAATTACATTCACTGTTTTTCTGATATTCTAGTCGTTAGAAAACTAAAAATAGATAAAAATAATTAAAAAATAGTACCCTAAATTATACATTTTTAACATAATAAGGTTTGATATTTTTTCAAAGTTAATTTTGTCGTCTTTGCTTCTCATCTTACTAAAGATTCTAGTCAAGATTCGCTCAAAAACCCTACAAGCTTATTCATATTATCATTTTTTTTGTTGCACATTCAAATTTATGTAGATATGCACCAATGCTATAACAATATATCGTTTATCATAAAATAGCAATCAGCTGTTTTTCTTATATAAATAATAGTTAGAAAAGTTACTAATAGATAATAATAAAAACAAATTAGACATTTTTAACATAATAAGTTTTGATATATCCTTTAAATTAATACAACAGATTCTAGTCAGGGTAATTTTTCAGATTGTCCAAAAGCATAGATATACTGGGAACGTGGATAAAATATGTCGCTTAAAAATCCTACAAGTGTATTTTAAAATATTTATTTATAAGAACACGAATATTTTTGATAAAATATAGTTAGAGGAGCTATATTTTCAATATAGCAGTCGTATGGAGTCAAAACCCAATCAATGCAGCTTCTAAATCGAGAACAGGCATTTCTAATCTGCGCTGCTTCAATATCACTGAATTTTCCTTGATGTCTGTGATAAGAGACTGGTTATGGGATATGCAATTAGTCATGTTCTCCACGTAGGATCAGATAAAGTAGTCCAACGGGTTCTAATCCGGTGATGAGGGAGCCCAAGAGGAGAAGGATTCGAACGTAAAATCATTCCTTTTCAGCTGTTCTTGCATCGTCTTAGCTTTGTGGGCCTGATGCGAGTCCTGTTACCACATCCACGACCTGTCGATGACAAGAGACTTGATCCACGGGCACACAACGTCCTCCTAATGCTGTAGGTAGATGTCCGTGTTCAACCTGAGGCCTTTCTCGAAGATGTGACGCGGCATGTCATAGTCCGCACTTGACACAACCCCAAAGACCATGGCTGGAAACATAATTTGCTTTACTCTAGGGAGTTTTCTGTTGTTGTTGGTATTCCAGCGATGGTTCAGGGAGATGTGGATCCTATCTTGACTAGATATTTTTGAATATCAGAGCACCTATGATCTCTCGGAATGAAAGTAATGACTTTTCTTTGTAAACTTAAAATGATGATATTGCTACAAGTGATAAAAAATAACCCGGGATTTTTTTTAATACCAAGAGCAGACATCAGCTGACGGAGTAATGTCATCTTTACAATGCAGTATATTTTTTCTACGCCTCCTGTACATATATATTGTGCTTATTAGTAAACTTTTTTATAAAATCATTACATGTAATACAATGCTATAAATAACAAATACTATATGAATTATGAAAGAGAGTTGATTACAAAGTCCTATATATTTCCTAAAAGTACTTTTTGGGGTTGTCAAACGTTTAAAATATCAACTCGTTTCATTTCGATGAGATAACAACTTCCCTTTAATATTTAATTCCTTGTTAACATTTAATTTTCCATTCTCATAAAACATTCATCTAAAATATAGGCAAATATATCTATAATGCTTCAAATTGTATTTCGTGTTTATTCTAAAAACTTAATGAATGGATATGCAAATAACAAAACAATGTGTTTTGATCCATAATAATCACACAGTTACGATTCATATTTGTTTACAAACATTCTGCAAACCATGGAACTAATTTATTAACAAACTATAAATACATTGACAATGAAAGGAATAACAATAAAGTTTACATTGAGATCCCTGGCAGTCTTAACCATTATAAACATATGTACTCTGGCCTATAGACAGCTCACACAAAGCTGTGTCGGAAAATTACTTTATTTTATTTAAGTAGGATATGACCTCAAGGGTAAATTTCCGAGATCATAATAAGATGTTGAAACTTAAAAAACATTTAGTCATTAAGGTTTATCAGATTTAAAGTGTCCATTGTCTCCATATCTCCATTATATTGAAAGGAACCAAAACCGTATTTAAAAATGTTTGACCAGGAACAATTTCATATATATATATATATATATTTGAAATCATTCACGAACTATAAATATTTATTGAGTTTCACGGTAGTGACCTTGCCTATGAATATATATTTGGCAATAAGGCCAATATAATAATACCTATATTTGATATTAGTAAAATAATACGATGACCCTTGTGCTTATTTATGTACTCTTAGCAATGTTTGCTTGTACATATTTATATCATGATATGACAAATATCAATTCAAAAAATAATTTGGCCAATATTAAATGATTGTAAATAAATTAGCTATTTTTTGGTAATTTTGTAAAATTATTTACTTATGTAAAATATTTTTATGATTGTATCAAAATAGTTGCAAAGATCCTACAAGCTTTGAATTTTTTTAAGTTCTTGTTATACTACAATTTAAACAAAGAAATGTGTCTATCTACAATGTTGAATAAAAATATATGATTAAGAAACCAGTATCACATTCCATAATATGTATTGTAGTGTCTTTCAAGAAAAGTAGCATATTCCATGACTAAAGAATATATGATTATTCTAGGGAAGAGCTTATTGCTACCAACACAAATGTTTATTTAGCGTAATTGAATGTTGTTGAGTATTCATTTCATAGTGTTAAAGTTGAGAAATTTAACAGGTTTTGTAACACGTTGAGATTACTCGTTGGTACATGATTGATTATATATATATATATATATATATATATAATATAATTAAAACTACTAAAACATCATACATTGCTGTTCTATCATAGGAGTGCCATGTCGATAGAGAATTTTGCAATGGAGAACCATCAGGTATGGATAAATATATTCATAATGCTTTAAATACGGCTGTTCAGCTCTTGAAGATGGTGTTTTCTTGTGTGTTAGAATATGTATGAGTCGTGAAGTTATTGTATATACCCTTTATTCAATGAAATACCATATTTTTATAGGTCCACGCGTTGAAATCTTTGGGTTATAGCCCGTAACGTATTCTTTATGGCAACAATATGAATATATATTGCTGGACATAGCAAAGGAACTATGCAAAGTTCCCTACAAGTAAGCAAAATATGAAATCGTGAAGAACCAGTTCTCGCTATGAAATAATAAAAATATTTCTTTACAAAGAACCAAAGGTCATTTAACTTTACTTGACGTCCGCCCACATTAATATTCGTATTTCATTTTCTTTGCAAACAATCTAAGCCAATGAGGTCAACGAATGTGGATAGTCATTTTGAGAGCAGTTCTTTTTATATGACAGAAAAAAGATAAATATTTTATCATGAGGTTTAAAAGAATTAATTCATTGAAAAATATTACTAAATACAAAATAGGAGTCAGCTGTTATCACTGAAATGGACATTTTTCTTGTCACGGGGATTTATTCATTTCTAGTTGTAATCATGGTATGGATGAAAATTGACCAAGCTGGAATTCAGAAGGAGAAAAAATCTTTTGCTTGCTATGTTTAGTCTTTAGCATGCTGTTTCTAATCGGGATAGAATATACAAAAGAGTACTATTTTCAAAATATTCTTATCGATTGATATGTGCAGTATCAAGTGTTTTTTATCTAGAAGTATTGCCTTTTATCAACGTAGAACAATCGGAGCCCATCATGTGTAAAAACAAAATTTAAAATTAATGCTTAAAGAATATTGTTTTTTAGCAAATAGGCTGCAAACCATAAAATACAAATATTTTTTTCGACGTTTTGTATATGATATGACTCAAGAATACAACTTATTGTTGAGAGAGCCTCTTATTTGTTCGTAGAAAACGGTTTGTTCAGAGGAACTCATAGGTGTGGAGTGGCACACCCTTTTCAGCATAATGTATTTGCTTCTACAATATTATTTTTGCTCAGTTTATTGTTTGCAAATATACAAAAGTGTTATGTAATCGAAGACCCATTGGAAATCCCAGGTTTAATTCGCGTGTTTTCAATCCTTGAATAGCCATTCCTTGGAATATTGATTTGATTGAGTGGTGGATAGTTAGCATACAAATTTTTTATTACTCTGTAAGTGTCATAACATAGTATTTACCATCGACATCGAAGTCAAAGATATTTAGGAATGGGAAGAAGGTTGTTCCCGAAACTCACCACAAATATGTTTTTTTTTCAGTTGGTTACACTGTGTTCTCTATCTTTCTACATCCAATAGTCGGAGTGATGCTCCATATATCGATATATGACGCAACAAAATTAACTTTTTATTATAAATTTATAATCATATGCAATATAGTAGTTCATTCAAAGGATTTAACAATGGCATGGATAGAGATCCATGAGAAGATACATGTTTTGTTCTTAAGTATGCTATTCTTATCACTGAATTAATGTTCGCTCATCAAGAGCTTGAAGTGAAGTGATATTTTATTGCATAATGCCGACTGTTTAAATATTATTATCTTTCAAGCCATCACGTTAAAAGAAACTATTGCACGTTATAGTACACGAATAACGACCCTCCAAAAAGATGTTTCCTTTTGTACAATGTATTATACATATTGCTTCTTCTGTAAAAAGGTGGCGTTTGTTTCTTAAATGTCAGGTTTACCCATATATTTTCATGATAGATATCATTTCCTTGATTGGTTATTTATGGTCCTCCATTGATAGAATGACCACTCAGCACGCAGAATAAATTGGTTTTATTAGAAACATAGCTCCGATCTCTGTTTTCTTTTCATTCATGAACGGAGTTAGCAAGAACTTATTGAACAAATGACGTATATGCATCCACGTTGGCATTCAAGAGTGCTGAAGGACCAATATAACACTTACTCATACTGAATTAATTTCTATTAAATCCATTTCCTCTACCTAAAAGGCAAGGATTTCACATTTTGAGATAATTGACTCATTTTATAATTTGTACTTTCTTGTCCAGAATTAGTACAAAGGGATGATCATCTCTTCTTCGGCTCGTTGTCTTGCTTCAACAATACGAATTCCAGGAGCAGTTCCAGTGGTTGGCCCTACGCAGGAGATAATTTAAAAGTCTTCCCATATTCGACATATTGTGAAATAATATTTATACCAAATATATATACTTTATAAATTTGATTTTTTAAATACATTTTCGGTTATCTTTTTTTATGGTTATAAATTATATTTCATTCATACAACATTTTTGTAAATAGAAAGTGGTAGGGGACAAATGGTCAATATATAAAGTTTAAAACATGAAAAATGCTTTTAAAAAAAATAAAACTTGGATTCAATTTTTCATAAAATATATAAATGTTTATTAATAATTGATTCGGTCTAGGAGGGAGATGTATCTTTCCACAACTTGTCCGTCCTATAGGGAGAGGGTTCCCCTTGACCCGCGAGGCGTACAGAATCCTTGAACCTTGGAATTATGGACTCTATTTGAAAAGAGTTCTCATAATTGGGGGACGTTGATATTAGCCAGTCTGGGGGTTCAAGGTGTTCACCCTATGCCCTTTGTATTTTTTCCTCCTCTACTGACTTAACAACAGGGATAATGATTGGGCAGAAATAGAAAAAGTGGAACGAGGTCTCCTTTCTCTTTCCACAACCAGTGGCATAGTTGATCTTCTGAATGGATCTCGATTCTCATGAAGAGAGATGAAGTTGCCAGCCTGTATCGGAGCCATTTCTGTCTTGAATCTGAGAAGGGATTCTTCATTAATTTGAGGACATAACGAGGACACATTACACATTTTCGTTATCTAAACTATTGCTCTTTTCTTATATTTTTATCTGGAGCTTTAATTTAATACTAAAACATTTTAATATGTACTTTATTGCAAATGTTCTGGTTTAATATTCATGCACGTAGCGTGTAGATGTCTAAAAAATTGTTAGTGGTCTGAATCTAATTATTTTATGGAGAGGCTACATTTCCTCCTGTGTTTAATCACGTTCCAAAGTAACTTTTTATCATTACTAGCAAAAGAGGTAGAACCAACACACCGCCGTTTCATTATGTATAAACTTATGTTCCGAAATATTTTTTGTGTGACTGCCTGAAAACATAAAAATCACTTTTACTATATATAACATCCCTACTCATATTATCATTAGTGCATCTTACTCTTACAA
>CP045904.1:5036841-5052259 GCA_013387185.1 Caligus rogercresseyi | reverse complement strand
TGATGCATAGAATACTAGACGTACCAGGAAAGAAGATAAAAAAACACACGCCTAATTTTCAACAGCATGCGGGCTTCATTTTAGTATTGCTTAGTCATCACATCGTGTATACGTGCTTGATCTTGCTCCATATCAATCATGGTGAACATGTGTTGCGCCCCTGGATGCAAGCAGGGATACAAGAGCACCCCAAAAGATCCTTCGGTGACTTTTCACACGTTCCCCAAGAAGGACTCCATCCTTTCGGAGTGGATCAAAGCCATTCCTAGGGATACATCTAATTAGACACCAACATCGAGTTCAAGAATATGTAGTCTCCATTTCCTTCATTCGGACTTCGTAACAGCTTCTGAGGATCCTACTCGAAATATAGGGAGAACCCTCCAAAAAAGGTATGGACTTATTTGGCTTGCTTTTTTATATTTTTATTAATTGAACTTTTGTTAATTTCTAGACGTTTGAAGGATGGTGTCATTCCCTCAAAATGGCCTAATCTCCCCACTTATCTCTCCTCGAAAAGGCAACTCCCGAGGCCAACGCAAGCAGCTACCACTAGCAAGAGAAGTGTCCTCATCAATGAGAGACAAGAGGCTCTCCGTAAAGAACTCTCCATGAAGGAATCCGTCAAGACTGCCCAGGAACTTTATCATAAGTTGACATCAGAGACTTTGCCTTCGGGATTCACTCTACTTCAACTTCCAAAGGTGTCACTTGTGAAGATGGTTTCAACAGAGAACGGAATGGACATTTCTTTAAGTTTGGAAGTTGATGAAGATCTATCCTTTCAAATGTATCACCGTCACTCCCTTCTGGAAAAGAGCTTAGTATCCCACTGTATGACGTCGATTAAAAAGATCCGTTCAATCACTGAGGCTCTTAATATAGCTGCTTATTGGGGTCGAGGGATCAACTTCCGGACAAAGAAATGTTCGAGGATATTCGTGCTCGGCTTGAGAGATACATAAACTCGGCTGAATTAGAAGAAGTTCATTATTCAAAGCTCTCATTCATTTTTGAGCAAATGAATCTTCTTTTCAAACCGCGAAGTGGAAGAAGATATTCTCCTGGACTCCTTTCTTCTTGTTTGATGTGGCAAAATATCAATTCCGGCCTCTATGAACAACTTCATTCCTCTAATGCAATGTCGCTTCCCTCTCCAAGATACCTGAGATCAATTGCATGCTCTGTTACTGTGGAAGCAGGACTATCATCATCGACAATCCGATACCTCCAATCACGAATCCAAGACCTTTGCACAAGAGAAAAAAACGTCACATTGATCATTGATGAAGTTTACTCTGCTCAACGAATTGAATTCGTCAGAGGAAAGTTTCTGGGCAACGAAAATAATCAGGCCACGAAGACCGTTCTCACATTTATGATCAAATCGGCTGGTGGGAAATACATGGACGTCGTCGCACTAGTTCCAGTAGTGAAATTAACAGCTGAACTATTATTTAATCAGTATACACGGATCATGAAAACCCTTTGGGAAATCGACTTCACCGTCGTGGCCTTGTCTGTTGATAATCACACCGTAAATAGAAGATTTTACACCCAATTTCTATGTGAAGATAATCTACAGACATGGATTCCTCATCCCCACGACAGTTCCAAACGCGTTCATCTCCTCATCGATTCAGTCCACAATTTCAAAAATATTTACAACTGCTTCCAAAGGAAAGACTACCTAGAATGCCCTAATATCTTCTTCCCGGACTCACCCCCTCTTCGTCCAAACTTCGCTCACATTCGAGAAGTTCACAAGATTGAATCCACATTCAAAGTGAGATTAGCTCATAAGCTATCGCTCAAAGTGCTTAACCCAACATCTATAGAGAAGACTAATGTTAAATTAGCGGATGCTACATTCCATGAATCCACCATCGGCGCTCTGAAGTTCTACTCAAAGGATAAGCCTGCATTCTTGGAGACGGCAGAGTTTGCTGAATTTGTGAGGAATTATTGGAATGTTGTCAACATCAAAACGCCGCAAGTTGGACTTTTCAAGAGGGATGAGATAAGGAGGCCAATCTCAAAAGAAAATAGCATGGCTATTGGATTTCTTAGAGAATTCGTTTTTTTTTGGAGGAATGGCAAAAGAGTGGTCTTCGGGGTCTTACGGATGAAACTTTTTTGGCAACGAAACACACTTCTCTTGCATTGGCGGATCTGATCGAGTATGTTTTGGAGGATGATAATTTCGTCTACGTTCTTCCGTCTATGTTCCAGTCCGACCCGATCGAGAAACGCTTTGGGTGGTATCGACAACTGAGCGGAGGGAACTATTTCATCAGTGTCCGACAAATTCTCGAGGCCGAGAAAAAAATTAGAGTTCTTTCCTTGGTGAAATATTCAAACATGGAATTCTCTAGAGTGAAAGAACTTCTGTCTGAGGACCAAGTTTTTGAGAACATGGAGACCAAGTGGATGCCAAGTGATCTAGAAAGTATTACCACCGAAGGAGAATGCAATGCCCTCTACTTCGTTGCTGGTTTCATCGCATACTCAATCACCAAAAAATATCGTGCTCATCTTGTAAAGTCATCCTTACTTTGAAAGACACTCCTCCTCAAAGTGTTATTCGGTTGGAGGCGGAATCGGACGAGGAAAAAGTCGAGCTTGGGAGGTTCACCAAAATCATGAGCAGAGGTGGATTATCCACTCCATCGGATATGACATTTCTTACCTGTGTTCATGCCTATTCGCTCCTTTACTTTATATCAACTCACGACGACGAGAAAGTGTGTCTCTTAAGATCTTCAAATCCAAGGGCCACTTTTACCGGAACATTCGTTGAAAAAATGTTTGACAGCACGGAGGTGGTCATCAAGACCATGCTCAACAGCCAATGTGAAAAAGGGCATAAATGGGGTGGTCATCTTAAAAAAATATGTCAAATAATTTTCAATGTCTCCAGTAAAAATTTGGTTGCTCAATTAAACGACGAGATTCATGATCAAAGTCGCAAAAGAGCAGCCAATAAATTGAATCTTAAGGAAAGAAAGATTGCTAAGCTTCTTTCAAAAGCTTAATTATTTTATTGAACTCTTTTTGGTGTCCTTTTTATATGTATGTACTAATGTATTAATAAACTATTATTCATATTTGTTCCCGACTCATTTATTTCATTTACATATAAATTTAAACCTTCATCAAAGCATTAGAACAGTTCAATTTATTATAATATTTAACATATATACGTCTATAAAAGAAGAATAAATGCCCGCATCATGTGCGCGTAAAATTCTTTCTTCCTTTCCATGTGTCTAGTATTCTATGGTTGATGTTTCATTCCTCAACAGCCGGTAGTGAAGTGATAAGTTGTAGCATACTGCCAACTACCTTTTTTATTATTCCATTTCCTTTTTCTTCCAACCAATTACGTTTCAAAAGCTCCAAATTTTCTCATACTTAGATATTGGGCTTAACAAATACCTCTACAAATGGAAAAGTATTCGTCCCCAGTATGCCGATTACTTGAAGAAAACAATTAATCCCCTATTTATATTATTTGCACGTGTCTCCGAACGAGTATAGAGATGAACGAGGTGGAGGCGGAGATAAAAAAAGTCCAAAAAAAGCTCTTCTTAGAGCAATTTTGCTATTGCACAAATTTAATTTAATTCGCAATAAAAGTTAGCATTTAGACAGTTATTATCGACTGATACTGAATGGAGTTCCGGTGTGGTAGGCTGATCGAAGGCTGATCAAATTTGGTGATAGCGCGGATTTTGAGTCGGGTAGTGTTTTACTCATTCAGCATCGAATGACCATGATGAGCCGTCTAATGATGGGATTTTGAGTGAAAAAGCCGCGTATCTTCCTGCAGCTCCAAGCAGGATCCTTCTGATCTCTTCCGATCTTATGGGTTCATACTTTGCTATCAAGGCCTTTGTATTTAAAAGGGGCAAAATCTAGCGCCTTCGTTTTATCAGAGATTTTCATCCCTTCAATACTTTTATTCAATCACAACAAATCAACCAATGGTTCTCATTTACTTTAATATATTTCAAACCACATTGAAATAAATCATCATATCTCCTCTCCTTTATACTTAATCATTTATGAGGAAATATATATATCTTCGTGAGTATGAGACTTTATCAGCCCTTCATAAAGGATCTTTCATGTGATCAATTAACTTCAGATACAAGCCCATCATGGACTAATAAAGTAGGATACTTAAAGATTATAATAACTTTAAGATAATGTTACCTCAAAGAAAAGAAAAAGAATAGAGATATTCAATAGAGGCTTTTGTGCTTTAGTCATTGTATGTAGTTTGGTGGAAGAGGGGTCCGAAGGTTGAACTGAGTTTTTGTTCAGACATATTTTATTCTTGAATACTGTTTTATTCATATTTCTCTCTCCTCTCCTCTCTCTAAAAAGAAAGAATTAAACAAAATAAACCGTGTTCTAACATAATGTATTAAATGTGCTACTTTTTGGTAATCAAAACAGTAAAAAATCTATCAAACGCAGAATGATGTATAGATGTTTCATGTTTGCGTTGTTGAAAGGAACGCTCGTCTGCAGTAATATGACATTTCCATTGAAAAACTGCATTTTGAGAAAAACAAAAATTAAAAGAATTTGTATCAATACTGATGAGAGGGATTCTGAGGGGAGTAGATTGGGATTCGATGGGGAAAATCTACTATCATTAGTCGTTTAAAATAATATTTAAAAGATAACTTAGAAACATCAACATGAGTACCTCTTTTTCTTTTTCCTTCTTGAAACTATAAAGAACCCCTAGTAGGAGCTGTTATTTAAAAAATGGTTGGTGCGTCAGTATTTATGTTCATTTATTGGCACTAAATATTATTTGACGAAAACTTGCAAAAAAAATCCAAGTCATAAATTGTTCATAGCTAAATTTAGTAAATCTATTTTTTTTCAAAATAAGTAATAACAAAAAGTTTTGCTTCATAACGAAACCTTAGAACTCAGTGACGTCCGATTCTAACAATGCTAGAAATTTTTAAATTAAATATTCGTATTCAGCATCAAAAATGAACCAGAATCGCTGGTATATGTAAAAGAACTAAAAAGTGTTTTATTTCGGGAGGTCATATATATATATATACCATATATATATATATATATATCATAATCATATATAATATCGATTATCAATAAGATATATAAAGTAATGATAAGTTATATCTTTGTAATATTATAAAAGTAATGACTCATATATAGAATAATATATATATAAATTTATATATACAATATTATAGCAATTAATTGGATGGAGAAGAGACTCAATTAAATAAATGAAGAAAAATACCTTCTCAGGAACTAAAGAGAGCCATTTTTTCGCTTTTATAACGAAATATATTGTCGTTAAGCTGATGAAACAAGGAAGGAAGGAAGAAACTAAAGTCGGAGTCTCAAAAAATGGAGAAGGGAGAAACAATGATTAACACACAGTGACGTCATGTAACGAAATACTTTTTATGAAACATACCATAGAGTGTCATCATTAGAAAAAAAATCAGGGTTTTTTAAATTCCCAAAACTAAGATTGTTTCACCAAATGGGTCAGCCATTTTAACTCCCCATACGTCATCATAGAGCTCTTTAAGTAGATTGATTTCTTATAATGTATTGAGAAACCAGTTATTCTATATGTCGGTGGTACATCTCCATTAATATGCTGTTGTTTTCTATCTTTATAGAACACCACTCTATTTATCCCCTGATAAAAAAATAAGATCCATTTCAATCTTCAAGGCAATCATAACTAAAAGCCCCTTGATGATTTGTTGCATGCATTCCCTTTGCATCCATGTAAAATAATATGTATACATCTCCAGCCTTCACTTACATAGCTAGATTATAGATAGAAGCACTCTACTACCGCTCAGCCTTCAACTTGCAAGCCAAGTAAATGACCCATGGAAAGATGAATTTACGGTGGTCAAATATGCACTTTTTTGATGATCCTTTGGGGGAATCATACTAGGTTACTTCCCTAATTTATTTGGGGCTCTGTAAAACACTACCTACTCCTCCAAATGATAAATGTGTTTCAATAACTTAAATGAACTGAAGAGGGAAAGGCATGGAAATGAACTTATTAAATTATGCTTAAGAGTGCTTTGGAAGGAGTAATTTATTGGAATACTTATTAAAAAATATATTTTTATTGCATCAATGTTAGATATTAATTTCTATGTCGATATGGAAAATATCTATTGAGGCCTATTGACCATGTTGTTGAGTCCCTTAGAGTATTAAATAACATTTGCTATAATTCAAATATTGCTGACCTTGTTTTATATGAGCAAATTTAGCATTTGTGGAGCATGTTTGTACTACGAATGTTTTGACACGCCACAATATTATTAGGATTGTTTAAGGCAAGGAATACTCATAGAGATATAAAGATATAGAGAGCTTATTCCCTTCAATGGCAGAGAAATATCGTTCAGCTGTCGTCTGTGCCCAATATAAACTTATGTTATCGTAAGTTGATCATAGAGATAGAAAGATTTGTTTATACTGGGCACAATGACGTATGCCTCTGAAGAATCCAATAAGTTATATATGGCTTTATATCTCTATGGGAATACTAGACACACCATGGAAGGGTGACTCTTTACCTAAAAGGTGGTACTTCTTTCTCAGTAGTTATTTATTCTTTATTGAAACGTGGTGTATTTCAACGTCATATACTTATCTCGAAATTGATCTGAAATAAGAGTATATTGGCCAATGTAAGATGAAGTTCTTGTGTCAGCTCTTGTTTATATTCGATATTGTTAAAATATAAATTTATCCAGCATGATTGTGCTTTCCATATTCTACAATATTCTCTTGCATCAGAATTGCGGCATGGGGATCCGTGGAACCTAGTCTTCATTTTCTCTACAACTTCATCCTCTTACGTCACTTCAAAAACCAGTTACATTTCCCTGTCAGAATCACAGATTGGATCGGAGTCCATTATTAACGTCCCAAATGTCCCTTCCGGAGTCCTGCAAACTCGAAGAACTCTCTTTTAGGTCCAAACTTGGAGTTCTACAATGGAGGGAGGGCTACTACTCATTGAGACAACCCTTCTTCAAGCTACCTCTCAATATCAGCCATCTGCGACTTTGAAACAGCGGCCATTGTATTTCATTCATTTGTAATAGTATTAATATTTGATAAATAGTTGTATATCTATATGTATCTTTTGTATTTTTTCATGAATATTTAACTATATTTTAATGTTATAATAATATAAGACACTTAAACAGAAAAAAGTACAATATATAAAATAACATAGATAATGGGAGCATGGAATCATGAACGCCGGCCATCGGCTTAAGCCTCCTCTTTGCATTTTTCCAATAGCACTCTACGTTGCTTGTATGCGCACCCGTCCGGGAATCCACGAAGTTTCTTTCGAAGCATTGATGATTGCTAATTATTCCTTTCCTCTCTTTTTCCCTATTTTTCTTCATATCATAAACAGACGATAAATGGCACCCTAAAATGATACCTCTTTCTTTCTTCTTTTCTTACTCTTATTTTTGCGGTGGTAGCTTTTGCAATTGGAACTTTAAACTTTATCACGCAACCTCAACCTTCGGATCGATCTTCTTGAAAAGTGCCGAAAAAAGTAATTAGGCAAAAAAGGCCTATTTAAGAATTCGCTCCTTTTCCAGAGACTCCTTTATTTATTTTAAAAGTCCATAGTGATTAAGTAAACTCTACTCAAGTAAAAGAGAGAGAACAAAGGAAAGGAGAAGGATGAAGAGAGAGGGAAGGGAGAAAAGGGGATTGGGAGCATAAAGATATAGAGAATAAACAAAGTAATTTGTACTACGTCATTGTAAGCTGATTATAGAGATAGATTCGATCTAGATGATCAGCTTACGATGACGTAGTATAAATTATTTGTTTATTTTGAACTCACAGAAACAATAGAACGCTGTTTCTCTGCTATTGAAGCTATATCTATCAGCTATCTGTATCTTTATATCTCTATGATTGAGAGAGAGGGAGGAGAGGGTAATCAGTGCCAATCACCGACCATGTCGGTGGAACCAATAAAGAAAACAATGTCCAAATGAATTATACAGGTCCGGCAGTAGGCCCAGGCTGTTGGGGGCCCTACATTTGTTATGGGGGCACAGTTGGCACATTCATTTAAAAAAATCGGGCCCACGTCACTCAGTGGGTGGGCGGGGCTGCCCCCCCCCCCCAGGCCCGCCCATCCCGCCGGCCTGGAATTATACAACTACTATTACTATTATTATAGTGTAATACAACATCACTTCACTCTAGGATAATTGTTATAATAGCTAGAAAACCAAAAACAGCCAGCCCTCGACGACCAACGTTTCATATAGAACGTAGAACATGATAATGCATAAACTTATATTCTTCTACGTTCAATATAAAACGTTGGTCATCGAGAGCTGGGCTGTTTATTATGACGATCCTGACGCAACTCGATTGTCCTCATATATAGAAGTATAAATTCCAGTGGTGGGCACCGCTCATTTTTTTGCTGTTCCGCTCACCGCTCATCCGCTCACTTTGGGCAACTGATCCGCTCCCGCTCATTCGCTCATTTTTTGAGTACTGCTGTTCCGCTCACTTCATTCCGCTCTTCCGCTCACTTTTTATGTTACTTGTCACACTGCTCACGCATTATTCAGATGAATTAAAAATAAGATTAATTTTATAAAATTTAAAAATTGTACTTAAATAAATGAATAGCTCAATTAAATTAATCAATTTACTAACCTGTAGCTTCTCTCTCCGCTCAGAGGTCGGGTTCGGGTCACAAACTTATCCATGACTCGTGATTCGTAAAAAAACGAAAAAGTAAAGTATACTGACTCAGAGTGACCGTCAGACAATGAACACACACGAACACAAACGTATACACAGAGAGAATAAGAGAGTGCCAGAGAGAGACAAAACTTGTACGCCGAGTAAGTACTAAGCTGGTACTAAATTGGGTCCCATATAGCCATTTAATGACATCATCAACATATGTGTTATGACGTCATTTTTTCAGATGGATTTCTAATCATACTACATGTAATAATTATTTAATAATTATAACAAAGATAATTTTATCTCTTTTATATTTAGAGAAGAAAGAGAAAAGTTATATTATAATAATGTAACTTTTCTCTCTCTTCTCTGAATATAAAATGAAATTCTATATGGGACCATGAACGCAACCTCTTTGTTATGACGGGGGTACACATTTTATATATTAAGAAAGGACTGATTGTCACTTATTCTCTCTGCGTATACACAATAACTGCACGACGTGAACTGAGTGGCTACGCGTGGCAACACTGCTGCCACGTGTCTAGACAAGAATAAACAATTTCTGGCGCACCTTTTTAGTCCATGCCACGTTAGCGGCATTACATTTAGAGCAAAAAGCGAGAAAAAGTAGTCTTTTTTCTATGAGTAATCCTTTTTAATAACGGAAACTTTTTTATGTGAGCAGATGAGCGGAAGTTAATTTTAGAGGGTCCGCTCACCACATTCCGCTCACTTCTCACAAAGATGATCCGCTCTTTGCATTCCGCTCACCAATTGCTCCTCCGCTCAGAGCGGAAGAGCGGACGAGCGGAATAATGAGCGGAAGTGCCCACCACTGATAAATTCCTACATTCAATTCAAATACATATAGCAATCAACAATTTTAAGATTTTCTTTTACTGAGTAAATATATACATAATAAATTTAACCATATATATAAAACTCTGCAATACATTTAAATAAATGTTCAAAGGCGTCGTTCACATTCTTGCCCCATCTCTCTCGCCATAAAAATTCATCCAGTGCCCAGAGAGCATAGTGTCATGGACACCGGCCATTGACTTGAGCCTCTGCTCATTGGTCGATGTTCTACATGCGGGTGGATAAAATCTTAGGCAGCCTCTTATTTGGACAGAAGATTCTATATCACTCGTCACTTCTATTATTTCCTTCATGGACATGATTATTTTGAATGATGAGCTCCTTTTCTCTTCTTCTCCTTCCCTCTTTTCTCTCTCTTTTACTTGAGTAAAGCTTCCTTTATAACTATGGACTTTTAAAGTGAATAAAGAAGTCCCTTGAAAAGGAGCGAATTCTTAAATAGTGCTGCAAAAAATAAGTTTAATGTCAATTCATCAATATTTTTCCACAATTTTCGGTGTGGATCAAGGTAACAAGAATGCATTGATGTGAAAAGTATAGGAATGACTCATTATCATATATTACTGAAATTAACTGGCTTAAGAAATCAAATCATGCCGAATCGCACAAAAAAATAATTATGGAAGAGTCGTTCGAAAGCTCACTGTGGTGTCAGAGAATATCGATTATGTGCGTGAAATAATAATGCAAGATCCTTATGTGGCATATGATCATGTATCATATAGAAACACCTAGCCGTAAAAGGTTTATTTTCTCGTTGGGTCCGGCATAATTGATATTTATATAACAATTGCATGTCTAAATTAATGCAAAAAAAATTAAACAAATACGTTTCCAATGATCCAAAAGACGTTTATTATGTCAACTTAAGGTGTCCCGTGAACTATGTCCAGGGATAGAGAAAATATGCTCTTTTTGCAACGTGATTGGTTGGAAGAAAAATAGAGGGAATAACAAAAGGCAGTTGGTATTATTCTAAAAAGTATTACTTCACTACCGGTCGTTATAAAGTAAGAATGATCAACTTAAAGAGAAGAAATTCATCCTTAAAAAAATATTGTCTCTTCTTCATGGGCCTACATCTAAGTTATTTTAGAATCCTTTGAAGTGACTCCTCCAATAACTTCTCATTTAAAAAAATATTTCTTTCGTTTACTTATATCTGTCGTAATTGGATCATCACTCTGGCGGTCGGACGTAGAAAACAAAGAAAAAGTTTATAAATTTGTATGTAAATAATTCCATTAAATTGAAATACAGATTAGTTTAAATGAGGTAAATAAAGATGTTAGTCATTTATCCCTTCGTATCACATATTAAAGTGAGATGTTAGGATTATATAAACTAAGAAATAGTCCGTAATCTTCTATTACAGCTCAAAAGAACATCCTTGATTCGCGTCATTTGAAAGGTAAATCAAATCAGCTCCAGATGGCACACCTTGAGAAGGTGCAGTTCATGTAATATTAATAAATATGTATAAGTTACATGGGCCTCTGCTAATCAAAACAATCTGCGCCATATGTTATTTAAAAAGCCTAACTATGAAACGTATTTGGCTTAAATTTAAAAGAAAACTAGAGGCATGTATTACACTCAGAGAGTGTAAACCTCCGCTGTCACGGGGTCCTTATGAGCCTTCCGAGCGGATTTTTCACGACTGGGGCGGCGTGGAGGGACGGGGGAGGGTTCCCCTCGACGGAAATTTTGAGAGGAATACGCTCCTAGCACCCAATTTCACAGCACAGCGACATCTATTGGCAGAGTAGGCTAACTTGAAATATTATTAGTATTTAGCTCATTTGGCATCTTAAAGAAGCACTCAGAGATACCAAATTTTATCACTTGTTCCTTTTGGCATTTCCAACAACTCCACAAAGTTTCATCCGAATCCGTTCGGTAGTTTTGGAGTTATCCTGCTGACAAACCAACAAACCAACGCCAGTGAAAACAATACCTCCTTCGGCGGAGGTAAAAAGATTTGTTGGTATGTTATATATTATATTAATAAGTATGTTACAAGTCTATATGGCATACGTTGTTATTATTTTCACCAAATAAGACAAGTAAAAATAAATATTACTCTTCGTTATTTTTATTTTTCTAGATAATATTTAAAAATATTTTTTTCTTACTCAAACAGTAATTTCATTACTTAACAAATATTTAATTATTGATGCCTCGCAATCGATATTACTCCTTTTTATAGGGTGGATTTTAATTTTAAAATAGTGGCAAATAAAGCCATGAAGAATTATAAATGTTATATATATTACCATAGTTTAGAAGCAAAAATAAATAAAATATAACTTCATAAATATTTTAAAAAGCCACAAAGTTGATATAAATAATATTTTGTATTTATTTCAACTTTCTAGTTTATCAGATTGCTAAATACTTATATATTTAATAAATTAATTAATATTAGCTAATATTTTGATTTATTACTTTTTTAAAGTTTATAAGTATTAGCTTCTTTAAAGAGTATTGCACAAAATATAAATATACATTAACCATAAATTAAAGCCTTAAAAGCATATTTCTATAGGGATCTGCCAAAAAATAAAGCAAAAATCAACTTAGTGCAATTTTAAAACATCGAGTACTTCGTTAAAGATACTAATAGCGACCATTTCGATAAAAATATAGTCAAAATTATTTTGTAAACTTATTTAGTTCATTATTAACTCTTTAATATAAAGAATATATCTCAGTATTTTTCTTACATCTTTAAATAAATAATATGACAGTGGACCGATGACAGTAATTTACCTTATTGCCGTACTAACTATCAAAACTATCAATTCATATATATGCTTCAACAAAACCTTACGCAATTCCATATAATTTCAGTTATTTATTTGAAAAACAGGTTTATATATACAAAAAACTAATAATTGTACGATGCCAAAAATAATTTTATTTTGGATTATTTTGTTTGTAATTTTTTATTCATTTTGTCTTTCATTTCTATTAAGAATTAATATATAAATTAAAAGATTTCCTTGTATATAAATATTTGATAATAAACATAATAAAAATATTATTGCACGCATTATGTAAAAATAAATCACTACGATGCTCAAAAAAATATTATATATTGTGATGTACAAATATTTAGAACACAATTATTTAATTATTAAAATATATTTCATAATATATTTAATTTTTTTAAATAAACTTATTTCTTTATCAATATATGTATTTATATATTGGTTTTGCTTTCATAAATAATTAAAATATATATTAAACTTCTTAATCTACATAAACTCGGGCTCCGAAACTATAAATAAATATAACTGGTTTGTCAAATAACAGCAAATAATTGATTGAATTAAGAACTACAAAGAAGCATGCCATCAGAAACATTTATTTATTAATCTTTAATTGGCATAAATGACTTTTCAATTATATTATTACAACCATTATAGGTAACAATTTTCAAATAAAAATATATTTATTATAATTACAAAAAAAAATCAGTAATATATAAATATATAACAAAAGTACAACAAAATATATACGAATAAATGTAAAATGAAAAAATGGGACTACTTTTTTAGCTATCTTATTTAGTCTTTTAAATTAAGGAGAATCTTTTTGGAGTCAGAGTTCTTCGAAGACATCTGACTGAGTCTCTTTTCAAATAAAAGGATCTTAATTCTAAAAAGGATTGGTAAAGGTTGCGCGTCTCAAAAGTTTACAAATAATAATAATATAAATAATAATAATAAGTATAAAAATAACAACAATAATAATATATAAGTATAATAATAATAACAATAATAATATAAATAATAATAAAAACAAATTTAGGCGTTCTTTCTATGTTATGACTTCCTTGCATCCAACTTGAGCTTATTTTTCATAATAATCATAATAAAAAGGCTGAACTTTTTTCTCTTTTTGCTCTAAAGAAGATGATACAAACAGAATTATTGTAAGGACATTTAAATGTGTGATTGTAGCGCCACCTGGCGTCAACTTTTTTAAAGCAAAGCTAATCGGTGGCAACACGGTTCTCTAAGGGCAACACTCAAGGAAATCATTAAGTGTCGAAGTGTCACGGAGGGGTAGCGTTGAAATTTGGAGTATTTATTTGCTCTCTGTTGGCGAGAGAAAGACATTGACAAAATTAACTTAGGTGAGAGTGAGATTTAATTAATTCCATTTAATAATTCAAAATATTAAGTCTCACTCTCTTAAGTTATTTATGTCGCTGTCTTTACCCCCCCCCCCCCCCCCCCCCCACACACACATAGCGAACAAATACTCCAAATTTCAACGCTACCAGTCGTAATGACTTGGCACCAGCAGCGCCAAGTGAGCTCTCTTGCCAATATGGACCAATTTCAATATACCTTGTATTATTATTTTTAGCAACTACTGACAGGACGCCATTGACCTCATCATTTACTAAGCTAAGCTTCTAAGGCAGCGTTAAATGGATCCATATAAAAAAACATTTTTAAATGTCCTACACGAGGTTGCTACAGCTAAAAAAAGTTCCGTTCTTTTAAAATTATTACCAACATTCATACATATTTATATTTATTATCTTCTTGACTTGTTCTACAACGCTCTATTTGAAGAATGTCTGTGATATATTTTTTTGAACTAATTTAGGCTAGTAAACATTGTTGTGAACGATCTTTTGAACAATAAATAGGTGTTCATACTTTGAAAAAATCTCCATCAAATGTATATTATTAACCAACAGCGTTCTTGTACAGGGTAAGACATCGAGATAAGTTGCTACTTCCAAGGTTGTTTATTTCAATAAATTAATAGTATTAATACCAAAAAATAAATGGTCAATACAAATAACCAACTTAGGACCACTTTCATACAGCAGAATATCAGTTTCACAATATTATTATTAAACGATAAATCTTCCCACTTGGATCCAATTGCAGATTCTTTGCTCCCTTCATAAAGGAATGAGAGTGGAACTAGAGGTGAGGGTCGGATCCTTCTTGGAGTGAAAATACTTTTTTACAGTTTTCGACCAAGGACACACTTCTTCAGCATGAAGTGATTACAAAACTCCAATACTGTAAATACGCCGTTAAAATAAAATAAAAATAAATTCACGTATCCACACTGAACATAGCAAGAAAATATTTCGAATTTTTATACAACAATGAATATTTGGTTTTTTAGTTTGATATTTGTAGATTTATATTTTTATTTATATTATCATGTTTTATGCTTGATTATCGTTTCCTTTTTTCATATAATATGTAAAATGACCATTTAAATAAAATACATGAATTCTCTTGCGCTGAACAGTTAATATAAATTAACTTTTACGGTCTGTGTACACTATTTGTTATAATAATAATATAGGTCTTCATCTCCTATTCATGTCCAATAAATCGTAGTCTGTTGGGTATTTTAAAGTTACTACTAGTAAATGGCGATTACTTCAATCAATTTTAAAGTTTTTATAAGCCAACAGACATTTTTATGAAATTTTGGACTCTAATAAATTATCTTGGAACATTATTAGACGCAAATTTTCTTGAGCCTAGTTTGAGTTTTTGTGGATTTTTTACGAAAGTCCGTCGATATAATTTAGATATAATTCTTCCAGAAATTATTAGTAACTATTGTTAGTTTTATTTTTTTTTATTATAATAATTTGAAGTTTCGGTAGGGTTTGTTGATTCTTAGTAAGATATATAATATTTGCTTAATTTTTTTCAAATGTATTCTTTATTTATTGTATAAAATTCCAAAAAAC
>CP045904.1:5022310-5036741 GCA_013387185.1 Caligus rogercresseyi | reverse complement strand
GGATTTTCATTTCCTTATATCAATTAATATAAAATGTAGTACAGAGACAGATTAAAGGAATAACCTAATAGGGGGTCTCCAAAACTTCCCATTAACATGTCTTTCTCATTGGATAACACAAGGTTCTTTATTTTTCTATGTCCGATACTCATAGTGAGATCCATTTATCGTCATATATGAGATATACGTTCTTTGATTCCCTTGAGTATGAGCAGTTGCTTTATACAGTTTATATTAATAGGTCAAATGGAAGGAGTCCATTCTAGGATTCGCCAATGACGTCATTGATGCAAGCACAATAAGAAGAGACAATTAGTATTTTAAAGGATAATATTCTTCTCTCTGAATTACTGATGTTCACTCTCAACAGCTGTAGTGAGTGAAGTGATACATTGAAGCATATTGTCAACTGATTTTATTATTATTCCCTCTTCCGTTCTTTCAACCAATCTCGCTTCAAAACAATCCCTTTACATATATACCTACAATTAAGATCCGAGCTATATTAAATCTACGCTTTACTTGTGTAGAGTCTAACCTTATGAACGATACCTTCTCATGATATATACTTTGTCCGTATCTTTCAGATCAGGTTAATCTTCATTCATAAATAAATAAGCCCTGGAGTGTTACTTTCTATATTTATGGTGTACATTTGGCTACTTAAATGGGTAATTACGCATTTCCCTAGGAATTGCGTGATCATACTTTCGATTGTTTATAAATGCCTCGGGACAGTATAATAAAACTAGGATCTTATTTATATAAAGTAATATTAATATGATTTTTTGACCATCGATTAATAAATATTTCTTGGAAAAACATTTTACAATCTACACTCTCATTGGCAAAAAGGACCATTCTGAGCGTACCAAGAAATGGGGATCCTATTGGGCCTGGACAAGCTTCTGGAGAGGACTTTGGCTGTTTTATCAGAGCTATAGAAGAATGGTAATTGTTAAATGATTCTTCTTTTCTTGAGAACGGTGAAATATCTTTAGATAAATTACTATTAAGAATGAATCTTATTCTTAAACAATCCTCATGGGCAATGAAGCACCTCTTCTCCATGATATTTTTTAATAAACCAACTGACCGATCTTATTACCTCCGCCGAAGGAGGTATTGTTTTCACTGGCGTTGGTTTGTTGGTTGGTTTGTCAGCAGGATAACTCAAAAAGTACAGAACGGATTCGGATAAAACTTTGTGGAGTTGTTGGAAATGCCAAAAGAAAGAAGTGATTAAATTTTGGCATCTCTGAGTGCTTCTTTAAGATGCAAAATGAGCTAAATACTAATAAATATTTCAAGTTAGCCTACTCTGCCAATAGATGTCGCTGTACTGTGAAATCGGGTGCCGGGAGCGTCTTCCTCTCGGAATTTCCGTCGAGGGGAACCCTCCCCCGTCCCTCTACGCCGCCCCAGTCGTGAAAAACCCGCCTCGGAAGGCTAATAAGGACCCCGTGACGGCGGAGGTTTGCACTCTCTGAGTGTATACATGCCTCTAGTATTATTTTACTGTGCTATTAAAAATCATTGATACATTTATTTTTAACTACTTTAAGTATAAAAAAGCTTAATAATTTTTCAATAAACATTAATTCATATGACATTACTTATATTTTAACTGCCATCCATGACAAATCAGAAATCAAATTTTTAAAATGTTACAATTCCTACTTACTCTTCATCTTAGTATTTATTTAATCTTGTAATGACCTTCTTTATATGAACACACTCTTCAAGGTTGAGTGATCCCTTTTTCCTGTGAATTCTTCCGCTTTTTATTTTCTTTCTCGCATTCAGTAAAAAAAATGTTTTTATAATCCCAACTGGATATCTCTCTCTCTCACATATTGTGTCCGAAAGGAAATGGTAAAGAGATAAGCTATCAAACAAATCGATTCCATTGGTGCCTCTTAACTTGAAAAAATCATTAGTTTAAAGAAAATACAGTAAATATTATTATATATCCATGGGGTTTAACACTCTCTGAGATTTACGTAAAATATTTTTTGGGTGTTATTTCTAAATGACAAGTAACTAGTTCATAAACCATATCAGTAGTCTATTAGTATCGATACACACGAATACATTTAAAAGGACTAATAAATTCTAGATTTTGATTAATTAATTTTTTTTTTTTTGCCTATATGGTTTTATAGAACATCCGATTGGATATAATACATTATAGCATTATAATTAGTCTATCGAACTAGGATCTTCAATGAGGTACCAAAATACCATCTTCGGGATTCGAACCTGCGCCCCCCAACATGAGAGTTGGACACGCCTTAACACGCACGAGCTCCCTAATTTTCCTTGTTACAACTCTTACACAGTTATATATTTTCCCTTCTAGAATAAAGTAAAAATACAAATATATACATTTAACTCAATGTATACATATAATAAAATAAGAACTCAATGGACAGTTGCGCAAATACAAATACATAATATTATAGCTTAATATTTAAATTCTTTAAAACATTACTTTCATTTGGATGATTTTTCTTATGATTTTTCTTCAGTTACTTTTCCCTTCGTTATTTTTCAAAATATACTTTTAAATCTCTGACGGTATTTTTTACCTTTTTGCTTCGTTGGAATTGCATCCCTTTAGATATGAATAAGCATTATAGCATGTAAATTAGTCACTCAAAACCTAGGATCTTATCAATGAGGTAGACATAAAATGACCATCCCCTATCGGGTTTCGAACCTGCGCCCCCAACATTGAGAGTTAAACACGCCTTAACGCACTGAGCTAACGCTAATATAACAGTCAATATTGAGGTTACTCCATGAAATATCGATTAATTCCTTTAGTTTTTTCTGTATCCAATATGTTAAACAAATAACTTTAAAACTTTGCGAACATTGAAGGTAGGCAATTTATTATCTTTAACAGAATACGGAGTATTTTGAAAGGAGGGGAAGAGGAGGACTGTTGTCAAAAATAACGTTTTAGATTAAGGTAGAATTGCTATAAAGTACATGACTTGTAGAAATGGAATATAACCTATGGATGTGTACTATATAATAATTATATAAAAATAACAATTGTAGAGACAGAGATAAAGTAGAAGGAGGAGTTAATATAATAATACTACCACAAATGGTAAAATTGAACCATTTGACCGGGATATAATTCTAAGGGAGGGGTCATTCGTAAAGAGAGGTATAATATTGTATATGAATGAGGGAAATTACACCTAAGGTCTTAAGCAAAAACAACATTTTGAACAAATACATTTTAAACGCCAGTAGTAGTAGTATTTTATAGAACAAGAGTTGTATGACTACTTAAATAAAAATTTATTGGTAGGGAAATGTTAAAGCGTGGGGCTTTTTACTGTTAAATCATATATTTTTAAAAAGAGGGAAGTACAAATAAATTTTAGGATCAGGGACGTGAGACGATATAAATATATTTGAAAGTTGTCAAAAGGAAGAGAAGATATATATGGTAATGGAGCTTTGGCTACGCTTGTACTCGGAACATTCAGAATGTATAATTAGAGAGAATGTTTACTTTTGGGGGGGGTGGTTCGACAAAAAACTTAAAGGAAACGTAGGAACAGCAGCGGACCAATTTATGGTATTGTAAGGGCCTTGTATATTCCTCATACATCTATTCTATGAATCTATTCAGTTTATATATTTGTTTGTATCTATGTAAGAGTACATGGATATGTAATATCTAAGGTTGTCTCAATAAACAGTCTTGTAAAATTTTAGTGGTCATCTTTGGTTCGATCACAAAGTGCTTATATTTAAATATAAATTTTTCGTACGAGTAAATGATATTACTCACAAATACTATTAGTGTGATATCTTTAACAAATGGGATTGTTCACAACCAATGGATGAAGCAAGTCATTTTTATCATAATTGGTTGATAAACTGTTCTTATTTGATACCAATTTTTCTCACACTAAAAGTAACATTCACACTATGCTAGCCTCGATATTCATTTGTTGAAGAGTTATCGAATGGTAGTATTTTAAAAGATATATTACCATTTTGCTTAGGAATCACATGTAGGTTTTCGTTGATACAAAATGAATAATTTCCTAGCATTAAAAAGTAAAGCATAAAAACTCTATATATTTTTCGAAAAAATATCAAAAACCCGCAAGGCGCTTTAAGGGATTGCTACATAGAGATAAAAAGGCATAGAGAGCTTATTAGATTCTTCAAAGGAATTCGTCATTGTGCCAATATAAACAAATCTTACTATCTCTATGATCAACTTAAGATGACGTAGTACAAATACTTTTGTTTACATTGGGCACAGACGACAGCTGAACGATGTTTCTCTGCTATTGAGCTCTCTATACCTTCATATCCCTATGATTGCTATCGTAAAGTCAAAGCTAATATTGTCTCAATATTTGGTATGTTTTCAGTAGATGACTCCATTTTAATCCAGAAATGTACAGTTCTTGGATCCCTTTATTATATGTGAAGAAATTAAAAGTTACTTTTTTGTATATAAAGTAATTTGTAGACAATTGTAAAAAAACATGATGGGATAAGAAAAGAGAATTAATTACATGGTTGTTTGGTAGCTACATTATTAAAGATAATAGATAAAAGAACATTTTTGGACTAGGGACTCAGAAAAATGAAGGGGAACGTCAAACAATAACATTAAAACATAATTTGCTTATTTGTGTATTCATAGAGAATACAGAGTGCCGAGCAATGATTGGTGGTGCTGAATATCGAAGTATTATTAGCTCTCCATTGTTTGGGGGAAAAAAAGACAGCGACACAAAGAAATAATGAGCTTTTTATGATGAAATGGAGAATTATACGACATCATCGCACTCGCTATTTCATGGAAAAATATATAATTAATATATGAAGTCTCATTCACTTATTAGTTTTTTTCTGTCGCTCTCTTTCAGCTCTATTAATCGATGCTTCGGTACTCTATATTATATATGGTAGTATTAAACTAAGTTGAATATTTCATACATATAGATATATTTTTATTTAACTCAGAGGGGAAATAATAGCTTCTAAATACAGCTATTCATCCTTTTGCACTTGGCTCTTCGGTTCTTGAACCAGAATTGAATGTTCGTTTGTTCCAATGCTGGGAACTTTTGTCGGTATGGAAGTCGATTGAGTTCATCTGTGTATCTGGCAATCATGGAGTGTGAGGGGTGAGTATTATGAAGGAACCATTCCTCTAGGCGTGGAACTTCACTCACGGGATCGATGAAGGTTCGATTCCGTTTACGCTTTTCAGAGTCGAAAAGAGGATGAGGATCCGTTGGATGTCTGAGGAACAAGAAAAAATTATAAGGTTATATATATGTGAAAGGAAATCAATTATGAAATAAAATCATTATTTATATTTTTGAAAACACAATTTACATCTGTGGTTATAATTATATATGATATTATAAAAAGATAGTTAGTTAATAATTATAGTTTTAGTTATAATTATTCAATATGATATTATACATAAAAAATGAGTAAAGATTTATCTGAAGAGAAAAAGGTTATTGAACAGAATCGTATAAACTATTACATACATGGAATTGATTAGATCTTTGAACAATTATATTTGTGGTGATCAAGCAAGAGTCCAAGTTTAAATGGTTTTGTGAAAATGAGTTACCATCACTATACATATAGTTGGAAAAATTCCCCTTTGTTTGTATTAGTAAAATATTTCGATTAGTTTGATACAGGCTCCGATAGTTGCTATTATATATTATAATTAATATTACTAAGGAATAAATATCTTATGGCTATGAAAAAGGAAATCAATTATGAACTAAAATCATTATTTATATTTTGAAAAACAATTTATAGTTTTATCTATAATTATTCCATATGATATTATACATAAAAAATGAGTAAAGATTTATCTGAAGAGAAAAAAGGTTATTGAACAGAATCGTATAACTATTACATACATGGAATTGATTAGATCTTTGAACAATTTATATTTGTGGTGATCCAGCAAGAGTCCAAGTTTAAATGGATTTTTGTGAAAATGAGTTACCGTCACTATACAATATCTTAGTAAAATTCTCCTTCGTTTGTATTAGTAAAATATTTCGATTAGTTGAAATATGCTCCGATAGTTGCTAATTATATATATGTTATAATGATTACTGCTAAGGAATAAATCTCTTGTGGCTATGATAAAAGGGACTATTTTTGAGGGATCATATCGGAGGGATCATATGGAATTGAACCCTATAACAAATAAGTCCAATAGAAAGAAAATCATTCTAACTTAACGAAATTGAAATGACATTCATGGGTAAAAACGGCCGCAACTGGTCTTGTAATGCTTCTGAAATATTTGGCCTCATTTTTTTGGAGTAAAAAAAATTAAAATGCGTTTTCTCATTTTCATTATTACCTCCGCCGAAGGAGGTATTGTTTTCACTGGCGTTGGTTTGTTTTGTTTGTTTGTTGGTTTGTTGCAGCAGGATAACTCAAAAAGTACGGAACGGATTTGGATGAAACTTTGTGGAGTTGTTGGAAATGCCAAAAGTAACAAGTGATTAAATTTGGCATCTCTGAGTGCAGAATTAAGATGCAAACGAGCTAAATACTAATAAATATTTCAAGTTAGCCTACTCTACCAATAGATGTCGCTGTGCTGTGAATCGGGTGCGGGAGCGTCTTCCTCTCGGAATTCCGTCGAGGGGAACCCCCCCCGTCCCTCTACGCCGTCCCAGTCGTGAAAAAATCCGCCTCGGAAGGCTCATAAGGACCCGTGACGGCGGAGGCTTGCACTCTCTGAGTGTATATATGCCTCTAGTTTTCATTTATAATTGCTTTCTTTCTGAACCACCTCATATTATAAATAAAGTCGATTTTTAATATTAATAGTTCTTCGGTTCCTACTTCTGTAACATGAAAAAACATTTTAATTTAACTTGGATGAATATGTGCAGTGAAAAAGCTTTTAGACTTCCAATTTAATATGAATTATATTGAATTATTTTTTTTCGTACAATTTAACTATTTAATTAAATTCCTTATTTATCGTTTCCAACCTGTCATTTTTATAAAGCTCTACTATTTTACTTTGGTCGGTACATCAGATATAAGCAGGCAGACTATTAAATCATTCACCGATAAATAAGGCAATGTTTTTGTTCTTCAATCATCAGTATCGAATCTGATCCACATACAAAGTCAATATAAAAGTACTTCCTATCAACAAAGATTTCAAGAAAACATATAAAGATGCCCTCATTTCTTGTAGGTACTTTAGAAAATGGTTGGAGGAGTTTGCCGCATGTTATGTTCACTTTAATGTTGTATGTTTTGTTATTATTTTTATTGTTGAGACAGCCAATGAAAAAAACTAAGGTACTTAAAAAATGCATAGAAAGATGCAAATAATAATTGCAATACGATTATGAGGAGAAAGTTAGAGAATGACAACAAAGAGAGTTGTTTTATTTATGGCTACTTTTATTGCTTGCATATTTCGAGAAAATAAAATATATAATTATATGCTAAGTATTCTTGTCAAAATTGTACAATCGCCATTTTAAATATATATAAATTATGTAATATATATTATATCATTTGTTTTTAGCAAATATGTTTTATATAAAAGGAAATCTTCGATGGTATCACAAATACAGGACCATAGAGCTTCACTTCATATGGTTCAACCATAGAGATATAAAGATATAGAGAGCTGATTCACTTCAAAAGCAAAGAAACATTGTTCAGCTGTTGCCTGTGTCCAATAGAAACAAAGTAATTTCTACTACGTCATCGTAAGCTGATCATAGAGATAAACAAATCTTTCTATCTCTATGATCAGCTTACGATGACGTATTAATAAATTACTTTGTTTATATTGGACACAAAAATACATCTGAAAGGAATGGGCTCTCTATATCTTTTATCTCTATGGGTTCAACCAACGTTAAGCAATTAAATCACGTGATCCATGGTCAGGTTGTTCAACAAATACTATAAAACACCTTGTTGATACGGGAAGGGAAAAAATAAACAAACTCATACATGAAAGCAGTTAAGGATCCACAAGAGGACTTTTTTCTCGAATGCAAAGGGTTGAAAGGAAGTTGAGAATAATAATAATAATAACTAGAGGATATATATACTCAGAGAGTGCAAACCTCCGCCGTCATGAGCCTTCTGAGGCGGATTTTTCACGACTGGGAGGCGTAGAGAGACGGGGAGGATTCCCCTAGACGGACATTCGAGAGGAAGGCGCTCCCGGCACCCAATTTACAGCACAGCGACATCTATGGCAGAGTAGGCTAACTTGAAAAATTTAGTAGTATTTAGCTCATTTGGCACCTTAATTCTCCACTCAGAGATGCCAAAATTAATCACTTCTTCCTTTTGGCACTTCCAACAACTTCACAAAATTTCATCCAAATCTGTTCAGTACTTTTTGAGTATCCTGCTGACAAACCAACAAACTAACAAACCAACAAACGCCAGTGAAAACAATACCTCTTCGGCGGAGGTAATAAAAGCAGTTGGTGTTATCAAATAAGGCATCCTTTCATTCGTGGCTGTTATGCGACACAATATATTAAGAGCAAAGATATTTATCCCTAGAGCCCAAAGTATATATGGTTCATGGGTATCAATCAACGTAATTTACGATCCTTTGAATATAATTTTTCAAATGTATCTATTAATATAATCATTATTTGATCATAACAACTTCTCATTCTCAGGGGGGAAAATGGACATTCATTATTAATTGTTCATCCACTACAATCTATAGATACTTTTCTGATAATACGGCATATAAAAATAATTGAGTTGCAAAATGTAAGATTTTTTAAATAATGGTCTTTATTTAAAATTGTATTACATAAAATACAATTATAAAAAAGTAGGTAGAATTGCGTAAAAATACATAAATAAACATTAAAGTTTAAATTTAAAAGACCCAAACTCAACTAAACAGAAATAATATGCAATATAAAAACAAAACTATGAAAAAAAAAACAATCACAAGGGTTATAAAAACGGTGATATTGAAGACTATCTTCTTCAGCAAGGTGAGGATTTATTTGTGAGTTCGTGAGAACAGTCACAATGGCAGTCTATATTGCGTTAATACGCGAATATAACAAAAAAAACAATTTTAATTTACAAAAGTTTCCTCTCTCCTTTGATTCTTCAATTCGATTATTGAAAACTTATCTCCAAGTTCTTTTTGGCTATGTCATTTGATTGGGTTGCATCTGTGAGGATATTCATAAACTCTAAAATAAATTATTCAAAAGAATCCTTTTCAACGAGGTTCAAGTTGTTATTGTTACATATAGAGCAAAAACTACATGAGGAAATAACCATATTTTAAGACAAAAACAGCCCCAAGTCTTCTAAAAAGGAGAATATCAGAATAAAGAAATGTTTGACAAAACGTATGCGCTCACGCTTTGCTCCAAGCAGAACCTTATATGTAAAGTTACGTCGTAAATACTGTCTGTGTAGCAGCGGACTCTCAACAGCTGACTCAAGTCAGGCTCAAAACACTCATAATTTATCGAGGGAGTTGTAAATAAACAGTCTTTGAGATATTTTTTTAAAAGTATAATAACAATATAAACTGTAAAGATCTATTAAAAAACAACTATGTCTGCTTGTAGTGCTGTGGATTGTACAAATCACTCAGGAGCCCGAGGAATTTCTCTCTTTATTTCCCATGGAACAATCTCCCAGTAAATGAAAGGTTTTATAGACACATGTTTTGTCATAGATTCCGATTTATATATCCTAACAATAGCATAGGAACAATAAGCATTATTTTCAATCCATGTGTTGTTTTGAGCCCGACATGTTATTTCACCAGGTGACGCTCCAATCTATGTCGTAACTCTTCTTATAGGGCTCTGGCTCCAAGAACATAAATAGCAAGCCTTCATCAGACTCACCTGCAAGTATGGATTCATGTACTGCGACATATAAAATAACGCTGTGACTCAGTAGGGATTCGTTGGTGGGGCTCTAGAGGGGGGATACAACAGAGAGCTTCCTCCTCCTCTATATGCCAGAGAGTCTTCCTTTAAACCAGGGGAGCCCCTCAGGGATGCTGCTTTCTTATCCTCCCTTATGAGAACGTCTTCCTCCTCTTCTTCCGTGTGTTGGTCCTCTTCAGGGTCTCCAGAGGACTCCTTCGTGGAGGACTCAGCCTCCATTATAACGGCCTCGGGAGTGTTCCACTTGTATGAACTACTGCTGCTACTCTCTGGCTGCCCGGCGTAGTCCCCTTTGCTTAGAGTGCTGAGCCAAGGCCAATGAATGGAGCTGCTGCTGCCTCCACTTGGGGCGGATAAGTGTGGAGGAGAGCGTGGGGATTGGTGAAGGCTCCCTGAGGAAGTTACGGGATGGTGAGGATGTCCAGTCCCTGGAATGGAAGAGGGGACTCCCTGTTTGGATTTTATTTCTGCTCGCTTTACGGCAGCCCGCGTGTTTTTGAACCAGTAGATGACGTTTGTGATGTCAAGGGCCTTTCGGCCCTTCCGACAGTCCAGAGAGTTGAGTTCCTTGACGAATTCTTCTACCTAAAAGATATTAAAACAAAGTTGAACAGGAATCAGCAGACATAACTATTCTTTATGTCAGCCTTTTAAAATTGTGACCTTCTTAATTTAATGTTATTTTGGACTCCAAGATCAAAACTGGCTGATGTTAGGTAGTTAAATTGTTTTTATCTTTAAATTATAATATATATTGAAATAAAAACTGTTAAATAATCATTTTATTATATCCAATAAAAAATATTTACATTTATTTAGGTAGCTATACCATGTGAGTTAAATACCTATTACAGTATGAAACTTAGTCCTTTGAGCCATGTATTTTCTTTTCAAAATCAATTTGATTTGCTGAAGTAGAACAAAAACCTCAAAGACTCTTATGGAAAACTAAGCCTAAAACTTATATCCTCCATCATATTTATGGGTTTTTATAGTATCTTTTCTACAAAAATTATTATTCACAAATTTTAGATACGGAATGTATAAAAATATAAGCACTTTAGCGATAATATTTAATCCATTTCTTTTCTTTGTTTGCAGTCGATAAAGAATGACATTTATAACCATATAAAACGGCTTCTTAGTTGTATTCATCTCTGCTACCCTAGATATTTCAAGTTTTTACTCATATTAGGGGACTATGAACAATTTTTAAATTTAAAGCTTTACCTGTTGACGCGTGGGATGATTATTTGCAGCAAACCACTTTTGGAGCCTTGGAATTTCAGTTTCTGGGTCGAAGCAAACTCTCATCCGGGGCTTATTTGTTGTAAAGTTGTCGGATCCTCTATTGCCCAGAAAATTGGGTCGGACAGGCTGAAAGTGTAAAAGTACAAAAACTTATAATGTTTTCTTACTTGTCTGAGTCAATGAAAGTAGTGTGCTCTAGGAATAGATCTGAAGAGAGTTATATACAGACTACCCTTAATTAGTTTTTGAAAAAGATGCCAAAGTTTAACCTATACATCAAAAAGTCCATGCCCAACTGTCCCCTGTTTATATGTGATTGTATGCTTTTCAGTTTTTGTAGTACACAGTATATATTTTTGAAGAATTGAACATTAAAAAATATCATAAATAATAATAGTTTTGTTGAGAAAATATTTTTTTGGTATTAAAAAACTAAATGCTATTAAACAAAAATGCCCGAATATAAAGTATGAATTTTTTTTAAAATATTGTTAATATTTAAATTTTTAATGCAGTAATATTCAATTTGTATAAAAATATGACAATGTGTTCAACCTGCCTATCACCTTTCAATTCGATGGCTCGTCCATTGCAACAGATCTATGATCATTCCTATATTTCAGTTTTGTACTAATTGTGTAAATTGAGTATCGCCATACCATCTCCTTGGAGCATTCATGTAAGAAGTCCATGGGCCGAACGAGTTCGGCCTCGTGATCCGCAATCCCAGAGTTGGACACAAGTGTGTCAAAGTATGTCTTTTGCCAGCGAAGAAGATCTTCTCGGGTTTTTATAATCCCGGGGCGGAAGCCGATTGGAGCATTGGGCATCATGGCATAGTTTCCGGGCAGGGAGCTACTCTTACTCGAATTATTGTTGTCGTCATTACTACTAGAGGTGCTGGGTCCATCGGATGGAAAGAGTGACGACGAGTGACCAAAGTCCATAGGCTCCTGCTTTGAAAAGAAGATGTATCTGAATTAGCTAATAATGAAGAAAGTATAAGATGCTTGCTTATGGTCATCCGTTTAATTGATAAGTTCGTATTATGGGCATATAAATCATTAATGATTTACTTTATTTCGATTTCGCATATAGATGTTGTTTTTTCAGTATACAGGATACTTCGACAAGATATAGATATACATGGATACTTTATAATTGAAAAAATGCTATTTTTCCTATTATATTCGTTGAGTTACATCCGTATGGACATAAATATTCATTATAGCACTAAAACTTGGTAATAGAACTTGTATTTTCATTGGCACCACATAAAAAAGCTCATAAGACTGGCATTCCATGGAACAAATTAAACTATATTTTTCATCTTCGCTTTTTCAAGCTTTTAAGAACCTTAAATCATCATCTATTTGATTTTTTTATCTAAGAAAGAGAAAGAACTTTGAATAGGTTGATTATTAGTCTAACAATAAGTCATACAATAATTGATCTAATGGATGGAGGTCCAACGAGGGAGTTACGAAGTCTCTCCACGGCATCCTTGTAATACTGCTCCAGAAGAAGGGACATGACTCTCTCACGGACCTCTTCATTTCGCTCAGGGCCACTGTTATCTTCATCCTCATCCTCAAGGTCGCCATCCTCACCAGCATCCTTCCGAGACACCGAAGCATCAGTGCTGGGAAGCAAATTCTTTACGCTGACATTTCTATAAAAGGAACAGAAGAGAGGACATAAATATAAGGCCTACAACAAATAAACGTAGCAGAATGTTATAACTTTAACAACGAATAAAAGTTTATAAAAACATAATATCAAATATACATTTTGCACTTTCAATTGGCACAACATAAATATGGATAACAATCTAGGACCTTCTTTCCGAATGTGATTGGCGAAAAGAAAAGGCTAGCACTAATTCAAAAAAATGTTGATTAGGAGGTATTAAAGAAACCAACTATTTATATACCAATCTCAAGTTCATTTTTCTACGATCATTGATTTTCTAATGACGCAACGTTCGCGGGGGTATGCATGTTTGATATCTAGTATTTGGTTCTATAATACCCTTAATTTTGATAAAATGATATAAGGCATCACTTCGGTCGATGCAAAAAATCATCAATTAGAACAAAGAGTTTTTTTTATTTGCCTTGATCCAAGTCCCTTTAGAAGTCTTTGAATTGAGTATCCTAATTTAACATCTAATTAGTATAAAATAAATTAAAAATTCTTCACGCTTAGAGAAAAATAAATGTTTGTCCTATGTATACCATATTTGATGGTAAATGAAATCTCACTGTGATTATAAAACATGGTACGAGAAAGAAAGTTTATTTACTAACTGAAAAAATATGTTTATTTCTTTAGCATTCCATGTTTCATAGTCAGAAAGGTGATCCTTTCATCGTCAGATATGATGATACAAAGGGTTATATATAATATATATCAATATGTGTATATATATATTATATAATCAGCAGGAAACGTGATTATTTGTATGTATTGTTAATTTTTTCACTTCAAGTTACCCCCTTCATTTTTTCTTTGACACAGTCATTTTCGCTAATTGTAAGGAATTAATGAAACTCTTTATATTTGAAATAAGGCGCAAGTGATTTGTAATTCAATGGCGTTTTTTTATAATGTAAAATTATTAGGGCAAATATGGAGTAAAAAAAAAAGTTTTTAGAGCCCAAAAATATCATTAAAAAGTACTAAATATGCAACAAAAAAAGACGAAATATGCGTATAATAAAAACAACACTCTTGCTAACAATCGAGAAGAATTCACATGGGGAGGGGAACGAAAGGTAAAGACGTAAAAGGGTGATTGAATATCGTTTCCCACGTACTTATTATTCAGAAACAAAAGATAAAAGGATTGTTTTATACCTTTAAATCTGTCCCCTTTTTTACATTGACCTATTTCCTAAAAATGAGCGAAACGTGCAGAAAAATGTAGAAAATAGTAAAAGAAATTGCGATAGTTGTTGTGCGTTAAGTCGTGTTCGACTTTCAATGTTGGGGGCGCAGGCGTTCGAATACCGAGAGGGGATGGTCATTTTGGCCTACCTCATTATAAAATCTGGGGTTCGATAGACTAATTTTAATGCTCCTAGTGAGTTTTATATCCTATCGGATGTAATTCTATCGAAACCATATGGGCAAAAAAAAATTATTAAAAATTTATTCTCTAGTCCATGTTTTCACCCTCATGAAGTCCTTCAAATCTGATGTATTCGTCC
>CP045904.1:4978284-5022210 GCA_013387185.1 Caligus rogercresseyi | reverse complement strand
ACATTACTCCACAAACATTAAAAATAATAAGAAAAAAGAAATTAAAATTTGTCAGTCCAATTTTTTAAAAAGTCATTTGAATATATGCTAGTGGCGATAACAATGCTTATTTTAAAGATGCAGGATTAGCATAAATTACATCTGACTTAAGTATTTGCAAATCATCTTCTGCTTAATTTTGCACATGCATATACAAAGAAGGAAAGCAAGAAGCTATTTTTTAATGAGACGCCCATTTAGCGTTGGCAATCTCCAGATGCTACATGCAAAAGTCATCTAAATGATACTTTTAACGATGTATTTTAATGGGTCTCCATATGAAGAAGGTAAAACTATGCTTGATATAGGAACACAGGAGGTGAGGCTAATGACGTTTTTACTGAGAGAGGAGTTTAAAACTAATGGGGGAACGTTGAGAAGAGACTATGTATAGAGGGCTTTCATGATGGTCCTCGTAAACTCATCAATATGCATGTTTTTTCATTTGGTAACTCCTTTTTAGTGATAATGGTGATCAACCTATCGACAGACATAATGACACACAATAAGTATTATATTTGCCGTTATTTACTAAATTATTAATTACAAAGCTTATCGGAGGAACACATTCCAAATGTTAGACAGTGACATGGATGGAAGCTCTTGAAAAGAGGCTGTGTGTGATTGTAAGGTTGATACTATCTTCATTGATTTGATGTTTGCAATTCAACAGCTACTTTATTTCCTAACGTCAAATGTTTTCATATTTGTTTGAATTTCTCTTAATTATATTTGAAATTGAGAATTGTTAATTATGTCAAGCATTTATTTTTATAAAAATATGGATATATAAAGTCGGTATGTTTCTTAAGGCAAATTAAGTTAGAAATAATAATTTAATTTTTTTTGGGCCTATATGGTTGGACAGAATACATCCGACTGGATATAAATAAGTCTTATAGCGTTAAAATGAGTCTATCGAACCTAGGATCTTATTAATGAGGTAGACCAAAAATGACTATCCCCTCTCAGGATTCGAACCTGCGCCCCCAACATAAAAGTTGAACACGCCTTTTTTTTGCCTATATGGTTCGATAGAATTGCAGCTCCGACTGGATATAAATAAGTATTTAGCGTTAAAATTAGTCTATCGAACTTAGGATCTTATTAATGAGGAGACCAAAAATGACTATCCCCTCTCAGGATTCGAACCTGCGCCCCCAACATAGAAAGTTGAACACGCCTTTTTTGCCTATATGGTTCAATAGAATTGCAGCTTCCGACTGGATATACATAAGCATTATTGCGTATAATTATTCTATCGAACATAGGAAATCATCAATGAGGTAGACCAAAAATGACCATCCCCTCTTCGGATACGAAACTGGTCCCCCAACATGACTTTTCTTTCAATAAAACAAAAGCCCAAAAACGTTAAACTCTGTTCTTTCGCATTAGTATCTCCTGTAGCTACCCTCTTTAAACAATCCTAAACTCTTCCAATAATTATAATAAAAGTTGAAACTCTGAGCAAATCCAAAATAAGCCTTAATTTTGGATTGTTATTCTAAGACCCGCAAGTTCAGTATTCCATTCAATCAATAAGCTTATTTCCTTTTTCACAAATTATAGATATAAAAGTATTTTTTACATTATTTTTCTTTACTGAGGATTTATTATGAAAAAGTTTTTCTTCTTCTTGACCATGTATATTATGGCAATCGTCTAGAACGTTAATGAGCTAAGAGATAAACTTTCGCCATAACTTTTAGAAAAGTAATCTATGTGTGGAAAGGGAAAAAAACAAAAGCAACACAATTGAGTAAAAAAAAACTAGGCCTCCGGAAAATGCTTATTTTAATGATTACATGGAATATATTAAGGAAAAGGTACAAAAAATAATATATTGGCTAGCCTGATGAAAAAGCAATTTAGTAGGACGAGAGAAAGGAATTCTGATTGACAAATGCCCATATATATATAATATATATATGTGAGGCATTTATAATAGCATATAGATTAATGATTTATTCATAATAGATGGGTAGTTTTATCTTTATAAAAGGATTGGGCCAATACTTTATAAAGATAAAACTTTTCTTTTCTCCGACTATACTTCAAGTTTTGAAAAACGCATTAAAAACGTTGTTTTTATAAATGGATTTACTTTTCAATCCATTTAATGATGTAGGAAAATAAATTACACCATAAAAGCCTTTTATATCTTACCATTGTAGATTGATCTATAAAAGAAATGAAATAGATACTTACGCAACATTTCACTCCGAGCGAGACATAAAAAAACTGTTCAATTATTGGGAAGGGAAAACGTTTACTACATCTCAAAGCATTTAGGGAATTTATGAAGACAGGAGTTTCGCAGCTCAGTTCCAAATATCGTTGGGTTGTATTTCTTTAAGACTCATGCAAAGATTGTGGTGTGTTTTACAACAAAGTATCGCATGCATTTGCAAATTGCCCGGAGAGAGTTGTTTCTCAAAATGTTAAGGGGGTTTGTGAACTAAATGTACCTCCTATTCTTCTATTTGGGATTAATTCAAGCCATAAAAGTCCTCCAAAAACACGTGCCTTGGACATGTCGCTTCTAAGTTGCCAACGATATATATTTCTCAACTTTATATCCAAGTATGACATCAAAACTATTTTGATCTCCACTGCAGCTAGGTACTCAGCCTTATCTATTAAGATCCCTGATGTAAATTGTTCCTCTTGGATGTATACAGGCGGCTAATGTAGTCATATTTTATCCGTCCTGCTCAATGCAATATCTCGATTTCTTAAAAACTTAATTAAGGTTAACAAAAAATTAAAGAAGTTAAATAATAATGTTATAATTTACACCTTCTGCGGAAGGGATTCATCCTGAAAATTTTCAAATCGTATTGTACCATATCTATTATACTATGTTTTGCTACTTTTATTTGAATTGAACTAACTAATTATTGTTATTGTCAGATATATTGTGTTATGGTTTAATAGTGATGAATTACTTTTATATTTAGGGAACTAATTTTAAACTACAATACATTATATTATGTGTAATTTCTCTCAATAAATAAAGTTATTAAAAAAGCATTGGCTAAAAGAATACATCCTACTTATATATTTTCCCTTTTAACCCACATAATATTCCTATTTTATGTCCACGTAATTAGAACTTTACATTTATAACATACATCTATATACCTTGAATATATCTAGATTCTATTTAGAATTATATGAAAAATTATGTTGCTAGCATATATATATATATAAATTTTTTCAATGTTTATATTATAAACATTCCTATGCGCCTGCATGCAAGCGTATGCATGAAGGGATACTTTGAAAAGATTCCTATTGAGTGTGAGGAGATATAAATAATTGCAATAAATAATCTGTTAATGGATTTTTCAATGATAAAGTACTTATGAGAACCTTTTACGTACGGGAATTATTAAAAAAATAATATGGGAATTAGAGTTAGAGTTAGTTGGGATAACAAACAAAAACATTTTTCTAGAATGTGATTGGTTGATGAAAGAAGAGAAGGGGGATTAGTAATAAAAACAAATATATTACAAACTCCAGCATCAAAGCTGTGTAAACATCAAATCAGAGATATAGTTTTTTTCATAGAGATAAAAATATATAGAGAGCTGATTCTCTTAAAAAGCAGAGAAACAGCGTTCTAATGTTTCTGTGTGTGCAAAATAAACAAAGTAATTTATACTACGTCATCGTAAGCTGATCATAGAGATAGATTCTATCTCTATGATCAGCTTACAATGACGTAGTATAAATTACTTTGTTTATTTTGAACACACAGAAACAACAGAATGCTGTTTCTCTGCTATTGAAGGGAATCAGCTCTCTATATCTTTATATCTCTATGGTTTTATGATAAAGGCTTGTGAGCGTTCAGCTTTTTTGCGTTCAGCGTTAAAAAAAATAGCGTTCCGTTCAATGTTTTTGCGTTCAGCGTTCCGTTAGCGTTCAAATTTCCGAAAAAAGTGCTGACGTTTTTTTTAGAAAAGAATTTCTGAAGAAAGTGGTGACGTTTTTTTTAGAAAATAATTTCCGAAGAAAGTGGTGACATTTTTTTTTAGAAAATACTTTCCAAAAAGAGTGGTGACGTTTTTTTAATAATTTCCCAAAAAAATGGTGATTTTTTTAAAGAATTTCCAAAACAAGTTCAAAAAATGTTTAAAAAATTGAACGCTGAACGCAAAACTCTTTTTCTTGGGTTCAACGTTCAGCGTTCTGTTCATTGAACGTGCGTTCAGCGAACACCGTTCAATTTTGCGTTCCGTTCACAAGCCTACACAAATAACTTATTTATCATAAACGTTTTTCGGAAGAATACACTTTAAGATATTCTCGCAACCTTACCATATTCAGAAATATTGTAAAAGGTTTAATCAATTATGTACCCACCTTTTAATGCTTAATGCCTCTCATTGAATGATAAATTAGTTTTGAAAGTTCAAAAGACGTACTTTTTAAATATATTCTGAATTCTTATTTCACTTAACTATTTGATTTAGGTTCATTGAATTATTTAATAAGTTTATTTCCAAGTCTTTACGCTAACAAAGTATATGACAACATGCGGTTTATTAGCAATAAGAAGTTATATATGAGAAAAATAAATTTAAAAGTTTTAAAATAAAAATAATATTGGCTTGCAAAAAATAAAAGCAAACAATTATAAATATAAAATATAAGTGCATAAAATACGCAAGAAATTAAAGTTTTGAAATAGTCCTTCCCCCCCCCCCCCCCCCGCCAAAAATGACTATTTCAAACTTTCATATCCCTTGTTTTTTGTATATATATATTTAAAAAAAAAAATCTAATTTGGACTCATTAAAATTGTATATACAATTTGCACCCAATTATTTTAAAATAAAGTTTATATTAAGATAAAAGTCAATAAGGGCCATCACGTCAACATCCTTATTTGTCACTGAAGAGTTGCTACACGACATTTAATAATAAATATATATTTTTTTAAGGGAGTAGATATTTCATTGTCCAAAGGATTCTCCAAATATTTGACCAAGGACATATTTATAGCATCAGTTAGTCAAATGAATCAACTTATTTTCCAAATAATCTAAGTGATCTTCAATTAAATCCTTTATACATTTTTTAATATTTTTCTATCCGTAAGAATATTGATAATAGTTTTACCCGTATATATAATATAGATTACCGAAGAAGCGTATGGTATCACTGCATATATGGCTATTTGTCAGTTCTATATTGTTGGGGGAAAGGACAGCAACAGGATGACATAAAGAGAGTGATACTTCATATTTCGTGATTTAAAAATATTATGTTCTTTAGGTCCCAGCCTTTCCCCAACTATGGAGAACTAACAAATACCCCGATATTCAGTACTGCAATACGCTACTTTGGCAATCAAGGTAATCATTTTTTTTACCTCTTGATGATATACGATTAAACCAGGGGGGCGGGGCAGAACTCATGTAAACAAAGAGGGATATTTTCAATAATAAAAATCAAAAAAATGTGACGTCATCACTTTGACGATTTGCCTGTATATCTAATACCATCTAAATAAATAACAATAATAAATAATAATATGGTGGACTAATATCAATGAAGCCAAACAACTTCGTATATAATTTCATATAAAAAATAAGCTTTTTATGACTCTGTGTAACTACATGCACATGATTTTCAGCAAAAAATAAAGTTGGTTTAATAATATGTTATTTGCAATAGATTTTCAATTTTCAGGCCGAAACTCAGACAATTTATTAACATCTGAAAAGGTTTGATTATTTATATTTTTCACTAGTCCATAAAAGTAGTAGTAGTCCTTTCTATCAAACAGACAGAAAGATAATGAGAGAAAAGAACAAGGAGAATATAGATATTTTTATGCCATAAATCATAACAAATCGATAATATGACGTCATGTGTGACGTTTCAGTTTTCTTTTCTAATCAGAGGAATCTAAACATTGCGTTCTGCGCATCTTGATTATCCATTATCTTTGCGATTAAATATAACTATTATTTTATTGATATGAATCGATAAGAATTGCAACAGCTTTAATATAGATAATAATTTGCTGCCGCAAGTGTTAAATTGTACGAGGACCATTATCTATCGCTTTGATCTCAATTTTTATAGCTATCACTTATAACTAACTAAACTAATTTTTATAACTAAAAAATAGCAGTTATAGCTTATGGTAAGTTTCCAAATATCAAAAATATTTAAAAAAATTGTTAAATAATTTACACATCCTACCAAATCATTCAATACTTTTTATGATATATCAGTTTTCTCAAGTTGAATATTGATTATTTTATCGTTTATTGGAGGTTGGAAAAATAGTTATATTTATATCGTAATTTAAAACGTTGTTAAAGGATTGTAAATAGGAAGTATAGTTTTAAATTAGCCAATAGAACATTTTGAATAAAGTTGATCAAATAATACCTCCCCCTCTAGAGAAACAAATTTACACCTTCAACATGAATGCTTTCATTGTGCTGGTGTATAATTAACTTATAATCTATAATAAGAAAGTAACAATTTCATTCGTCTGTTTCCCATAATATACCAAACGATTCGTTAGATCTTGACGAAATTTTCAGTGAATAATTTTGAGGAATATGGGAGTGTTTTATTGTTGGTGGAAACCTCCCGGAAAATAAATTTTTTTCACTATGCTTATTTTTATTCGCCAAAACGTTTTGTTGCGATTTTATTAAAATGCCGATTTAAACCATTTTTCTTTTGTTGATGACGTTGAAGTGTTCAAATGTATTTTGGACTTTTTAGGAATTTCCGGAAAATTTGTTATCTATATGTTTATTTTATGCAGGAAAAAGTTTTCAACGATTTTCTGACAATTGATTGTTAGATTTAGACCAAATTTTATATGTAGGATTATGGGTGGCTAAGAGGGTCTTTTTCCTCTATTAATATATACTGATAATAAATCGGTCCGTTTACTTGTTTGTTCGATCCTCTGTATCCACTACAATCTTAGTTATATACTGATTAACTTTGCAATGGATACGTTGGGATTTCAATGAAATGTAAAGTCAAAGTGAAAATCCCGAGCAACGCACGGTAGCATGTACTACTAAAATATGTATTTTATGTCAGGAATAATTCAAAGCGTTTTCTATTGTACTTTTTCACCCCCTTTTAAACAATATTCCAGGTAAGTAGGACTTTTGTTTCCACAGCATTGTCCTTTAAAAGTAGTTAATAATTTAATCTTAAGGTGAATTAAAGAGAACTATTCGATCAAATATGAGATGTTACGGGTATAACATATTATATAATACTTTACTTACCTCAGAATGATCCGTATAGTGGGTACGTCTGATATTTGACTGAAAATGTCGTATATTGTCTTTGAGGGATCATTCGTTAAGTCAGCCAAAGGAAGGGCCTTCCAGTTGTTAAGTAAGAGATCAGCTATGAATAAAGAATGGAATCAAATCATTATCAGAAAGTTCATCACTAAAAAAACGATAATAAATATTACTATGAAGACAAACATATATATTTTCTACCCTCTTTTATTACGTTCTGCAATCACCATGGTATATACATAGAAGTCCAGGTATGTTTAATTAAATGTTTTTATGAATAGTGATGATAACACCAGGTATCTAAGTATTATTTGTACGTTATCAAAAAACTATTGTAGTAATAATTTGTGTTCACGTGAGCAGGGAAAATAATATTATAAATCTTATTCTTCCCGCCTGCCGGTGTGACGTCATTATAAATCACTAGCAAGCGAAAAGTTATCTGTCATGGCCATATGAACGTTCCTTTTGTATTTACCTAGATAACATTAAAAAGGATTTGTTCCTTTCTTATCAGTGAGGTCTTTTATTCTTATTTAAATATATAAACTTTATTTCACTCAATTAAAAGATTTATATTATTTAATCAAAAATGCTTAATTTAATGGGGACATAAATCATTTAGGTATGTTAAAAGTGGTATTGAAAAATAACTTGAGGGTACGAAATACAAGTATTTAAAAAAATCATCTAGATCAATAGAAAAGTAATAAAAATACGGACAAGGATTTAAAAGTGATGATAAAGTTGATATAGTATGGAAGGGGGAGGGATAAATAATCTAAACAATAAAAACTGCAAGGAACAATTCATTTTGGAAGATGGAGTTGGTCAACGGCTTCCAGCTCTCTTTTCATGATTGAAACCATATGCGTGTGTTGGGGGAGGTTCCTGCATCTCGCAAAGTACATCACAACAGATAATATAAGTGAGGATGCTGTCCGTTTGGAAAGTGTTCGAACTTCTCGGATGGACTGTAAGCAGCCATTCGTTTTTCTTCAGGGAAAGACCGAACTCTCTCCACCATCAAAGGTTCAACTTTTTCTCCTTTAGACGAGCCTGCCCTGAAGTCATAGAAGAGAAGGTCCGAGGTTTCTTCTCAGTGTAAAAGTGCATAGCCGTTCCTCAGTTTTTCCTTGGATTTGGTAGTGGAGGAGCTTAACCTAGCTATCCGATACTTCTCCCTTTTTGTTTTGAATTGGTTAATGAATTTTCACAGTCCAGAAGACTCTGGTCCTCCACAGAGAGTCTTACCATTCTATTATTAACAAGAGCCCTGGCGTCTCGTGTTTTCTGGTAAATATTTATGTTATTTATGACTTCTTTTTTTGGAGAATATCTCCAAGTCAATGTAAAAAGGTGTGACTATATGACCCAATACAGGGAGACGGAATGTAAATCCATTTTTAAAAAAATCGATGGCAATGAAAAAGTTTGTGAGCTATATTCTCCACGAAGCTGCGAGACTTGATCCCTTGGAGTGAAATTTTCGTTTGTGAAAAGTTACTCAGTACTTCCTATTCTTTCATTAAAGTTCATGGGTGCAAGTTCCTTTCAAAAAGCAAAGACCGTACTCATGGTGGACTCCCATGATGATGATATATTTGGCCCAACAAACATCTCAGCCCTTTTTTGATAAAAGCTCCTTTGTTTAAACTTCTCTTTTAATGTTTTGAACCCAGAATTCACCACTCGTCCTCCGTCTCCTCAACCAGGAAAAGTTCAAAAACTTCCAAAATGATTCAAGAAAAAAAAAAGTCCAGGCCACAATTGCGAATTGGAATGTGAAGCCTGATGTCTTATTTATGGTCACTTTGAGTTTTAAAAGATAACATTTCGTATTCAATTAACTGAGGATTTGATTGGAGTTGAGTAAGAGATTCCATCCGAGTAAGTGGACTACTTGCGGGATAAAATTTAAAATCCACCTGTTAACTGTCAAGAAGATATAGAGCCTGGATTTTACATATTAAGAAACTGTTATATCTAGGCTATATGTAATATTTTTATATATTCCAGGATGGTTCGTTTCCCTTATGGGCGATGTGGATACGGGCTGATTTCAATCCCGGGAACTTCCGTCGTACCATTGGTGATATGCAGGCTTGTGAACGGAACGCAAAATTGAACGGTGTTCAGCTGAACGCACGTTCAATGAACGGAACGCTGAACGGAACGCAATTTTTTTTAACGCTGAACGTTGAATGCAAAAAAAAAGAGTTTTGCGTTCAGCGTTCAATTTTTCCAAACATTTCTTGTACTTTTTTCGGAAATTATTTTCTTAAAAAAACGTCATCACTACGCCTTACTTTTTTGGAAATTATTTTCTAAAAACGTCAACACTACGCATTACTTTTTGGAAATTCTTTTCTAAAAAAACCGTCATCACTACGCATTACTTTTTTGGAAATTCTTTTCTAAAAACGTCAACACTACGCATTACTTTTTTGGAAATTCTTTTCTAAAAACGTCAACACTATGCATTACTGTTTTTGGAAATTATTTTCTAAAAACAAAAAAAAACGTCATCATTTTTCTAAATTTCACAATATTATTTTCTTAAATATTTGAACGCTGAACGCTACCGGAACGCTGAACGCAAAAACATTGAACGGAACGCTAAACGAAACGCTATTTTTTTACGCTGAACGGAACGCTGAACACAAAAAAAGCTGAACGCTCACAAGCTGGTGATATGACAACAATTTTACTCACAATTATGGAAAACCCGGATCGGCTTCAAAAACTTCAAGAATCTGTAAAAATCTCATTGATATATTCTTGCTGTACCCTAGCGTTCCCTATTAATAATAAATTCCAGCAGAAATCTGTATAAAGTTGGCATTAGAAACCATTATTTTCCTCGTGCAGTCCAACGGCATCTTTATTGGAAATAATGTCTTTATAGATTGATGGCTACGATAAATAAAGTTGGCACGAAAATGACCTCCTATTTCGATGTTGTAGCTTGGATTTTGACCAGGGATGCCGATTTTACAAGAGGTCTGCCTCAGAGAAAGCACAATTTAAAGCATCAAATCCTTTGGGATATTGCTCAGTAGACCTCCCAAAATAAAACCACTTTTTTAGTTATTTTACATATACCCAGCGATTCTGGTTCATTTTTGATGCTGAAAACGAATATCTAATTTAAAAATTTATATCATTGTTAGAAATTGGACGTCACTGGGTTAAAAGGTTTCGTTATGAAGCAAAACTTTTTTGTTATTACTTATTTTGAAAAAATAGTTTTACCAAATTTAGTTATGATCAATTTACGACTTTGGATTTTTTTGCAAATTTTCGTCAAATAATATTTAGTGCCAATAAATGAACATAAGTGCTGACACACCAACTATTTTTAAATAACAGCTTCTACTAGGATTCTTTATAGTTTCAAGAAGGAAAAAGAAAAAGAGGGTACTCATGTTGATGTTTTTAAGTTATCTTTTAAATACAATACACTCCACCGCCACACTTTGTACCTCACCGGTCGGAATGTCTTCTACACACTGTTTTCCAACGTCGTTGACGATGTTTCTAAAAGAAAGATTGCCGACGCAATGATTATGCCGGAGAACGCAGCTTGTGAAGTTCCGACGGGTAAACCAAACCTACCGAAGATTTCTCCTGAGAGCAATCTTGAAGACTTCGTTGACAGTGAAACTTGGAATCTTAGCCGGGTAAACATTCCTTTGATAATTGTAATAGGCTATGATTAATTTACCAAAGAATAACAAGAATTTTTATGCCAAGTGCCACCACCTATATCTCATTGAGTGTTTCTACCTTCAGCTTACAAATATCCATCCAACCTTCTTGGAGCTTCCGGTCGCACAATGGGCTTCTGATTCAACATTCCTTGAGTTAAGCGGCATCGTCACCTCTCTTCAAGTTGTCAATGACGCGGCAGAGAGGGCCGTCAAGTTCGGGTCTGACTTTACTAAAGTGCTGACCAAGAGCTAGAAACAGCGTCAGAACATTCTTCAGGCTGTTGAACTTTCACGTCGTGCGTTTCCTCACGCAAACCGAAAGTGTTTCAATCGTGTCAACGCTACCAGCTCTGTGATTGAGCTGATGGTATCGTCTGGTTATGACGCCCGTTAGATTCATTTACGGAATTCATAGTTCAATCCATAATGTTTTGATTGTCAATATATATATATATATATATATATATATATATATATATATATATATATATATATATATATAATATATATGTATGTTGAACAAAATGTCTATTGGCGAATTCATGAGATTACCATAATGACATTTCTATTGAAAAACTGCATTTTGAGAAAAACAAAAATTAAAAGAATTGGTATCAATACTAATGAAAGGGATTCAGAGGGATTAGATTGGGATTCGATGGGGAAAATCTGCTATCATTAGTCGTTTTAAAATTGTATTTAAAAGATAACTTAAAAACATCAACATAAGTACCCTCTTTTTATTTTTCCTTCTTGAAACTATAAAGAACCCTAGTAGGAACTGTTATTTTTTTTTTCACAGCTCTAAAAAAATATACAATGTATAAAAGAAAAACGATGCTAATGGGTAAATTTTTACATAAATAAGCATTCTAGCTTAGATTTTTAGCAACGTAATGGAACACACAAACAAGCAGATAAAAGTCATGAGATACACTCAACAATCAAATCTAAAACATACAGATAATTAACAAATCATAAAAACAGTAATTCACACGAAAATTAATCAATAACAGTTCTTGTTAAATTTCAGTATTCTCTTGATTTTCTTCCTATGGCAGAGTGAGGATGAAGGATAAAATTTCACTTCCCTCGCCGCTAACGTCCATGTGGAATCCAAAAGTGAGGGAATCTTTAAGTCCAGAGCAGTATACCTTGCTGCAGCAGAGATCATGATGGATCTCAAATCAGAGGCTATGATGGGAACATTATTGGTGATGCACCTCGCGATGAGACCTTAGCGTTTAGAAGGGAGTTATTAATTGCTTTCGACCTAGCTGACTTATCACCTTTGCCGAGACCAAACAGTACCGTAGCTTAGCAATATCTGACCGCACATTTTTTTTCTAGGCCCCTGATATTGAGGGCTACAAATTTATTTACTATGTTGACCGCCTGACAGTCAACAAAAGTATGCAAAGTTGTATTGAACAAAAGCCCACAATCTTTGCTAGGTCGATCAAATCTTATGAGGCCTGAAGAAATTGAAATTGCGCTGTAAATTGTTTGCAGTCTTTGATCCCACGCAGTGAACCCAAATGCGATGAGTCCAGCTATCAGGGAGAACCAGAAGCTTAATAAAGGCTTGACAAATCTCCTCGCTCTTTACGGCAGCTATACAGAACGGAGCCGCCATTTTCATATGCCAAGGCATTAGTAAGCGATGTCTGGCTGCAGACCTAGCCAGAGCAAAATAAAATCTTCCATCCCTGAAAAGGTTCCGACTATCGATGTCATGAATGGTATAGGTATCAGTCCTGATTGCACTTTCTTCGAGAGTGCTTGGGCTACTCAAATTCTTGAAAAAAGTACTTTGTCAGCCTTACCACGAATAATGTCAACCGTTGAATCTTGATTAAAACCGGGGAGTTTTTCCAAATAATTCTTTGGGCACATCCCCAAATCGAAGATATAGCTGATTTGACATAATTAGTCAGGTCTGACCCAAACATGAGCCAAGAAAACAGCTCTGTATTCACCACTGTTCTTCGCCATTCAAATTGGGGATTTTTGGTTATTCCGGCAAAAATCTTCAGATAGATCTTGGAATAACAGTCCCCAATTCTACGATTCCACCGCCAATGAGTTTCCTGCTCCTTTTCAAAGGGACGTAGGAGGAGTGAAATAAAGAATTCAGTCATATTTCTTCTTCCTTAATAATCCCCTCAGCAATTAAGGGAGACGCAGTAGCTTTGTATAATATAACTGGCACAACCTTAGAATTATATAAGTCCACTCTTTGCATATGATTGAGATGTCTCTTCCGTGATATGTTCCTTGAAATTGCAGAACAGAGATGATGTAAGTTTTCTTTGTCTATCCCATTCCTACACCATTTGATGCCGAGAATCTCCACTTTTTCAATAATTTTACAGAGGCGCACATTCGAACCTTGTTTAGGAACCCAAGATCCGATTGGTAAAATTGAAGTTTCTTTTTATTTAGGGACAGACCCGATGTTTTTTCAAACTTTTCAAAAGATTCCAGAATTAGTTCAATTCTTTTGACTAATTGCACCTCGGAGTTAGCTTCTAATGTTATGGTAACATCATCGGCATACAGATCGACTAAATGATGAGAACCACCCAAGTTCACGCCAAATCCATTATATTTTTTTATCAATTTGACGATAAATTCTACCATTGCAGTGATAAAAAGAAGAGGAGCGGAAGGGTTTTTTGGGAGGTCTATTGCTCAGTTAAGCTGACACATTATAAAATTGCTCAATCTTTAATCATTTTTTTTTCATCAGCAAGGTCTATTTGTATTTTTAATATATATACAACGCATAATTATATATAAATAATAACAGATAATAAAAAGGAAATTGTGTTTCATAAAAACATAAATACACATTCTAGTTTATTTTTTTTCCTTTTAAAGACCACAAATTCTTATAATAAGTAATAGACATACATATTAAAATATCAAAGATTAAAAATAAAATTCCATATAGTATAACTGATGAAATAATAAAAAAATAATCAATTTTCATCTTATCGTTTTGAACTTTTTAAACTGTTTAATGATTATTCTGAGCGATTTTGTATATTTTGGTGACAAGGATGGAAAATACTTCACGACTTCGGCTGAGTGGTTCCAGAGTAAACTTTGTGGTTTTGGGATTCTTAGAGAAAAGCCGCGTAATCAAATACTTTTTAAAATAAATAGCACATACGAAGAAATCCAGACCTTATTTTTGCCGATATAATTAGTGTCGTGAATAATATGTGAGATTAATCATTTATTTTACCCTACAAGAAAACCTTTCTGAGATTTGTTTTTAATCACTTGAACATTTTTTTTGTCTAAATTGTTTTATTTTTATGTTTTAGGACATATATTATTGTTTATTATATGAAATATATTTCAATATTCGATAAATAAATTACATTAGACAAAATTTGATTAAAATATTTCAGAGACTCAATCAAGTATGGCTTTTAGTGTGGAAACGGTGTATTTGGGTGCAAAACAACAGTTTATTTTTTAATTTTAGACGCATCCAATTTGACTTTCTTTCAATCTGAATGATTTGTTAATTAACTCATTGGACATATTTTAATATTGGAAATATATTTCAATATTCAATAAATATAGTTAGGCTCAATAAAGGCAAGTTATTCAGATATCGAAGGTTCAATCAAGTATGCACATTAGTTGGAAAACGTTTTTTTGTACTCCTATAACCCGTATTTGCTCTATTTAAAAAAATAGTACCAAATTGTTTTATTTATATAATGAAAATAAAATAATATGTTTCTTTCTTAACTGCTTATTGAGCAAATGTTTTAGATGTTAGTTGTATAGTTTAATTTCAACTACTATGCTAGATGGCCATACTATTTCTCTATGATGCATTGTTCAATATTTAATTTATCGTTTCTTACCTTGAGCATTCATTGAGTCTTCCTTTGGAATCCCAGCTGTCCTAAAAGGGTCCCTAGAAAATTTCGAAAGAGCGTTGTGGTCGGTACTTCAAGGAGCGCATCCGTTCGTCGATGTTTCTGACCCTCCTCGGTTGATTCGATGAAGCATTGATGAAAAATGGCGCTTAAAAGACCAAATTATTAGTTTGACATCATTTTTTTTAATGCGTTCAAGCTTACTTTTCTTCGCTTCAAGTTTCTTTTCGGGTCCAGTCCTTGGATAATGTGTGTTTCCAATGAGGCTATGACTCGTAAGGATGTCCTCTATTTGGTGTGAGGTGACGGGAGAGCTTCTGCTGATCCCTGAGGAATCCTTTGAGTCCGACTCCAGAGAGCCTTTGGAATTATTCGGATCATTCTGTACGTCCTGAAAGAAAAAATTGAAGTTTATAAAAGAAAAGAAATAATCTTGGGTATTTTTCTCTTATTTTTATTTAAATCACTTATTTTACATGTAAAATATTTTTTACTTGTTAAGCTGTAATAAGGTGTTAGACTCATAGTTGTTTAGGGAAATATTTAAACAATAATATATGACTTATATGGTTACTTTGTTAGCCTAAAGCATAATTATGTTTTCTATAATACATCTGCTTTGGATTTATGTATTTATTTTATCTACAAATACACAAAATTTTATTTTGATGTGATAATAATGGCAGTGAAATCCATTTATTTATTTCTGCTTGAGGTTTGGCAGCCATGGTGTTAAACTACAAATTGTTAACAATGTTCTTTTTTTGTCAAGACATACACGTGGATAAAGAATTCATATATTCTGTGGGGCTGTAATTCATCTAAGAGATATCAAAAGTCTGATACAAATAAAAGGTTCACAACAACTTTTAAATCTAATGCTATGGATGAGAGTAATCATTCAATCTGTAGCGGTATTCGTTAGTTTTACCAAATAGAAAATAATACCATGGGTGTATTTGATCTTTCGAAATACACATTATTATCAATCGGAAGTTCCAATTCTGCGCATAAGTATTATAGTTATTCCTTTCGTATGTAGGTACTATTTATAATTGTGGGACATTTTGCTTCAAGAATCTGCTTTTAGATTAAGCATTTATTATCCTCCGTGTAAAAAAAAAGAGAAGAGAGAAGACGCATAATATTAAAGTGAGGGAAAGGGTTGATGTCTACACACAAAAAAACCCTTCCTTTTATTAAAGTACAAATCAGTTTTGAATAAAAGGGAAGAGAGTTCACTCTGGATTGAGTTGTCATATGGTGTTTCTTCTTCCCTTAGCTCGTGTGACCTTAACATGGCGCCAAACTTTGAGGACAGGCTGACAAAGAAGCGGGAAGTTTGTGTGTCGGTTGGGGATTTGGGATGAGACGGTTGTTTGCGGCTTCCCCGGAGATCTTTTTGTATTTCTTCATCCTAATAATGATAAGCAGTAGTTGGCGGGAGTACTGCGAGCAGACGAGTCTCCATGGTTGGTTCTATATTGGGAGTGACAAGCCTGTTTGGAGAATCATTTGGCTGCTCATTGTTGCGGCCTCCATTGGGATTGCCTCCATCTTTATCTACGAGGCAGTGGATGACTTTACAAAGTCCACGGTCGTGACAACCATACACTCAACAACCGTGCCTCTCTCTGAGGTCTATTTCCTGCAGTGACCATTTGTAATATTAACCAGGTAGGTGGAGGGATATTGACTGCCTCTTCAAAAAGTAATGATTAACAAGTTTGCTAGCGATGTGTACCTAATTTAGTTACAAAAAATAATGCAGCAATTCATCGTTCGCAATTCATTCCTGGTTTTTAAAAAAAGTATCCCGAAGAAATGGCGGAGGAAAAAATGATCAATTGAATCAAATTTATTGAATCCGGTGAGTGTTGAATGAGATGAATAATTAATGTTTATAGGATGTTTAATTGGAGGCCGAAATCAAGTGTTTATTGATTGTAACTTATCAGTTATTAGTATAGAGTTAGAATAAATATGTTAGCTAACCTTATATTTCATTGGTTAGTGAGAAGAGGACGAATTATATTTTCAGTCTCAATTTTGACCCCTTCTTCCCTTGCCATTTTCTTAAAGTTTTAAAAATGAGCACACATATGTAACAAAATTGAATGCAAAATGACAATGATACGCTTGACCAGGGAACCCCAAAAAATGCCAAAGGAAGCTTGGACAAATAAGTCAATTACAAAATTATATACCGTTCTCCTATGCTACTAGATTAGCTTAAACTTTATTAGTTGATAAATCATTATTTACCTCAATCAAAGGATTCTTCATACGAGACCTGGTGTTTCATTGAGACAACGTCCTCTAATTTCAAAACTAGAGGTTTACAGTAAGCGTGAAGTATTTCGATCCGTATGTAAATACAAGACTCAAAAATAAGCCGAGAAAAGATAGATCACCTTTGCAAGGAGATTGATTGAATTTTAACAGCTTACATAGATCAAGATAAATGACTCATGGCACATATAAATTCCATTGTTTTTTCATTATACAATACACTGAAGAACCCTATTTTCAATAGAAAAAATTACAATTTATGCAAACTTCACTCTTTTGTTTGAAACCTTTAAAAATATTCATTCCAAACCCTCCGGTAGGATTGCCGGCCTACAATTATATTTACTTGGTACTCGACCGAGAAGAAAATTCACTCGCCTTGAAGAGCTCGTTGATGGCGAAAAGCGGCCTAAAATGACATCTCTAATTGTTGACATCATTTAGTAGTCATGGGGTAAATCCTACGAACTATATATTTTAGTGATGTCATGTTATGTTTTGAATAAAAAGTAGTCAATTACGTAAGAGAGTGTTTATAGGCAAGTTTCCCATTTTCGTACCTTAATACTTGGTATTTAGACTTTTGACACTTATCAATTAACATAATTCCTTCCATATATTCGTTGTTCGATCCTCTTGAGAAATATGTATATATATATACATACATATTTGTATACATTTTTCATGTATATTAAAAAATAATAAATTAGAGTTATTAATGTATAATAAAATAATTCAACTATTTAAAACTTTTATAAGATTAATTAAACTGAATGAACTCTGAAAGAGCCTCAAACTCTTTAATATTGACTAAGGAATATTTTTGAACAAGAAAAATATCTTATTTGTATGATAAACTTTTTGTATTTAAAGAATAAAATAATTTGTAGAAAAAGAATATTTAGAAAAAAAATTATAACTTTAAAAGAATCAAATCAAAAACACAGTATTTAACAATAGTTCCTTCCTCATAACGGAGTGCAAATATTTGCAATATTTATTTTCATATTATGCATTCCTCCATATCAAGTGCCTCTTTTTTGTTGTGTTTATTTTGGATTTATGACATAATTGCTCCTTCAAATTATTAAGCTATTATAGTTTCTGATGCCGATGCAAAGTTTTTCTTTTAGCAATGCAGAGAATTGGTTATTGAACTTTTATGATATGGATACACCACTAAAAAGTTTATATAAACGTTGTCATTTTAAATAGTTAAAAAAATATGATACCATTCATATTCACATGGTATTAAGTGAAGATTGCGTATTTTTTGTATTAAGTTTGAATAAATAAAATATAAATACACAAGAATACATAATATATTTTTTAAATTAAACCATAAAGGCTTGGAACTTGTTTGTTTAAAATTAGTTTAGAATACAGATGCAACATCTCCACGTATGCGGAATACATAAGGCAAAACTAAAATTATAATTAGTGAAATGATCAAAAGATACACACGCAGATTGTGAAATTATTTATACGAAGTTGACAGATTTTAAAAAGCACTAGGAAAATGGGAAGCATTTTTTTATTGCTTTTCATTTCACTATTTACACAAAATAGACAACTAAATGTTTACTTTGTTGAAAATATTTGTAAAGATGACATCTAATAAAGACTAAAATGTATATATTTATTAAGAAAACGCATTAACCATAAACAAAATACAAATTCTTCTTTTTATAATAATATTTTTTTTTTTGGGGGGGGGAGCTGTCAAATGTAATTTGAATTTGTAAACCAATTCACATGAAATAAAAAAAATTGTTGTTATTAAAATATCGACAATGTGTTTTTACCAAAGACAATCCTGAGAGCTAAAATTTTTTATTTTAATAATAATAGGTATATGCCGTCACTATATTGATAGTTGTTACCTCCACCGAAGGAGGTATTGTTTTCACTGGCGTTGGTTTGTTGGTTGGTTTGTCAGCAGGATAACTCAAAAAGTACGGAACGGATTCGGATGAAACTTTGCGGAGTTGTTGGAAATGCCCAAAAGAAACAAGTGATAAATTTTGGCATCTCTGAGTGCAGAATTAAGATGCAAAACGAGCTAAATACTAATAAATTTTCAAGTTAGCCTACTCTGCCAATAGATGTCGCTGTGCTGTAAAATCGGGTACCGGGAGCGTCTTCCTCTCGGAATTTACGTCGAGAGGAACCCTCCCCGTCCCTCTACGCCGCGCCAGTCGTGAAAAATCCGCCTCGAAGGCTCATAAGGCCCCGTGACGGTGGAGGTTTGCACTCTCTGAGTTTTTTATGCCTCTAGTTTAATTTGACTTTGATAATTTAATGCTTTCTATGATTATGATTAATTATTTTCATATAGCGCTCTCCGATGCACCAAAGCAGTGAGTGCATCATAGATTTTTTTAATACTGAAATACCATTCGAAATAATGAACGTATCCAAGAGGTTATTTACAAATGCTTTACTGTGCTTTAAAATAATAGACGCCGTTCTTTAATATTAAGTTATTTCAATTGATTAAAAAAGCTGATTATTGTTTTTAAGGAAGATAAAAAAAGTCATTTTTTAATCAATTCTAGATAATATAACACTTATTATTATAATTGTAATACAATTCATATTATCTCCTTAAACAAGTAAACATGATAATACTTAATTTCAAAAAACTATGGACTATTGAATGTCCTCCATTTCCATATCGTTTTCACTACATTAAAGTCACAGAGAGGCCCTGGCTCTATGATCTATCTATGCTTGAGGAGGACTAATGCAGTTATGCAAATGCATACCGAGTTCAATAAATATATGTTATATGTAGTCCTTGCATGTAAAGAACCTACATTATCAAGTCTTGTCATATTATCATAATATTTATCATAACTGACTACATTTAGACAGTATCTTGTACTATATTGTATATTGGCGAAAAAAAGATAAGGGATTTGATGTTAATGAATAATGTGAAAGAACAATATACAATGAGATCTTAGATCACAATCATGAAAGAAATGTGACTATGTGACAATGAATGGGTCTCTAATAAAGTAAAGAAGGTGGATGGAGGAAGAATGCGATAGGAGATCCTTGTTTTGAGTCTCCTTTGATTTTATACTACGGGAATCTAATTTGTCCTAAAAAAAGTTTTGTGGGGAAAAGTTTTAATTAATTTTATTGTAAATCATTATGAAAAAAAAATATATATATAACAGTAAAATATACAATTTGTACGTATTAAAGTCAATGCAAATCCCAAAATTATTTAATATACAACATAATATATGTTATAAGAACTTCAATTAAATTACAATTTAAAAAAACCCTAACATTGTTTTTGTACAATGAATAAAACACATACATTTAAAAACATCTCTTTCATCTTATCTTAAAATAAACACTTTTAAAAATATTATCGATAATTCTTGTAAATTCAAGGGTTACATTATTTGATCACAATTTGTATATGAAAAATTATTTTTTGGTTGATGTTGCATGTTCTTAGACCAATACCAACATAGATAAATATATTTTTTTCTAAAACGTAAATCAAAATTGTGATACAATAATATATTAATATGGCCCATAATTTTGACCAATTTGGAGCATTTGAAGAGAAAGTGTTTTGAGTATGTCTCTTGCTTCGCCGAAGAAGAAAGGATAATCTTTCTTCTGCAGTTTTACCAGGACGAAAGGAAGGTGACAATTCTATACTTCAACCGTGGAAGGGAATATTCGAGTTTTTTAAAATAAACTCCTTTTATCATTTTTTTTTTCATTTTCGACAAGTTTTTGAATGTCAAATAATTTAAAACCTTATTAAAATATATTGAACTGAGTAAAAATACTAAAGAATTTGTTGTAATTGTTAACCATATTGAATCGTATGTCCTCATATGCTATATATTATAATTCATTTCAATATTTCTTTATACGGCTGAATAAGTGCTAATTTAGTTTGCAAGGAGCAGTCGCATAACTAAGGCTAGAAAAATTATGAGAAGCTACGTCGGAACAAAGTAAAAATCCCAGCCATATCTAAAATTCAGGTTCCAAATACCTTAAATCATACTTTTTAATATTTTATTTGTCCTTTACAGAGCTTGAAGATTTATTATGTCCAGGGCATCCTTCAAAAATACTGTTGTTGTTTTATTCAGAAAACTAGCTATAAAAACTATATATTTCATAATACTACATATGATACTAAAAAATGTTATCTTCATCAAATTAACCAAAACTAACGATGACAAATAAAAAAATACGTATTTTTACGAAATCAACTCTTTTATTCTTTATATTAAGCTGTAGCTTGGGAACAAAAAAATGAGCCATAAGGGCTGATGCCTGTCCGCACTCATAGTATTTATGTGGAATGGTTATTTAATTGGCGGCCCACAGATATATAAAGCTTCATTTTAAAACCACCCTCTTTCCCATTGGACCAAAGGTCTTTTATTTCGATAGTCATAGGTTTTACTCACTGAGACCTTCATCCGAAAATCGATAGTTAATCGATACGCTGCTCATATATATATATATATATATATATATATATATATATATATACCTAGGGATAAAGCCATATGTGGACAGTATTTAAACCAAGTCCTTCTATCCATTCTCTCCTTTATATATAATGTGCCCATAGTTCAAAAATATTTATCCTCAATGATGTAGCAGGACCGAAGAGTGTATTTTAAAGTAGACGGAAAAGATATAAAAAGCTTGTGCTTCAAGTAGACTTAGACCGTGGCCCTATAGGAGTTGAAGAAGACGTGCACTTCTATAAGATATTCAAAAGCAGAGTACATACATATCCTATATCTATCATATAATTCGCAGGACTCTATAGAGACCCAATGAATGTGTTCAGTACTTCAAGAACTTATGCAATTGATTAAGGAAATAGTTATTTTTTTATTATTAAAAATATATAACTTTAATCATATTTTATTTTGTGATAATAAATTATTTTAAAAATCCCAGAAGAACTGCAACAAAAGGAATTATATTGTCTCCAAATCAATTTTTAAAAGCGTAAAAACGGCCAATTTATTATGGTCCTCATTGCACCGCTTAAGCTTACAAATTGCATGTGAATAAAAGCCAGAATACCATTAAGCCAATCAAATAGCTTCATCCCAGACACACTTAGCACTTCAAATTTGACTATCGTAGGATGCGAACGATGGATTATGACGGTTGGATGATAGAAAACACTGTTTATGTAACGTCAATATGTTAAACAGTGACAGAAATAAAAGTTCGTAATTTTATTAAACAACTTTTTTGGTAGATGGTCGGTAGCAACATTAATTAATGTTGAGTACCTTAAATAAATACATTTTTGAAAGCCTTATTATTCAATTGACAATAAGATGTTGATCCAATGCATACACATATACAACAAGTCTTCAGTTTGTTTGACATTAATATAATGACGCTAATTCATTTTGATGTTCAAAATTAAAAAAAAGTTGTTCCGCAAACTAACTCATAAACATGACTTTTTATCGTTTTACGTCGAGTATCAGAGTGATGTTCCATTATCGACAGATATGAGCATACAAAATAAACATCCCCCCCCCCCCTCCCTTGAGTATGAAGAGTACTTTATCAATTTGTATTAATGGGAGGAGTTCATTCAAAGGATTTGCCAATGACGTCATGGATGTAGGACCATAAAGAAGGGACTATTTGTATTTTAAAAAGGATGGATTGCTTCACTCAAAATTCATCTTCTTTCAAAAGCAAGTAAAGTATACTTTACAGTACAGTGTGTCAACTACTTTCTTTATTATTCCCTATCCATGTCTTTCAACCAATCACGTTTCCTGATAAACATTCCTGATAAATGAATACGCAAGTAGCTTTAAAAACCATTAATTCAACTATAGTTGCATATTCTTCTCTCCCTGTTTTTCTTTGGAAGTCAAAACACAGAGGGGGAGAAATTGTAGTCTTCTTTAATTATAATTTGGAATATATATATATATATATAAATAGCCCATTAAAATTTTGTGTGTTTACTATGAATGCATTGCATGATTTCTTGTTGTTGTACGCCATATTACAATTTATTGTTTTGCAGAAGAAGAAGAAGAAAACAAAACCTAACTGGATTAATGACAATAATTTTAACAACTGCAATGGTACACCCACCATGGTTTAATGGGGCTTGAAGGGAAAATAAATGCAATAAAAATCTTTCTAATATAATTAGATGCTTTTGAACTGTATCCTTTTTATATTGCTGTTTGCATTAGCCATTATTGGAAAGCATTATGCTACGGCCAATGTGCATTTATTGTCATCTAAATAAATAAGTTAAGTCCGTATGGACTATTGTACTGGATAATTGTGTGAATATATATATATATATTTTAATGCTGATAAATTACAAGAGAAGGATTAAGATAATGACCCCCCATTAAGAGACTTAAGTTTGGACAAACAGACGATACATAAAAACGGTCTCAGCTGTTAATATTTTATCCAACATGGGGATATAAAGATCCTAAGAGTAAAAAGCATTTATCGTCAGATACGATTAAAACAAGTCAACATTTATAATTTTGAGTGTGAGAAGCTGCTTTAATTTATGAAGAAAAGTATTTTGAAATTTAATTCAAATTATTATTTATAATGCCTTAGATCTCGGCAATTTGTTATTATGAATTATTTCTTATCTCTGAGTTTATGTTATAAATCGACGGCCATGTTAGAAATGATGCAATATTTCATTATGTCGACTGCGTCTTTCGTTCCATAAATACAAAGCTTAAGTGTATAAATAAATTTACAAACGGATACAAAGGACTTATCAAATAATAGGGATAATTTAATCCCTGTTGAAGAGTCAACATACTCATTTTACTTGTATTTTGATGATGCTTTATAATTAACATTAGCGTTTCTACATAAAAGAATCGCGATTGTCTACGTTTAATATCTAGTTTTGTGTTTGCAATGGGAGTAAATGTTGAATAGTCTAGCTATATATAAAACTTAGCGTCCTTGACGTTCTTTTTTTTTCTTTAAGGGTCATTTATTTAAAAATCATACATAATAAAATATATACAATAATAAATAAAAGAGCAAGAGGGGTGTGATAGAAATCATAAATAAACATTGTAGTTTAAAATTAATCCTCTGAAGCAAGAACATCACATCATTAAAACATCCAAATCTGAATTATATATAGTGAAGGAGTAACACGAATACAGAATTGTATAGTATAAGACCATCTTTATTGCACGGCTCCCTCGATGATGTCATTGAAGTCCTCTTATATCTTTTTAACAATGAGTCTCAAACGAGAAAAAATGACAGGACCATGAGGAAAAAACGCTCTTCAAAGCCTTCTATAGCAAAATTTAACACGGTGTAGACTTTTCCCAAGTTCAAATGTGATCTTTGTGTACTCATAGTTGTTTATTCTACTATAACATGTACAAAAACAGACAATAGACAAATATGTAGAGTAGATATTTCGGCGCTCATTTATTGCATACCCGGTATTTATTTATTTAAAAAATTGCATATCAATGAAAAAATATTTAAGTTCATGGATAGCTCAGTGAGTTAAGTCGTGTTCCACTCTCAATGTTGAGAAAGCCAGGTTGACCCCTGAGAGGGGATGGTCAACCTCATTGATAAGATGCTAGGTTCGCACGCTAGTATGCAAAATTGTATCCATATGGATGCAATTTTATCGAGCAAACAGAAAAAAGTAATAAAGGTTTTTTTAATTTTTTGTCACATAAATACAAGTCATGGAAAAGAGATATAATTGACCTTTCAGATTAAAAAGTTTCTCTCTTTCTGTTATTTATGAAATATTAGACCTTTCACAATTCTCTGCGGAGTCCCTTGTGACATTAAATAATTGTCGTATGTCAAGAATCCTTATGGAATAGGATTAATATTTTTGATTTGCACAAGAAGAGAAAATAATGGATAATCCAAGGCAAATCATTGACTTGGAAAAAAGTTTTATCTTGTATTAAATAGAAATGATTTAATCCCTTTAGGGTCCGTAAATGAACAAAAGTAGAAGCAAAAAAATTAGTTTTCAGCATATTATGAGGATGCAAGAATAAGTAATCAATTATGAGGATAATGAATAGATTGAATGATTAGATAATTAGTTTTATAAATTACAGGATAATATTCACTAGTAGCAGAAAGTAAAAACTCATAGAATATTTATATTTTAAATTCTTATTATTTAAATTAAAGATCATATTTCACCAAACTTTCAATTAAATTTTTCAGGCACCAACAAAGTTTTAAATATGATTTAAATTACTCTTGATATATAGCTTTGAAATAAATGTTTTATAAGATGAATTATCTATAAATAAACATCTTAATTACATTGAAGGGTTCCGCGGATATGATGAGAATTGAACTGTATATACAACACCACAAAAACTCGCCCCAACTTTTAAACATGTTTTTTTATTGTGTATAAAAAATCTTTCAAAACTATAATGCTTCCAGGTGCGCAAGTCATTTTTCAACGATCTGAACATCAACAACAACCGAACCATCGTGGATCTTCTCTACCAGCAATTCTACACGGGCTCTCCCCATTCTCCCACGCCACAGGAGGCTGAATTCATTCGTAAACTCTTCAAGTCAGAGACCTACGTGAAGAGTGAGTACCAGTACCACTGTCAGACCCAGCGCGGGAGCTGCTCCCAGAGCCAGCTCGCCAACTGGACAGCCTACTTCAATAAGTACAGCGAATGGATCACAAGGGCTTTCAATTTACTCGCCTCGCCGTCCAGGAAACCTATGGAGTCATGATACTGCGTGCCAGCTACGGAACCAAGAGCCGCTACGGAAACTCCACAGACTTTAATCCCTACTTTGGAACGGATTACGGAATCTGTTCCATCATCAAGCCACAAACGGTTTAATCCAAAGTACGACTCCGTGCCCTACTGGGATAAGCTATTTGGAGACATCAACTGGTCCATAGAAAAGGGGGCGCAGGTCGGAAAAGCTAATGGTCTTAGGTAAGAGAACACAGAACCCCTAAAATACTAGTCCAACCTTATTTTCTAAGAGAAGAATAGCTTGAGTTGTTGCTACCAAGGTAATTTGAATACCAGATTTCATGACTTCAGAGATAGTGAAACGTCATAAATCTTATTATATTTGTGATGTATCAAAAGATATATTTTAGCAATAAATTGTAGATGAAGTAAGCAGAAGGAATAGTACTATAAAATCTTATTCTTCCCGCTCGCCGGTATGACGTCATAGAGAATCGTGGGCAAGCGAAATATCTACTCCTTTGTCAATATGGTTTTTCAATATACTTGATTATGTCTAAAATAATGTTCCACATGTTTATAAATATAATGAAAGATCTTGGGTTATAGTGAATAAACATAATGTTATATCATCATTCACGGTGAACAGAGGAAATGGGACACAAAACGGATGCATTGATTTTACTGAGTTTGGAACGGCAAAAAATTGTAATAATTACAAAATGTGTTCAAAATAATATGTTAAAGTATTTTAAATTCATTCCATGATTTGAACTATTTCAGAAGGCTCAAGGTTATCTTATATAACTTTTAAATAATAATCTATATAATAATTCACCAATATCGGTCGTTTGTATGTCCGCACGCTATCTCCTCCCACATTTATGGTCAGATTTGAACTGGAGGTACCTTGGAATCCTTTGGTCAAGACGGACCTAATAAAACTATTTGCAAAGTGATGGGACCAGAAATGGGGAAAAAATTCAGACCTGTCTGATTTTACTACCTACTTTCAAGGTAAAGAGAGGGGAAAAAAAGAAAAAAAAAAGGAGAAGGAGTTAGAGAAATAGAAAAAAAATGCATCTCATGTGACTTAAAACATTTCTTTGTACAAAGTCAAACTTTTATTAGGAATGTTTGTACAAAAACAGAAAATTATTTTCTCTCTCCTCTCTTATATTCTTTGAGGTCTGGTTTCACTCACGAACTAGCTCCAAAACCTACCCATGCCGAAGGGCAAACATATGGTCGCCGCAGGCGCCCAAATATGCGAGTTTAATTAAATAGTGTGATGTGAAACCATCAAATTTGTAAGGGATGAATTAATTTCAATTTTGTAAAGTATTTTTTTGTATCACTCTCAATTCTGATCATCTTTTTCTTTATATGCTTATTTACGTAAATAGATAAACATAAATGCTGCAATTCCATTCACCAATATAGTATAAAACAAAAGGTACGACAAGAACTATAAAAGTAAACTTGAAAATAGAGTATTATTATTAATAATATATATATATATAAATAGTTTTAAAAAATCACTTTCCTTTCAATTCTTTTTTTTTTTGTCCAATACATAGTCGAGGAAAGTGTATATATCCAAAATATTAGACGGCATTTTTAAGCATAGGCTAATCTTGGCAATTTGAAAAGTGTCATAGCAATAAAGTTAGTAGGAAAGGGAATAAAAGAATTATAAAAAGAATTATTTGGATGAAAGCATTTGACTTGAATGGATGTGATCATATTATGTGGTGCAGTGTCTATGCATGAGGCCTTTATCAATCTTACTGCGTGATTCCTCTGCAGCTTTTGCAATGGAAATTATAAAAAGGAGGAAAAAGTAACTCTCAATTTAAGTGATTTAATTGTCAACTTCATTGATTATTTAACACATAACAATGGTTTGATAGCTTGCAATTTGAATATTTTAAATCTTTTGTGTATACATAGTTCTTTACTTTAGCTGTATTTAGTTAAAACGTAGACTTTCAAACGATCTTGATATAGATATATATAATATATAGTATATATATATATATATATATATACATAGGCATAGGAGACGGGGGGGCAGGGGGGGGGGCAACTGCCTCCCAAAAATTGGGTCATCCTCAATTCGTCAATTGATTGGTTATTCGGGCATTTAAGTTGAAGAAAAAAGATGAAATTTTGAAAGCAACCGGTTTGAATTATACCAAATAAATATAATGTAATGATTAGTATTAATTACTATAAAGAAAAAAATACTCTACATAGCTTTTCTTCATTCTATTATTTTTCATCGATTAACTGTTCTTGTTGAAATTCGGGCAAATTGAATGCTGCCCCCCCCCCCAAACCAAACATCTCCCCTACGCCTATGTATATATAGGTTTTAGTCACAATTCAATGTGTCCTATTGAGAGTGGACACGTTTTAACGCACTGAGCAATAGGTTTTAGGTTCTTGATAGACTAATTTCACGCTTATCTCCACGCATGCAATATATCAAATAAATAAGCAAAAAAAATAATAAGACGTCAAAATGTGATGAATATGTTTTTTTCTTCTCTTAGATAAATGCATATTTGATAAACACATGTATCTAATAACTGTCAACTAAGGCACTTAATTATTAAAAACTGTAAGTTTCCCTATGACGAAAAACTGACTCTCAACTTCTTGTGTTCAGTCAAAGCTCTTAAAAAATCATTTTGCTAAAAACTACTTGTTTTAATTGAACCAGTTCATGGTAATACAAATAATGTTACAAAGCGTTGCTTAAAAAATTCTTGGAACCATATAAAGTGTTTATGTTTTATTAATATTTATTATTTGTGTTTATAATTTATTGTAATAAATAAGTTTTATCTTTATTTCAGTTTTTGAAATTTTTATTCTTGCTGATGAATATTCTTTTAAAGGACCAGAATGCAATAAATGATTAACAATAACAAGCTTTACAATGTGTGAAAATGATTATATTTATATGTACAATATAAATCAACATTTTGTATAATGTCATTTTGTGTGCCTATAGTTGTATTGTTTAAATGTGTTCTTAGTCTCTATGCCTCCGCAATATGGAATGAAAAAAATATAAATAAAGTTTGCTTTTGGCGAAAAAATTAAACATTTGGTATAAAATTTAACCATAAACACTTATAAAAAGTATAAAAACATAAAATATCTAATTGACGAATTAATAAAAACAAACTACTTATAATACTGCAGCTGATATGACAGTTGATCTTAATATATGATTCTACAGCCGATATAAGATATTTCTTAATGGTACACTCTTTATAAATATATACAGCACTGTATATCTTTAGCTCCTATTTGGATGCAATGCGGAGAATTAGATTAGTTACTCTTCTGACATTTAATATTTATTGTTTCATCCATGCCTATATTTATTCGCAACTATGTTGTGGATAAAACACTGAAAAATATGACAGAAACATAACCATCAATATATTAATAATGACAAAAGGCATTTGGGGAAAGATGTAATAAGGATTATGATAGGCTTAATGTATAGTCTTTTGATTCTAACAAAAACATACTCCTTAATCTATGTCTTTATGTACACATATCAGGATTGTGAGCGATCAGGAAAAAAATAGCGATCATAAATTCTTTGCGATATAGCATATAAACGATCAGGGATTTTTCCGATCAGCGATCCGATCAATTTAATGCGATAACAAAAAAAATTCCTATGTAATACAAATTCTAAGTATAAATTTAAATGTATATTACAGTCAACCTTTATAAGCATCATCTATATTTGGCAATGAAGGTGTTCCCATAGCCTATGAGCTCCAAAATAACGACTTTTCCATAGGCGCCTGTCTGTATATTTTAGGAAAAAAATATCAGAATGATTGTTTCTCATAGCCTATGAGCTCCAACACTCTGGTTTCAACAATTGGCATATGTCTGCATACTTTAAGACAGGAGATCCAGAATAAATGTTTCCCATAGCCTATGAGCTCCAAAACAATGAATCCTTATAGTCGCCTGTTGTATATTTTAGGACAAAAAATATCAGGATAGCACACACTGGCTTTTTCTAGTAGTGGCTGTCAGTATTTTGTGTTTTCTAAACAATATTAGTAGTTGGAATGGTTTGGTCAGTGGACAGCTAGTTAAGTTTTAAGAAATGTAGGGTTTGTCTCAAAAATCCTAATACAATTTTTTTATTTTAGTTATTTTATACAAATGATCGGATCGCTATTTTTTAGTGATTTTTTACGATCAAAAGATATAAAGATAGGACCTTTTGCGATACTCCGATCAGCGATCAAATATCGCTATTGATCGCCGATCAGAAAACACTCCGATCAACAAGCCTGACACATATAAAACATATGCATTATTGATATCAAGCATAACTCTTTTTCTGTATTAGTAGTTAGGGATTAAAAACATGTTTTTTGTTTAAATTTTATAATAAATTAATTTTAAATCTAAAACATTATAATACATTAATACTTAATTATGATCATGTTATAATTTAATAGAAAAATAGTCTGGTAAAACAACCCAGATCACCTCCTGGGACCACTAGGCTCCATTAAAGAATAGCTGCCTCATATATAAATCTATATATATATATATATATATATGCCCCTGGAAGTTGCAATCGAAGGCCAGTGATGTGTGATCGTGTGACAAATGTATGGGATGGGATATGAGTAAAAACGTATGTATCAACATAATGATCTATCAATGCTATTTTATGGATTCTTTAACGTGTTGTTGTTGTTATCAAAAGAAGGGTTTAATCCTGAATGGTCTTTTTAAAAAGTTATTGTAAACTCTAAAACATTATAAAATTCATAAGTTTCTGTTGAATAATGATGTAAAATATTCAAATAAGTATTTTTGGCATAAATCATATAGCATCCATATTCTCTACAAAGGAAGTGCTCTGATCCTTAAGGCGTGTGCAACTCTTAATGTTTAGGGCGCAGGTTCGAATCCTCTCGAGAGGGGATGGTCATTTTTGGTCTACTCATTGATAAGATCCTAGGTTCGATAGTATGATGATTTATATCCAGTCCGATGCAATTCTATCGAACCAAAATCGTAAAAAAAAAGGACGTCTTATTCATAAATGATGTTCTGTAGAAAGGAGAAGAGAAAAAGTGGTTTTAAAATTCGATTTCATTGTAAACTATGAGTTATGGAGAAGATAAAAAATAATAAAGATGTATTTATGATTAAGGTTTTAACTATTTTAATTATTCTATAATTTTGAACGATGAAAAGTATTTATTTTTTATTTGGGGATAACTTTATTTACATATACAATAAATGTTATGTATTAGTTTGAATGGAACTCAATATACTCTTAAGAATGCTAGACTTTGTCATTTTTTTCCTTTTTTGCAATGTTCTCTGTTCCATTACTTTGAATTTCGATCATTTTTACTCCATCATTTTTGTAATGTGATGATAAATAAAGCCCTTTAAGAGCATTGCTCAGAATGGATATCAAGGGATTCAGTATATTGCGTCAAATAAGACCCAGATTTTGTAAGAATTATTTTTCTCATTCCAGTATCCTCCTAGACGCGGAGACCTTCGACTACACCTTTCATTAAAGGCTGGTGAGGGCTTCAAGATAGCAGTTCATCATCACTTGGACCAGCCTATTATGAGTATAAAGGAGCTCGACATATCCCAGGCTCTGTTTTTCAAATCGCTGTCACCCCAATACTCATGTCCACAACAGAGGAGGCGAGAAAACAGGTAAATATCGTCATGCAACGTCATGTTGAGGAGAATACTTCACATTTTAATTGTCAAGTTTATATAAGCATGATTGGTCCTAAGAGATTTGCTTGACACTGTTTCATCAGAGAAGACAGAGAATGACAAACGGAATATTTTGATTATTGACTGATATGTAACAAGGCCCAATAAAGGCGGTAGGGGGATTTATATATTCATTGACAGTTGTAAATCTCTTTTGATAGTATAGAAAATAAGAAAATACTTTACTTGCTTATTAAATCTCCTAATAAAGAGATTATGTAATGCTTTCAGCACAAATAAAACATGAGAGATGTTGAAACAAAATCCTTTCCATTTGCTCTTGACATGGTTTCTCTCCCAACTCTCACACAATTTGTATTAATATGTCTTTGTATAGCTCTGTCCCTAGGAAAACTCTTTAGCTTTGTGTATCTTATTCTTTTGTCACTCTCTTTGGCTCCTGTCGAAAGAAAATGTACGAATTGAGACATGTACGTATTGTCGAAGCAACTACGGATGCTTAGAAAAAACATGGACGCATATGCCGGCTCAGAAATTTAACAGAAATGGCTTCAGAATTTGTTGTTGTTTTTTATTATTTAAAACTCACGTATTAAAAAGTTATAAAGTTTTGCTTCCACAACTTTAAAAAAATTGCTCTTTTTAAGTCACAACTCTTATGTTTACTTTTTAAGCATTTTTATTTGGAAAAAAGCTTTATTTTGGTAGTTTTATAACAGTTCATATATAATGTATTTTTAGTTGTTTAAATATAGTTATAGATAGAAAAAACTCACAGAGTACTAAATTTACAAATTTAGAAAGTCAATTAATTGAATATGGCTTGACTTATATGCTTTTTGTATCCCAAAAATCAGTCACACAAATCTAAAAAACATCCCTATAATTATCCTTGAGATAATAATTGCACGTGGATGTTTTAAGCCTTCATTTTTTTTCTCTGTTCTTAGGTTCACCCCAGTGAGCGAGGCTGCTATGTTGAGGGTGAGCTCCCCTCAAGTACCTTCCCTCCAGTCTCTATCGCTATGAAATGTCAAACTGTCTCTTGAGGCGGGCTATGAGAAGATCCTGGAGGAGTGTAATTGCACACCCAGCTTCCATCAACTCGCCAACAAGGAAGTGCCTCAGAATGCTCTGGACCAGGACTCACATGTATGAATCGGAATCTTCGATACATTGGGAAATTAAATAAGGTAATACAAAAGCGAATGAATGTCAAATTAGCGATTGATTCCTTCTATTGAATCTCTATCTTCCATAAGGATGCCTATAGAGTAGTTACTGGATATTTAGATCCATTCTTTTCTTTGATACAGTTGGCCCTCGCAATTTCTCCCCTTGACATCTTGCAGTTCTTTTACTACACGACGACGGTTTGGCTCCCGTTTTTTCAAATCAATGTCAAATCTCTCTAAATGTCAATATATATCAACATCGCGATCACAAGTGGTCTTGTAGTGTATCCGGGCCGTCGCGACTTTGCGAGGGATGACTGTACTTACATATTACTTATCAAAGCTTAACATTTAAAAAAATATATTATCGTTCTATTCTTTCGTATAGCACAAAATACTCATATTCAATTCAGAAGATATTAATAATTCTTTGCATCTTAAACTAAAATGCTAGTCATATAAAATACATATTACTCAAATTAACGCAGTTAAAAGGTTTTAAATAAAAATGGGATTCAACCCTTTAACACTAGAAGATAAACCCCCTCCACGGACAAGTGTTACGATCTTTTTAATGGGGTCTATATTTTATGACGTAGATTTCATTCAACCAGGTAATGCAAATTGAAATTTAAAAAAGTTCAATAAACTTTTAGACGTTCATTATGTTTTGAACTGGGATTTTAGAAAATAAAGAAATGCAATTAATATTCCATAAGCTAACCACAAAAAATATATCTAATGAATATTGTTGCTTTTTTTCGTCGAGGAGGGATTTATTTTAACATCAATTTTCCGATTTTTTTCGTTTTCTTTTTGGTGCTTATTTGCATCGATAAAATATCAGTTTCCTTTTGGATAAGAACCAAGAGCTTAACATTAAATTTAATCAATTTAACTGGGTATCTTTTTAATAAATCGATCAAAAGTGGATTTCCCTCTCGGAAGGAGTTAAACTCCAGTATGAGAGTCGAGCACGCTTCCGCTGAGCTGTCACGCTATATTATTATCACGCTCCATTATTGCTTTACATCTTATACATGTTGTTCAATAATTCAAGTGATCTATCTTAAGGTAAAGAGTTAGGAACAAAAAAACTATTATCCATGGATTATATACTACTCTTGATGATATAAATTAATCAATTATTGAAGACAATCATTTTATAATGAGGGCACAATATATATATATATATATATATATATATATATATATAATCTACTTCCATTATTATGCCTTCCCATATAGAACTTTGTTTCACACAAGTGTTCCCAAAATATAAATACTTTTCAATATTAAATTAACAAAGTAATAAAAATAAAATAAAAGACCAGAAACTAAACTTTTAATTGACTTCATAAAACTAAATGTATTCTTTATTACTCTTTTGAAATAATACTTATTCAAAGTATCAAATCCTTTTCTTTATTTTTTTATATTTGTTCAAATTCAATGTAAACTCTCGTATAAATTTATGGTCATGAGCTGAAATGGGTAAACTTTAATGTGCTCTTGGAGAGGAGGGGGAATTTCTTTCAAGTGCAGTTGGATGTGTCATTTTATTTATTCGGTTCGGGGGAAAATATTACTTCCAAAAAGGAGTAGGAAAACTATTGTTTGAAAATAATACATACTTAGGAATAGGTCACCTAAAAAGGATGATATGGTGAACGCCAACAAAAAAAAAATCTCTAACATGATTGTTAGAAAGAGAAGAAGCGAGAAAATTTAGTAGAAGTAGTTGTCGTTATGAATGAAGACATCATTTCACTCGTAGCTGTTAAGGTTAAGAATTTCCTCCTTTAAAACACTGATTAATGATTCAATATCAATGTTCCATACGAATCATTTGAAGTAACCATAGTAATTTTAACTTCTATGAATAATTATATAAAAAATCATCATACTCAGGGTAAAAATTGAATGGTTTTTATATTTATATGGACACTAATTAAATTTGATTTGTGTGACTATAGGCTGTCGAAATGAGTGGCCATCTGTAAAAAAATTTTTATTGATGAGTTTGTGAAAATTCATCCTTAGATTTGAAATGGAATAAGTTTTTTTAAATATGGATCAAATTTGAATATTTTATAAAGACTTGGTTATAAAAGCCCCTTTGCTTGAATATTCATTTAATGTAGAACAGTTGTTTCATTATCGTGTATCCTTTAAATAGCATCTTATTCCTTATTTCAGGTGGCAAGGATCAACGGATTTGCCTGAGCGCTTGCGATGATCAAATCAACAGCGTGAGCGTCACGTCTTCCGACTTCCCCAATCGAGAGACTTTTGCCAAGCGTGAAGAGTTCTGTCTCACGCTCAACAAACTCGTCCGAACCTGCAATTCCCGCAAGCGGACATTCTTAGTGGACAAGTTCCCAGGGGTCTGTGACGTCATCCGCGATATATCAAACAAGTCACAGGTGCATGACTCGGAGCTTTGCAATCGGCTCAATGCCTGGGAGCCCATTCGAGAACTGGACTTCTCCACAACGACACATCCATCCTCCGGCTGGAGGAGAGTATATTTCAGTATGCCAAAAAGAACCTTGCCGTCGTGAACGTGTATATTAAGGATCCCGTGGTTACCAATATCCAGAGAGATCAAAAAATCCCCGTGATTGCCTTTGTAGCCAACACGGGGGGCCTTCTAGGACTCTGCATGGGCTTTAGCCTCGTGAGTGTCTTTGAAATACTCTATCACGTCCTGGGGATTATTTCAAAAGGCATAAGGGGAGGTCCGCAGGAGAGCCGAAGCGAGCGAAAGAATAATGAAGGATTCGATCTAAGCTCAGGGCGAACTCATCATGCGAATAATAATGGCGGTAAATGTGTTTCCTGCGGAGGGGAACTCAACGACACAGACATTTCATCCGAGAGGCTTTTATAGATACTTAATCTTGAATAGACAATGTGATAACAATGTTACTTATATATATTTAAGCATGTTTATAGAATACGACGATGATCAAAAAATATTTGCTCAAGCTTTTTCATTGAAGGACTTTATATAATAATAACTGAACTGAGAAGGGGAATCCACTCGACTTTGAAGAGTTGTTTGACGACATAAAATGAATCTAAAATTGTTACCTCTTTAGGTAAAACAATTTAGTAGTTCAGGCAATAGAAAAAAATAATTTTTTGCAAACTGCCACTATAACTTATTTTTACAAAAATAATATATTTTTTGCATTACGACGACGTAACTGTGCATTTATTTTCATTTATTTTCTTTCTTATTTCTTAAAACTCGGCATTTACCCTCTTCGATGTTTCATCAACATCCAGGTTATTTATTTTGTCATCAAAAAATATATTTCTTATAAACTATCTTTATAGATCATTTATCTCCCTTCCTTTAGTGTTTTGCATCCAGTTATTATATAGATCGGTGAGGGAAATAAATAAAGAATGCTTTCTTTTCAAAAAGCAAAATTTTCGAGAAGAAATAAATAAATATAGGTTGCGTGTGACAAATAGTTTAAAACTTCCGTACCTTTTATATATAAATTTTACATTATTTTACTAAAGTTATTACATGTTTCTCTTGATTCACGTGTTGTTGGCTAATCTATATTAGGGATGCTTATGTAATGCTTTAGATTTTGCATATGTGAAATACTTAGAGTCAAGTATATCACAATCCCAGTTCTTATACGAGTAAAGACAATTTTAACTAGAATTCTTTATATTTAATTATGTTTTATGCTTCCCGAAATATAAAAGGAAGGATCCTTTTTATAAACCAACTTAATTAAAGTATTGCTCTAAATATGGAATTACAATTATCAAAAATATTTAATTCTCTTCTATTTTATCTAACCGATCCAATTGTTTTTTATCCACTTTGTTTTTTGTTCAGTATAAGCGTACAACAAAATGGAATAAAAATACAACTAATCGATACTTTAGACAAAGATGTTAATTAAAATAAAGGTGTTTTCATTACATGTAACTTGTATTAATATATCTAAAGGAAACATGCACATGGACAAAATTAAATATATTTTCCTTTTTATATCTTATTTTTGAAAAAATTGAATTTCAGAAAATGCTTTCAAAGGCTGCAAGTCATTAGTTTATTCATGAAAGAACTTCTCAAAAGAGACCAATATCCCATTATTAAAAAATATTAACATCAAATGTAATATAATCACCGTTTTGTGAGCATTGAACTATAAAGAATTACTGAAACAAAAGCAAAAAGATTGAGTGGATTTCAAGAACTTTATTAATGATTCTTCATAAATATATAAATCAAGAATTATAAAATCATTATTCCTTCGTGAAAAGGTCATCATACTTTATCCATTTTTATCATATCTACTCAAAAAGACTATAATTATAGAAATATAAAAACAAAGAGCGATCTTTCTCTTCAATAACCCATAAATATTTCAGAACTGTCGATATAGGAACATAAAAAGCTTATCAATTATACCTCAACAATAAAAGGTTGTGTGAATTACGTTTCTTTTTCGTTCCAATTTATTTATTCCACGGAGATATAAAGACATAGAGAGCTTATTGGTAGGATGGAAATCTGGAGAGCTTTGGAACTACAGATTCTATGACTGTTTTTTGTCCGTGAAAAAGAAAGGGATAGAAGGAAGAGATGGAGAGAGAGAGAAGTTTGTGTCACTTTTTCGAACCATAGATATATAATACATAGATAGCTTATTGGATTTGTTAGAGAAATACGTTTTTGTGCCTAATATAAACAAATCTTTTTATCTCTATGATCGACTTACGATGACGTAGTACAAATAACTTTGTTTATATTGGGCACAGGCGGCAGCTGAACGATGTTTCTCTAATATTGAAGGAAATGAGCTCTCTATATCTTTATATCTCTATGATTTATTCCGGTATATGTTTGAAGATCTGTTTGTTTTGAGTCTCCATCGTCGAGCTGACAAAACTCGCGTTGATCCTTAAATATGCTCTCTCCATATATTATTATTTTTTGATTGGGACCCACTTTTTTTTGTTGTACCCAAGTACAACATTATTCAATCATAGATTATTCATTAAAGTGCAACAAAACGGCGTGTTATTATCAATAGAATCTATGAAAGAAGTAAAAAAATTAGGATGAGAGACTCGTGTAGATCTCATTTTTAAATAAAATACTGAGTTTTTTAGGTAATCTTTCAATATATTAATTCACCGATCTCTGTCCGTCTGTATGTCCGCGCGCTATCTCCTCCCACATTTATGGTCGGATTTGAACTTTGAGGGTACCTATGGAATTCTTGGGTCAAGACGGACCTAATAAAACTATTTGCAAAGTGATGGACCAGAAATGAAAAAAAAATCGTTCATTTTATCCTTATCAAACATCTAATTCAAATATATCCATTTTTTGTATATATATTTTTTATTTATTGGCGGAAAGGAATAGAAGTGTATCTCCGAATTGTCCACATTTCTTGAGTTAATTTAAATTAGTACTTTAACAGAGCAGGCGTTCAAAATAATCTAGAGGACATGTAATTCCTTAGACTGCGGACAAATTTATCGATGGATAAGGTTACTATTGAGTAAAACTCCTATTACGTGTCCTGATAAAGAAAATGTAATTTCTCGAATATCGACTTTATGTCTTCAGCAAGGCTTTTGATACACAAAGAATGCTGTAGATTACTTTTAAATACAACCTAAATATAAGGGTGGTTGTCTCTTGTGTCTTGCTTTATACAGTTCATTTCCTTTGGAATGGAATCCGATAAATTCTCACTAAGATTGTGTGCCCTATTATAAAAAGAGGGGGGGGGGGAGAGATTGTTCATTAAAATATGTTTAAATAAAGACAGCTGGTTAAAATATGGATGAAAAAAATGATATCAAAATGACTTTTGAATAGTTTTTCTTCTTTCCTTATAAAAGAAGTTGTTCTTAAAAGATAGAGGGAGCAATGTTGTTTATTTCATATATATAAATGATGTTAGTATGAAAGGGGTATATATAGGTTATGAGAGTACTCAATGCTGGTTAAATTGAGGACTGTAAACATAGGTTTGTTAAAAGCACTATAGTTAAGTTGCGAGTAAAAGGTGTACTTTTTTTTTTGCTTATTTGGTTCGATAAAATTGCATCGGTGTGGATAAAAATAAACATTATTGAGTTAAAACTAATCTACCAAACCTATGATCTTATAAATGAGGTAGACCAAAAATGACCTTCCCCTCTCGGAGGATTCGAACCTGCGCCCTCAACGTTGAGAGTTGAACACGCCTTAAAGAACTGAGAGCTATCGCACTCCCTTTGTAGAAATTGTGGCTCCTATATGATTTATACACAAATGCTTATTTGAATATTCTTACATCATTATTCAACAGAAACTTATGAATTTATATAATGTTTTAGAGTTTACAATAACTTTTTAAAAATAACCATTCAGGATTAAACCCTTCTTTTGACTACAACAACAAGCATCCACAAAATAGCATCGATAGATCATTATGTTGATATTTACGTTTTTACTCATATCTCATGCATTTGTCAGACGATCACATACCACAGATCTTCGATTGCAACCTCCAGGGGCATATTATGAAGTAGCTAATCTTTAATGGAGCCTAGTGGTCCCAGGAGGTGACCCGGGTGGGCCAGACTATTTTCTATTAAATAGTTAATAGTGATCATACAATATTATTCATCAATTAGAATCGTGGGATAATCAACGAGGAAAAAGCCCTGGTTGGGACTTGGCATTACATGGGATTTGATAACAATAATTTCAAAGGACAATGATATAAGAATGCCCCCGAACATGTCTAGTACTTACAATGATATTCAAACATATGTGCCCTTTGGCTAGCATTGCATTGTATACTTACTTTAATCAGGGTCAACCTTGTGAGTTGTTAACGTAAGACGGATTTTTTTTAAAAGTATGTTAATTTTAATTTGACATATTATATAATTAAATGAATTTTTAAAAAATCTAGAGACCTATAAGTACATGAATTGGCCTCATGAAGATGACTTCCATTAGAAGCCTCACTGCCACATGTTTAAATAAACTTGAAACCCCTTCTATAAAAATGGCTTATAATAATGTTTTATTTCGAAAGCCCTTTTTGAAAGTTTATTTTAAATATTATTTCCAAATGAAAACAAACATTTTCTAATGCAATAAATATCATTGAAACTAGTTAAGAGATATATTTCCTAGTTAAATACTCTCTTTTTATGCTAATGATCGATTTCATACGGCTTTGAGGACTCTTTTCCTCTTTTATATTCATAGAATGATTAATATTTGTTATTGATAATATCTTCTTCATCCAAAATCTTTACCTCGAAGAGATAATCTGAATTGATTCCTTATTATATTAATATGCTATTAGATTGATTGAATCCCTCAATATGTCTTAAGGGATAATATTCAAGGAGTAATTGATATATTCAATCATAAGGAAATGACTACTACCAGCGATGACGTACAAGATTCTCCATATTGAATTTAATCATTTAAAAATTTGTCGGTTTTTTTTTGCTTTTTTATTATTCATAGGTGCGGACTTAAGACGGGTTTAAAGAAGTAAATACAAGGTGAATAGTAGGATGTGGTCATTACTATCAGCTATTTTTACTCTTCTCTACTTTTTTATTCCCAAAAAAGTTCGGCATTCATATATAATAATATATAAAATCTATACCTAACAATTTCCCAATGTCTGGACTTTGTGAAGATAAAAAAGAATTCAAGGGATCTTTAAAATAAAAATCCATGTCAATTTCACTGAATGCAAGACTCGTATTTCGTTAAATTAATTTGTTACGAAGCATACTTAATAATATTTAATCTTCGTGAATAATTATTAATAGTCTTCTTTAAATGAAATTAATCGGATTTATTGTTTCTACATGAGATATAAGGGAGCACAAAGATACTACCTTTTGAATATTAATTAGTTTTTTTAAAAAGATTAAGTCCCACGGGGTGGGGATTCTCTAAAATCCTCTTGATAAACGAATAATTTAATCAGGATAGAATTAACGTATATGTAACATATGTCTGAAACAATAATTATATCGGATAAACAAGAATAAATATAGTATTTTAATCAAATTAATAAAGGTAATTAAAGCCGTTTATACGAACAAAATACTTTATGAAGATATGTTACATAAAATATAAGTCCGTTTGACTATTTTAGTTTCTCAGTTTTGACCAGAGGAAAATAAAAATATAAATTGTTGGCTCAGTGAAGTCATGCTCGTCTCTCAATTTGAGGGCTCAGATTCTACTCCCATGAGGGGAAGGTCAATTTCGGTCGACCTCATTGAAAATATTCTATAGCTGATAGACTAGTTCCACACTATAATGTTTATTCATATCCACAAGGATACAATTTCATGGAACCAAATAAGTAAAATATAGAAAGCTATATATTTAAAAAATATATGAATATCATAATATTTTAATAAGTAATCTGACCAATTTTGATAGTATTTATATCTTTTAATGTTCCAATTATTATTCAATTTGATATTTACTCCTTTTCTAGTTAAAAAATACGTTCAATATAATAGTATGAACAATTTTTTCTGAAAAGTTGAAAGAGGAATCAACTGCGTTCTTCCCAATGGTTTATGCAAACAACAACTTGTTATAGACTCAAAAACAATTAGATCTTATTGTAAAATAGATCAAATAAGAGATGTTATAATTATTGATCCTAAAATAAGCATCAATCACCTCCTTTTATTGAGCTTTTATTAATAATTAAGCAATAAGGAAAACATAAGAATTGAAAATCACATACCGAGGGATCTATTTGATGACAGACATATGTTGTCTGGCTTTTACCTACAAGCAATTAATTATATGACATAAAATATTTCACTTTCCAAATTACAAGTATCATCAGAATGAACTGAACTTCTATAAATTAATTAATGGCTATTATTATATATCAGTTAATTAGAACACTTTTATTCGATAATCACTTCAAAATAATTAAAAAAATGGTTCATTCTTATCTTAATAAATTATAATCTAGCGCATAATCTACCCTGGTAAAGGATATCACAATTAGAATCCCACACGGATCACTGCATTTGGGAGAAAGAAGGATATCAAGCAAGAAAAAAATACATTATAGCCAGAAATAAAACTGCTGGTCACGTTCCTGGGCCAGAGCCACAAAAGGCAATAGCATCTGTGGCAGCAATAGTATGCACTATCTCCTCAGAATTCAGATACTCTCTTCTAGTTTTGTTTTTTGTTTATATTTATTATATTTCTTATTTATAGAGTTTGTAAATTACTGTTAGTGGAGTTGTTTTTTTCCGTAACTATTTTATACTGTTTTAATTTTGTTATTTATAAATTTTAGAGCGACTAATACATTATAGCTGAAGCATTACCTATACCTGTAATAGTGTCAGATAAATTGTATCACACACATAAACACCAATTATATAATCATTTAAATATTTTCTAGGCTTTTTATTTACTTTTACTTCATTCTACCTCACTTTAATTAGATATAAAATAAAATTTGATATATGCATTTTAAAGGCATATTTATACTTTAATCAATCATTACATTAATATATATATATATATCAGGAAACGACCGGGTCCTGGCTGTTTTTTGTGTGTCCCGGCCTGGCCCGTGTCTAAAAATCACCGGGCCGGTACTTTAATATTTTCGTTCTTCATTCTGATTCATTTTTAGAAACGAAGTTTTAAAATTTTAAAATTTTTTCTAAAAAAACGTTTTCACTTTGAGAATGACGAAGGAATGAAATATATTACAGTCCGGCCCGTTTTGTCTCGGCCCGGCTTGAAAAACTTAAGTACCGGCCCAGGTCCCGGCCAAAAAAGTGTTTCCTGATATATAGATATATATATATATATATATATATATATATATATATATATATATATATATATATATATATATATATATATATATATATATATATATATATTATATATATATATATATATATATATGGAATTAAAGTACCTTGCGTGTTGGAAGGATGCTATGCATGTCTTTTACTATGATTTAAATATGTTCCCAAACCTTTTGAAACGCATTTAATCTTTTCTCTCTCTCTCTTTCTCTCCCACACATTTATAATTCTCTAAGAAGATTTAATATGTGTGTATTCATTTTTTATCCTCATTTACATATTTTGATAGTAGAGATTGATAAGCTTTTAATTTGCTCTCCATACCCCCCCCCCCCCCCCGCCCCCTCCTCTTTATGAATGTAGTAAATAGGTACATGGGTACTACATGAACTCTCCTTTAAACTATTATCCTTCTTACCTAGACAAGTAGGTTATAATAAGACAGACAGATACAAAGAGAGAGAGAGAAAGGTCAGTGAATACTTTTTGTTAAATATATTTGTCCCAATACACTCTAAGCGAATGAGGAAACAATAGTGAAGTATAACCAAAACATATAGAGGTACAAATGCTCATTGTAGTAAAAAAAAAAAATATATATATAAACTTACACGTTGGCATGATTATAAAGCCAATAGAGAATCAACATTTCACATTTCGCTCAAATGGATCATGTTTTAATATTGCATTCTTAAAAAAAATGATAATGACCGCTATAACGCTAGCTGAAACTTAACAAGGGGCTTAAGAAGACTCAATGCAAGAAAATATTTGTCTGAAATTTTATACGAATAAATCATTTTGCGAGAACAAAGCATGGAACAACCAAGTTTAAAACATCATAGAAGCCTCCCTGGTGACTTGTATTAAGTGCTAAATCTAATAATATTCTTTGAAGCAAGAGGACAGATAAAAATGAATCTCATTTTAAATACATGAATAACGATCATTCAGTACTCTTATATGAAGGCTTAGCATGGCGCAGCCAGTTTATTTAGAGAAAAAAAATCTGATGCCTTCAATGCCAAGAAATTGGCACATAAAGATCCGATTTGAAGGCACTATTTGAATAT
>CP045904.1:4954747-4978184 GCA_013387185.1 Caligus rogercresseyi | reverse complement strand
TAGTACGAAAGATATTGAAATTTTAAAAAACTGATTTGAAATGCATGGATGTACTAGAAAAATAAATATTTATGACATTTGGGGTTATTCTTACTTTGCCCGAAGAAAACTGGGCCGTGAACTCTTAGAAATGATGAAAACTCATGATTTCAAAGAAGGTCATACAGGCCAAACCTTTTTTAGAGACTATACTTTGAGGGCATTTTGGAATTTACGTATAAAATGGGACTCAATTTAAGTATTTCAGCCTGGGGGCAAACAAAGACCTTAATTTTGTTACATAGTGTAATCAAACAATAAAAAGGCACAAGAAGAGTACTTTTAAGAAGGGTTATCATTTATATAAAAGAAAATATATTTTTAATTTTTCAGAAACCGACGTACAATCTCCTTTGTGTTATTCCTTCACATATATAGACATTGGTGTTTGGAGGGACTCGCAATCCATCAAAATAACTTCTTCTAAGATCGAATCATGATTGTTAGTAACAGTAGCGGTAGTCGTCAACGCATATACAAACCCTAAAGAGAAAGCATATGGAAATTATACTACTTAATCTCTCTTGCTCATAGGACGTGTGCTCATATGTATGTACCTCGGATAAGGAACTTGATATATATAACGCATCTAATGAATGTTTGATTTATTAGAGGATATTAAAGAGGGGTTAATTATCGGAAGAGAAGAGAGGGATTGCTGGGAGATAGTCTTTAAGGATTTTCGTGAAGGTGTTAACGCGTTTAATTTGTTGGTGAGATGTGGGGAGATACAGACAAGGCATCCACTTTGTAAAATAATAACAAAAAACAGTTGTATATAGAACCATAAACTGTGAGGAAGGAACGGTCCAGGGGAAAAATGTTCAAAATAGAAAAGGGGAAAAAATAACATACGTTTAAAAAAAACGGTCAAATACATGGATAGACAAGTATTTGGGTGGAAACACAACTATTTATGGTCAATATCATAGTTGTTTTTTTGCATTACTCCATTTTGTATGAGAAATACTGTTTGTATGATATTTTAGGTGGTTGCCACTCAAATAGTTGGCCAACACGTGGTTTTAATTTTAGAGTACAATGTCTATTATATATTTTAATACACAATCACATCATTGAAATAAAAATTCGGAAAAAAAACTCTTGTTTGACCGTTTTTCCTTATTTTTCCTTTCTTTGACATTTTTCCCTACGACATTTTTTCTTCATACATTATTTCCACAGAATTTTTCTAGGACTATTTACGAAGGGGTGTTTTCCTACTATAGGATCAATGATTATAAATATAAGCAAATCATTAGTGTTTTAGCTCCAAATGTAAACTCATAACAATTGGCCTCATCCACAAATAAATCATGAAGCTCATAATAGGAAATCACGAGTCAATGCAACATTTTGTCATAAATGAATGGGGGGGGGGGGGTGGTTTGTATGTGTTTATAGGAAAAGAGACTTGAACGTAAAGATCTCTCTGAAGTCCACAATGCGAGAATAAAAACCAAACATCTCGAGCAAAACCCCTCTGAGTTAAATCACACTGGACTAAAGTACACTTCACTCGTAGCTGTGAGGATTATAACCCTAACTGAGAGAGAAGAATATCATTCTTAAAACGTCTCTAATCACTTCATCATGGGCCTATATTCCATGCCATTTACGAATCCTTTGAAGGGACCAAAAATGAACAGCAGTTCGAAGAAAACAAAAAATGAACATTATCTTTTAATGTTAATTCTTTAGAAAATTGTATTGCAAATTAATATAAGTTTTATAATAAGTAGTTTAAAATAATATATATAACAAGTATTTTTACATACAACTTAAAATTATAGAGTATGTTTTTATATTAAATAGTAAGATTGGTTTGTTTTGATTCTACCTTAGAAGAAGGTTCTAACTCCCTCTGTTTTTAAGGTATCATCCGTTGTATAATTTATTTTGATAAATATAACAATTCTTCCAAATTAATTGGAGTTGTCTCGGAAGTGGAAAGGAAAACGTCATTAACGGTATTATTATATTTGGAGAATGGGTAACTTTCCAGATGTTTTTATTGGTATTTTGTTGGGATGAAATTCTTCTGTAGACCTTTAATTTAAACTATAATACTTATTAATGTAGTTTATACACGCAATGCTATCGTTATATATAATATATATATATATACAGGAACGGAGTGGGAAGAATTCATCCACCGGGACAATTGTGCCCTCGCACGGCCCTATACAGGCCCCACTATGCCATTGGGAGGCTGTCAACGGCCATTTATGTTTCTTGAGGCCAGCGGCCCACGGGAATAGTCCCGGTACTCCGCTGGCCACTCCGCCCCTGTATATATATATATATTCTTTTTTTAAATAATCGATAGTTAAATAAATGAATAAGTTTTTTTCTTCTAAAAAATCAATCTCGAATATTTTTACACATTGCATAACATTAAGAAACCTTTTAAATCGTTCTTCTACTATCTCTTACCAATGCATTGCTTTAGATTGTCTCAACCATGCATCATGTGTCTCTATTTTTAATCGTCTAAGGGATGAAGGGTTGAAGTCCCCTCTAAGAAATTCATTTCCGATATTTCATAAGGATTTCATAACCCTTTCATCTGGATCATTGACGTAGGATGCTTAACTTTCCTTAAGATTTAATTATAGCTCTTTCGTGAAGCAATATGGGGTTCTATGACTTAATATTGGATATTTCAATAAAATGATATTGATCCAAAAGGAATTTATGTTACAATTGATTCAAGAATAAAAGAAAAAAAGTACATGATATAAATTAAAATAATCGATATGAAATGGAGAATATTTTTTAGAATATTTAAAAAAATATAATTCAAGATAGAAGATTTATTGAAACCTTTCTCTTATAGAAGAAGAAAGAACCTACTCTAAGCTCAACATACAGATTAAAGTGAATTCGGTCGAACGAATGCATGGATGTCTAAATGGAAATAAAATTTGAATGGGAATAAATAATACGGATCCAGGACATGTAGAAATAAATCAAAATCTAAATGATGGTATAGTTAGAAATGAATAAATAAGTAGAGAAACATATTCAGCGTACTAAGTGAGTCCGAAAGCACATATGAAGAAACAAATGCCCTGAAAACGACGATTGATATTTATCAACAATAAAGCATAGCTTTTTTCTCTCTCTCTCTCTATCTCTCTCACTCTCTTTCTCTCTCTCTCTCTCTCTTCTCTATATATATATATATATATCAGGAAACGACGGGTACGCGGCCCGGCCCAGGTCTCGGCTGTTTTTTGAGTGCCCCGGGCCGGGACTTTTTTAGGAAATATTTTCAGAAAAATATCGTCACTTTTTTCTAAGATTTTTTTTTTTGTTTAGGAATTTTTTTTTTTAAGTCGTCATTTTTTAAAAGTCCCGGCGAAAAAAAATATCCCGGTCGTTTCCTGATATATATATATATATATAATATATATATTCCTTTTAAGTTCAACTTCCAGTTTTCTTTGTCAATTATTACACTTAGCAGAGGAGTAAACAAAATATGAAAAAATTCGTTACATGTAACCTAATTTCACCAATTTAACAGCGCGACTACGTCACTGCACTTTCTCTTATAGTCTCTTAAGTAACCCAAATGAATGCAGCCTTGTTCCAACAAACACCATGAATTTGAACAAGTTATTATAAACTGTCATACAAAGGATACAAAGTGCTTGCATTAAATAAATTTTTAAAATTATTCCACACCCAAAATGATAGATTAAATTTGATATTATGAGTGATAAGTACAATAAATAAAATACTTACATAATTTTTTCTGTTAGTTAAGTGAAAGAAAATAGATTAAAGTAATTAAAAATTTAATGGACCATATTTATATAAAGCCTAAAAGGAAACATATAATGAGTTTTTTAATGGGAAAGCAATATTAGTTCTTGTGAGAGAAGAGAGGACAGGTAGGAACGGATTTTTTAATGGCCCAAGTGTTAATCGGAATGTATTTGTTTATGCAAATATATGCTTCTTAGTGATGGGAATATAATCAAATATCACAGATAATAGAGATATATATAACATATAGATAGCAGAGTTGAGATTCCGTAGAAAATGGGCTGACTACATCGGTAATTGGCTATCCTAATTGCTCCCCTATGTACATAATTAGAAGCATTCAATAAGGCTCTACGTGTGGTCAAGTATCTGCCTACCTCAGCCTAGAATAAAAAGGAAATTGCAAATTATGTGATTTTGTTCGCATAAAATAATTATCGTGTTCTTTGTCCCGAGGCAACAAAAGGGGAAAGTTTGTTTTTGGCACGTCAGTGAAGCTTCACTTTCATTTTCCACTCAAAAAATCAATGTCCATGGGTTAGCTTGTATCAAGGAATTTACACAATAGAAATAGTGTCCATTGTTTAAATTCTATAATGAGAAAAATCTATTGTATAAATATATAAGTAAACAATCAAATAATTCAATAGTATCTATATATTTATAACATGCATGGTTTGATAGAATTGTAATGGATATATTTAGGCATTTTAGCTTGTAAATTAGTCTAACAACCCCAGGATCGTATCAATGAGGCTGACCAAAATTGACCTTCTCCCACCGGGATTCGAACCTGCGCCCTCAACATTGAGAGTTGAACACACCTTAACGCACAATCACACTCCCTAAACAGGGGATTTGAAGATATATAATGTTTATATTGATTTATTATATTATTTCCCACAAAATTGTAGATGAACTAGTAATTAAATAAAATATAATTATAATGACTCAGCATAACATATTGAATAAATGCGTATTATTTAAAATCATTGAAGGTAAAGTCCTTTAATTTATTTTTAAATGACATATGTTCATATTAAACTTCCAATATGAGGTATTTAAGTTGTTTTAAGGGAAAAGCTACAGACAATTCTAAATATCCCTTGTTAATTATTCACTCCACCAACTATTTTTATAATATCATGTAGTATCCTTACTACACGACGACATAAAAAGCTGGGTGCATATTCTATTTTCTCATCCATTGAATAATTATTTTAAGCACGTGAATTTATTTTGAAGGAATATATTATTTTATTTTTATCTTCTTGGAGTCATTTACTGTGTTCTATGACGTCATAAAGAAGTGTTAATTATTCAATCGGTTTTTTTTAGCGGGAAATTTACTATTCTTCACCCTCGACCAAAAAGTATTATTTTAACACAATAGACAGCATAAAAGAAGGGAAATGACGTTTCCCAGTCAACAGCTGTCGGGGGGCCATCTGATGTCCTCTATAGTATTTGAAAAAAAAAAAATATATATATATATATTATAAAGTCACTGAAACAAAGAAAAAAAAAATGAATTATTGAAGTAAAAGTCTTAGTACTAAGTCTGAAGGATTAGAAAAGGGAGAAATGACAAAAGTATACCCAGATGACGTCATTTTAAGATACTTCTTTTGTTGAACTATAACATAGAGTGACGACACAATCAAACGACATTTTTTCTATTCCAAAGAATACGTCATTGTGCCATCAAGTAAGGCGGCCATCTTAATCATCTAAGATCTCTTACAATGGGCTGATTTTTTCTTCCCTCTTGAGTCTCCATTCATTATATATGCGATGGTCATACGGAAAAACGTGCATAATTCATTATTTTTCTAATATGCAACATTTGCTTGGAATAATGTATACTTTATCATGTCCGTCACATTAATTGTTATTTGCGAAAGTAGAGAGAGAGAGTAAATATATTATGTGTTACAGAATATACAAAATAATAATAATAATAATGGCTGTGGTCAATTTCACAAGAATATAATCGCTTTAATAGTCGAATGCTGTTTATGTATATATGAAAAGGTAATATGATGCCTTGACTTTATGCAGCTTTATTATTCGAATCTGAACTGTTTTTTATGTATGGAAGGGTTAAAGTTTAAACTATGAAAGACCCAGTGCATGAAATTTGAAGTATTAGAGAATAAGGTTATTTAGTTTCATTTTTAATCATTTTCCATGAAATTGTGGTTTTATACGATCTAAGATCGTTATCAATGAGATGGATTCGAAATGTCTGAACTCCTCCTAGGGAAATAAACCAACGCCCTCAGGGTTGAACGCGCAACCTTGTCATTTTTACAACATGATGTACGTTTTCAATTAGTCATTTTGGGACATTTTCCAAAAAAAGTACAAATGCAAAACGTTAATTTCTGGTGTATTCTTTTATGTTCACAAGAATATAAAACTTATTTTGCATTCTTGAGAGCATATCTACCATTTACCTTCAAGTATTTTAATAAATTAATTATATTGAGAACAGGTGAGGCAATTATAGCGAAAAAAATATTACATATGTTTTAGTTTTCGTTTAGGAGACGCTTCACGTTATTCGATTTCATTCAAACTTTCACAAGATGATGATCTCTATGCGCTGAGGTAAAATCCTAATGGAATGTCCAAGTCTGGAATTCGGAAAACAATAAATTAGGATCTCCCAAATATAAAATGATATCATAAATATTTTTGTAGGTTATGTGAATGTAGATATTGACATCTATAGAACGTCATTGGAAAAGGTGGTGATATGTATATAAATATAAATAGAATACATATGGCAGTGAACTATGGCCAACAGAGCCAAGTCCCCTAAATAAAATCCCTTCTCTCCTCATTTTCACCTGCATCATACAAATGATTACTCCATCTAAGCCAAAAATAATATCGATTTGTATTTAACAGAATCAAAACATGATTTTTGAACGAATGAATCCAGTTGCCTTATTGGGATGGGCTGGGCAAGGAGTGGCACCCTACACTTTGTGCTTAGTTGACCTACAAATATTTCAATATGAGAATTCACTCATTATTAAAACATCCATGGCATGGTCAAGATATAAGCAACACCAAAATATAATACATGTAACCAGCACCAAGTCCCCCTATCATACAATTTTAAGAATAAAATCATGTGGTGTTCCTAGACATCTAAGGAAACCAATGCGGGGCGCATCAATTAAATGTGATATCTTAAGGACTAATTACATGCGCCTTAAGTGTGTTATGTGTATCTGTGTGCACGTATGGTCTTTTGAAAGTTGCGGGAAAGATTTTCACAAGGTATTTGAATGCACGACGTTTGTACAATGTATACATGGCCATGTGTATTGCTTGAGGTCCAGAGAAGCAAGAGAATGCTTTTAATTAGTGTGTAAAACACCGCAGTGGTCGACATTATTGGAATACAAAATAATCGTGAGATTGCCAATCTATTATCATTATTGAATGAATATAGATTACACACTTCATGTCTGTCAAATACTCTAAGCCTGTCGAATTACTTGGTATTCTATTATGTTTAATGTCTTATTGCATTCATATAAAAATGATGTCCTGTAAAATAGCCGTTAATTATTGTATTTTATGTGCAAATAATTTTTGAAGAACAATGGTTTTAGAAATAATGATAATACTCATATAGTAGCGATATTCCATAATAAATCATGATATTTAAGACTTATTTGTAATAAATAATTGTTAATTGATAATGCTTGAACCTACTGAATTAAGAACTATATATCTCAAAGTTGCATTGATTAATCCTGAGCACAAAGATTTTGTCTGGTTTTATTTAATGCTTTAGGGGATTGGGGGGAAATTACTCTTCGTCCATGAACCTATTCATAGCATCATAAAGAATATATTTGTGTGAAAATAATAAAAACTTTCAAAATATAAACTCATGTCAATGAAATGCAACAATTAAATACAATCAACAATAAAATATTTAAGGGTCAACCTTAAATTTATTTTAATAATTTATTATTATAAATAATTTATAATTTATTACTTTTTTTTGGACTAGATATACTCAAATTATTCCATGACAAATCCAAAAAAAATTCAATGCATCCTTTATTATGTTTTTGAAATCAATTGGCACCCTTGCTTCATTTTCTATTTCTTTATTTATTTCCAGCCCCACAACAACAAGAAGAGGCCTCTTAATATTGTAAGCTCCTTCTAATAATCTTATATATGTATATATTTATTTAATATCTTAACCAAAGCTTATGACATATTTTCTTTTTCTCAAGGAACTTTTCGTTTATACCTTCATATATTACAATATTTAAATTTTTAAGCAGCTTAAACTTGTTGTTTAGTTATGCATGATTAAACGTCACATTAGAAGAAGAAGTCTTCCCATTCAATATTTCATTTTTTTCCTCTTTATTATTTTTCCTCCTCCAGGCACACAAAATCTGAGAGAAAGAAAAGATTACATTTTGAAGGGAGGAAGGAAGCCCTTTTGAATGATGATATAAGAGGATTTTACCCATATTTTGAAGTCTTTTTTCTTACTCTGTTATTCATTCCTCAATAGAGGATCGCTTTCTCTTCTTCATTGTATATCATATGTTAGATTTTCACGCAGACAGAACCGCTCACACAAATGTGTATCCCTCTTATGTGTTACAATTATTACTTTGTCCTGAGCATAAGGAATATTACTTATGTGATAGCACATATTAGTTATATACATTGTCAACAATAATTAGAGGATAGAAAATACTTTTGATATCACTTTAATCGTCACTGAAAGTTGTCTGTCATTTTTAGCATATTTTTTCTTATGTTTTAATTGTTTCTTGGTTTAATTTTATTTATGATTCTTGTGAATTGTTGACAATAGATATTTGTTCATTGAAATATACTTTGGGGCAAAGGCTTTACGGGTTTTCTGGATCAGGTTTTGATTTTCCATCACCCTAAGATACACTTTTGTGACAATAATAATATTTTTTTAAATCATAACAAACAAGAGATCTTTTTTTGATGATGTGGTTCGATAGAATTGCATCCTTGTGAATGTAAATAAAATTATAGCGTGAAAAATTAGTCTATCAAACCTAGAGCCTTATCAATGAGGTTGACCTAAACTAACCTTCTCCTCTCAGGAATCCAGGCCCGGCGGCATGGGCGGGCCAGGCCCGCCCACCCACTGTGTAACGTAGGCCCGATTTTTATGAATGTGCCAACTGTGCCCCCCATAACAACTGTAGGCCTCCCAACAGCCTGGGCCTGCTGGTGGGCCTGCAGGAATCGAACCTGCGCCCTCAACACTGAGAGTTAAACACACCTTAACGCAGTGAGCCTTCGCACTCCTTTAACAGTGGATATTTTTCTCGAAGTAAATTGGTTGAAAGAAAAGAAGAGGAAATATTTAAAAACAGTTGCCTCATTCACGGCTGCTGTTGAGATTTGCATATTTTGATGGGGATTACATTTTGTAAAAGTATAGTAATAATATATCCGTAAACAAGATAATATGTTTGCAAATATAATATCATGGTTAGGTGTTTTTTTATCATTTATAATTAAATTAGCACCTACTTAAAAAAATGAATGACTTTTACTTCGCGTAAGTGACAAGTTACTAGTACATATATATAAGAGCCCTGGAGGAGTTTTTTATGGCATTTTTGTTAATCTCTTTTAAGGGACCAATCATGGAGATATAAATTACATAGAACTCATTTAGAGAAATACTTAATTGTGCCCTAAGCAAACAGATCTTTTAGTTAAATCACAAAACCTTTCAATTAAGACTTTGTATTGATGAGTGTGTTTTGAACCTACACAGACGGTTGAACGAAGATCCTCGGTTATTGAAGAACTCTCTATTTGACCAACTCACATAGACATATTGACCTCCGTCAAATTGAGTGTGTACTTTTCCCATTCCGTACATCATTCTTGGATGTATAAAGACTTCCGCCGTGAACAAACATGCCCAGTCCATTTTAATCAAATGTAAGAATGATACTACTATTCTACATCAACCTTATTCAACAATCGCATTCTTGTATGCATACCAAGAAAATATGACAACAATTAATAATTATCCCAATGAATATAGGTGGGCAACAATGACCATATGCTTAAGTTACCTGGACAGATTTAAACGCAAAAATATATAAACATATAAATATAGTTATATTTAGTAAACGTATGAATGTGAGTATACATATATAAGAAAAACCCTGAATTTAAAAAAGTTTCTTTCAAGTCCTTATCAGCTGAATTTACTGAGGCTAAAGTCATTTGTGATCTTGATCTCTGGCGGGAGTTGATGTCGCTTGAACTTTGAGGTCACAATCTTACGTCCTCCCGGGGAGAAAGGGCGATGCGTTGAGGACTCTCGTCCCTGAGAGTCCACCATTTCCTTTAGCTTCTCAAGGAGACTGGAGCCAAAGTCTGGCTGCTCCGTTCGACTACTCTTCTTGCGTTGTAGGTAAACATTGTTTTTGATGCTTTGAGAGTCCCCGCTGTTGAGTAGTGTGGGCTTGGATGTGAAGAAGTCCTTTAAAATGGCAGAGTCGATGGTAACGGTTTCCACGATAAAGTCCTTGGGTCCGTAGCGGGGAGGAGCTGTTGTGCTCTCCGAGGAAAAGTACAGGGGGTTGTCCATGCCATAGATCTGTGCCTGGTGGCTGTTGTGTAAAGAATAAGAGCCATAGGGTCGGGGTGGAATGCTGCTAAGATCCTCGGAAGGTGGCTTAGGGCGAAGGGGAAGATGCGGGCTTATGTTGGACTTGACATAGTTCAGCATCATGATAGAGGGCGTTGTTGTTTTTGTTGTGGTTGAGGTAGATACACTTGAACTACGAGGCGTGAAGAAGTCAGCCGTTGTTGGTGTTGTAGCTGTTGTTGTAGATGTTTTTGTAGAAATCGGAGGTACGCCATCTGGAGGATTTTCTCGCCCAAATATTGCTGTTGCAGAGTCAAGGATCTTTCCTGTAATATCATGTTTGCTGTCGATTGTTGCGTAGACGTTTAGGAGATTCGAAAATATCCCTAAAGGGGTTAGACCAGCACTGAGTGATCCCACAGCCGGAATGCTGCTCAATAGGTCCTGTCTTCGAATGGACGGGATTCTCCGCATCGGAGGTTTTGCCCGGGTGGTTTTGATTGTGGATGTCTTCAATACTAGTGGAGGCAAGGTGTTTGTGGGTCGAGGAGAAGGGTTGAAAATGGGTTTGTCGATCAGGGAGTAGTCATGACTACCTCCTGTCGATACATCTGAGTTTTTCTCCTGAAGCACTTGTTCTTGTTGTTTGTTTTTTAGCATTGACTCCTGTTGTTGTTTGAGTAGGAAGAGTTTTCTTTGCCGCTGAAGTTCTGTTTTTTGACGTTGTGTCTGGAGAAAGTGCTTAATGAGCTGTTGTCCAGAGCCTGGAATCCTGAGAGGATGTGAGGCGTTTTATCCACGGGCGGACGATAGTTTCCAGGGCCCGGTGTTGTATGATATGAAGGGATAGTTGTCGTACGAGGCGTCGTTGTTTTTTCCCGCTGGCCATGTGGCGTGACCATGATCGGCTTGGCACGGTGGACTGTTGGCAAGAGCATTTGACGCCTATTAGACATATCCGCTTCGTCCATCTCCTCCTCTAGTCCACTCACTACAAGTGAGCCCCCAATCGATATTTGATCCTGATTCTTACGATTGGGAATGGACTTGTCCACGACCTGGAGGCCTGAAGAGCCGGAGTTCATGATTGATATTGGCTTCATGGTCATTTGGGATGCGACAGGTGTCGTGACTCCCATTTCAAACTTGATTTTAGGAGTGCTTTGAAGAGGAGTAGCGGATGTGCTGACCACAAAAGGCCTACCAAATTGTTTTTGCTGCTTAGAAAGAAGCATTTGAAACTGTTTCTCTTGCTCAGAGGCTCCTCCCTCGCGATTAAGAGTGTCCCAAAAGCTGGTGTTATTACTTCTGGTGACATCTCCACTATCGATTCTTCGATTAAGGCTTCCGAAAAATGAAGGACGGACATTGATTGGAATGGAATTTGGGCGGAAAGGAGAAGTATGATCGTTTCGTCGGGGATGGTTCAGAATAACCGTTTCTTTTCCTGTCTGAAGTGATCTTTGAGGGTGGGGGCGACCATTTCCATGAGTTGGAATGATGTTAGCCCCCGTTAGGAGCTCTATGGGGTGACGATTAGGAGGAAGGATGAGTTTTCGACGATTTTGAATTAGGTTGCTCAATGAGGGCTCCCGTCGGGGGGAATTTGTTGATGCTGTGGTCGTGGGCGCCTCTGTTGACCGAATTACTGACACGGGCGATTGATCCATCCTTTGGTTTTCCAAAGAACCAAGGTTCTGCCAGAGGCTACTCTGACTCCTGACCTCTGAAGACACATCCTCCTCCTTTTCATCAAGGATAATGGGCTCACTGCCTAGATAAGGCTCTGGCCTGAAGAACTGTATTTCATCACCAGGCCTTGCAGACTCTGAAATAAGTAATAAAAAAAGGAGTGAAGGTCAAGTGAAATCTTTAACGCTCCAAAGATTATAATTAAGGTCAAGACGTCTCTTACTCGTGAACTCAATGCTTGAGTAGTCGATTTCTAATCCCTGGAATTCTCCACCTTGAAGAGAAGCAATTTCCTCAGAAAGGATGCGTTTGAGGGCTGTCAAAAAGTTCTCACGATAGACACTGTAAAAAAATTAATATACGGCATGCATTATGTCTATTATAATATTATTACTTTAAAATCTCACCTTGGAATGTATCGTCGATCGAATCGCAGTGTGAAAAATACCCGAATACTCCTGAGCTAAAGCCAGCAACGCTCGCAGACAGAAAAGCCTGTCCTAGACTACTTTTTTCAAACGTCTTTGAAATCTATAAACGAAAGAAGAAAAAAAACACTTATTCAGGATGTCTAACAGAGTTTACATGTATACGAAAAATCCATTCATATTCCTCATATTTTTTTCTAATTAAACCCTCCATTGTTCAAAAAGAATATTACACTGATGGTTTTCATCACACTCATCATCATGATGATGACTCTTGGAGCTGTAATCCGATACCTACAGGAGGTTGAACAATGAAATCCAATGTAAGAAAATCATTCCTATAAATGCGTATGATAAAAAAGAGAAGAAACATGGAAAAAATGTTCTTCACACATATTATATGTGTTATATATTACAGCCATACATGATATGATGAAATAAAAACAGTGCACCCTTGAAGACACTGGTTTGAATAAAGACGCACGCTTTTACGATGTAAATAGCTGATAAGTCGTCCCTCTTCCTTTCTTATTGTTCCTCTTTTTTTAATCAAATCATAACGTTATAATATTAATAATAATACAAGTGGTTGGTTTTCTTATCTTAATGAATATTACATTGTCTTTATTTTCTATTAAGAGAGTGAAGAAGCTCTTACCCTTTTGGAGTATGCAGAGGCCATTCGGCGATACTCTAGAGTCTCGGGATTAAGGAGGGAGATGGAAAAGTCCTGAGAGGTGACTCGAAGGGTTCCGTCGATGGAGAGAACGTCTATGGGGGGAGCAAAAAGAGATGGAGATCGTTTTTATTCGATGATAGGCAATTGTGGTAAAGCGTTAAAGTAAAGTAACGCATGCATAACATAAAGTTCTTCCTTTTCCCAAAAGGAATTGGCCACAATTTTAGTTCGGCTTTAGTCCGTAAAGGGCGTTTTGATTCTAGAGCTCTTTGAAAATAATAACAAAGTACTTTTATAATTTATATTTGGAGACGTTTCCTTTTGATATATTTCAAAACATCAAACTTAATCCCTTTAAACTGGTTTTAAATAGGATTGTGACGTATTTTCATGGACTAGAGACATCTAACGTTAAAGGAAGTAACTAAAATTTTGGCCAATTTTTTAGTTTACTTTTTCCTTGCATGCGATACTTTACTTTAACGCTTTAAATTGTGGTAAACTCTTACCCAAAACTTTTGATTTTATTATTGTTATTTTCTATCGTTAGATAATGCATTCTTTTTTTTCTTTTGATCTCTTAAGACCAACCTTTTCTCTTCTTCTTTATTGTACCTCCTTTTAATACATATCAAAAGTCAGTGTAATTGAATGTATTTAAAAAAGAATGTAATGAAATATAACTTAAAACAAAAAGATAATAAATTATTAAAATATCTTACATAAAACTTTAAATTTCCCAAATTGATTATATTTTTTATAACTTTATATCTCTTACAATTTGAAAAGAACCTTCATACTGTTTATGTAGTATTTTAAGTGAGCATTGTGTCAGAGATATATATATATATATATATATATATATATATATATATATATATATATATATATATATATATATATATATATATATATATATATATATATAGGAATGTGGGTTTTTTGTCCACTCACTTACCTTTGCCATTGGGCTCGGATTTTTGAACAACTAATAGAGGGGAAAAAGAAAAAAATCACTGTATTAGAGAATGTTAAATGCGCTTAGAAAATAAATAAATAGAGAGAGAGTGATCTCCGGGGAAAGAATGAAATGAAAAATATTTTTTGTCAGATGGATGGAGAAGTGAGGATCAGTAGCTCTGGAGATTTTTAAGCATCCATTAAATTGATTGTCTCTGCCTTAAGGATATGTATAATGATATAATATTATAGTTTTTTTTCTTTTATTAATAACCATCATCATATTAGACCTCATCAAGTTTATTAATAATATTAAATGACGTCATTGAGAAACTTGATGAAAACAAGTTGTGGATTTGTGGTATATATATATATATATAGATATATATAGATAGATATATAGATAGATAGATAGATAGAGAGAAAGAGAGATTGATAGATAAATAGTTGATATTTGAACCCCTTAGTATTAAATTATGAAAATAATCCAACATTTATAAGAGTTATGAATTAATAAATTGAAGTTTTGGGAATGAGCTTCATTGTTTTATCCTCTCATTTCCTTTAATGAACATATCAACTGAATAAGATTCAATATTTTTGACGTATGAACACTTAATAAATTTGTATATTTATGTTCTCTGGTTCTGAGGATGACCTTAAAAAGGAAAATGTAGTTTTGTCCGACAATAAAGGCACAAGTAAAAGCCATATTTATGTATCTTTGCTTTGAATTAATGCAAAACTATTAATGACGTTATTGGTTGCTTAATATCCATAAACTTTCATTGTTACATGTTTTATTGATAAAGTTAGTCTCATATTTCATAAAGTGTTCCTCTCAAAAACTCAATGCAGTAACAATTGTTTGAATCTCTCTACTGGCTTGGGGTTGTGTCCATCTCTTGATAGAGTCATTGAATTCATCAGTTCAAGAAGGAAAAGTAATAAATGCTTACACGCAATGATAACATAGGTATATATAAATATGGCTTGAAGCAATGCACAAAATATGATGACGTAATTGGATGTATATTATGAGTAATGTTTAAGGTTAAATGGCCGTATTTCAAATATATGAAGTGAGTCTCATATTTCGTAGAATTGAAACAGCTAATCAGAAGAATAGTCGTTTGCATCTCTCTACGTGCTAAGGATTGAGTCTGACTCTAAATTATAATATTGGATGCATCATATCGAAAAGAATAAAATTCAATGCAGGATTTTTCTATTCAAACAAAAACAAAAGAATCACAATGCTAGAAAGTATATTTAAATATTTGCTTGAAGGCACGTGCAGGACACATGATGACGTCATAGGATGCATCATATCGAAAAACTTTAGGTTCAATAAAGCCATTTTTAAGTTTTAATATCAAAAATAGAGGAAGTTGAAGGCTTAATTAATTATTCTCTTCTCTAATAGGTTGAGGTCCTTTCATCCCTACTACGTTGGCTTGAGGGGTTGACTGCATGCAATATAATTGAAATTTGATAACGTCATCGGTATTTTGAATTGTAAATTTAAAAAATGACAAAAATATTCCATATTAATAAACAGAAGTAAAAATTATAGCAAACCAAAAACTATACATTATAATTAGAAATTAAAAAGGAAAAGCATAATTTGAAAAATACTTTTGAATAGAGGTTATTAATATATCGACTAATCCCAAAAATGTAGTTTCAAATTTGTAATAAGAAACTGCTCATACTTATTTTGTGACCGGGACTCTCACTAGTACATAATAGTATCTTATCGGATTACAGAGTAAACTAACTTTAACCAAGAAAAAGATAAGAATGATGCGGCTTACATTGCTCGATACAAAAACACATATTAATATATAGTAATGGAATTGAAAATTTAGAAATTGATGATGATATATATATATATATATAATAAATGAAAAAGGATGACCATAAAACCCAAATAATAATAATAATAATAAAGGGTAAATACCCATTAAGACATCAACACAAACCTTCCTTCCAAGGCTACAAATTATTCCATCTAATGCCCTCATAAAAAGAGCTAAAGATTCTTGACCATTAGGCTGCACTTGAGAGATAAGGGACTCGATACTTCTTAGGAGTATCCTCATAAATTATCCCGTCTTACATGAATTGGCCTTATGGGAAAAGGGGATTAATGCAAGGAAAGGAGGCTGATCCTTCGCAGAGAGAGAGAGAGAAAGAGAACGCTTTGTTGTTATTTGTTATTTTTGTTTGATTCGTCAAATAACAACAAGAAAAAAAAATAGAGAAAGGAACGATGAGAAAAGAGTGAGGAAAAGAGCGAAAAAACGAAGAAAAAAGCGGAGATCTCTTTAAGATAAGCCGAGAAAGTCAAAAAGAAACTCTTCTCTACTATTTTGAATATAAATAAATATAAAATAACGTATGACGCTGCTCAACAAAGAAGACATCCATCCCTCCAATTTTTCCCGCCAAATCCCGCACGTTTTCCTTTCTTACATTTTTGTCTGACTTACCTCCAAGATAAACAGCAATCCCTATGATTCCAAGGATTCCGAGAATAACGAGAAGTATTGAGATTCCAAGAAGGACACCACAGAGGCTCCGATTAAACTTTCTTCGATGATTGAAGGAGTCTCGTGTCCAGAGGTTGTATGTTGTCCCAGGGGGTCCTATGCCCTCTGGCGGATATGGGAGTCCCACGGTGGACTTTCGGCGGGAGTGATGTCGATGTGAGCTGGAGGCGTATGAGATTCGATCCAGGTCTTTGGAGGCGTCGCCCTGGAAAAATACGAGTCAAAGTTATGATTATGAGGGAAATTGGATGTCTTGAAAGAAACAGTGTTTTTTGCCTAAATGGTTCGATTGAAGTGCATCTGTGAGGAAGTGAATAAGCTTTGAGGCATTAAAATGACTCAATCGGAAACAGTTAGCACGTTGGTGGACTTCGTGTTATAACAGTTATTATTTCTGAATTGATAATAATTGACTTTAGTTTGTTTGAAAGTAGAATCCCAATGTACGCTTATTAATAAACTCTTTCGTTCAATTCATGGCTGAAATAACGATTTTAGCTATTATCCTATAGCATACACAAATAGTGCTGTGTCGGTTATTATATACCGAGGACTGTAGTCCAGCCGGTCGGTCCAGTCCTTTGTATCGGTCCTTAAAAAGGAAAAATGTTTCTTTTTGACGTCTACGTCATGTTGTCAACATTTTTAATACTATGAAAGGGAAAAATCCTTTATGTGAGGAGAGTAACATCTTCAATGAGCTAATGGCAAATATAACATTTTTTTACTTAAGTTATTAATAAGTATTAAATATTGGTTATTATTAAAAAAATAAGTCGTAGATGTTTGACGACAATACCTGCAAATTGCTATAGCAGTTTAAACGAAAGGGTTATGAATGAATTATTTTGACAGAAAAAATTTAATGAGTATGACCGACGATGAGTATACTGAAAAGCCTATATTATGAGAAAAAAATGTTTCCGAATTGTCTAATATAAATTTTTTAACCCCTTTGGCTGCTTTTGAATTAACGCCAAGTAAAATAGAATATACATATATTAAACCTCCCAAAATGAAACCATTTTTTTAGTTCTTTTACATAGTCCCAGCGATTCTGGTTCATTTTTGATGTTGAAAACGAATATCTAATTTAAAAACCTCTTGCATTGTTAGAAATTGGACGTCACTGGTTTTAAAGGTTTCGTTATGAAGCAAAACTTTTTGTTATTACTTATTTTGAGAAAAATTAGTTTTATCAAATTTAGCTATGATCAATTTATGACTTTGAATTTTTTTGCAAATTTTCGTCAAATAATATTTAGTGCCAATAAATGAACATAAGTGCTGACTCACCAACCATTTTTTAAATAACAGCTCCTACTAGGGTTCTTTATAGTTTCAAGAAGGAAAAAGAAAAAGAGGGTACTCATGTTGATGTTTTAAGTTATCTTTTAAATACGTTTTTAAAACAACTAATGATAGTAGATTTTCCCCATCGAATCCCAATCTACTCCCACTGAATCCCTCTCATCAGTATTGATACCAATTCTTTTAATTTTTGTTTTTCAAAATGCAGTTTTTCAATGGAAATGTCATTATGGTAATCTCGTGAATTCGCCAATAGACATTTTGTTCAACTGACAATCATTTTTTGGAATGATGATCCATTAATCGTGATATAAGATTTAAAAAATAATCATATATTCCTACCGGAAATTGAGGAGTTTGATTAATTAATAATACGCGAAATAAGTAATACCAAAAAAGTTTTGCTTCATAACGAAACCTTTGAAACCAGTGACGTCCGATTTCTAACAATCGCTGGGACTATGTAAAAGAACTAAAAAAGTGGTTTCATTTTGGAGGTCTAATATATATACATATAATATTAGAAGTTACAACGTATGAAATAAATACTCTTTCAACATTTTATGGAAAATTAAAGGACTGATAAAACACAATTTCAAGGACTGATAGGACCACATTATAATATATTACAATCCTGGAGTGCAAAAAAATATTGGAACAATTTATTTTCCTCCCTTATAGAGATATATGAAAAAAATGAAAAGCATTTTTATAAAACAAGAAAAAATCAATTCAATTTGAGCATCAACCGATAAAAAAAGTATTAAATACAGCATACTGGTTTATATTTTAATTAAATTTAATTAGATAGCAAATATACATTTTCAACTCTTATGAAAGCTTCATAAAGTTTGAATTATCATTTAGTATTCTTATGTTGGAGTGCAAATTTTAGATTATAATGTCTATTTATGTAATTAATTTACGCATGCACTTCAACCCTTAAAAGAAATGAAATACAAAAAAAAACATTTTCAACCCCTCAACAAAGATAAATTTTGCTCTGATTATAATACATATGAGCCATTTATATATATATAATATCATAGGAACGACAAACTTTCACTAAGGATGTTGTTGTAATTGACTACTGTACTTAGTTTCAAAATCTAAATATGTATTTGAATGATTCAGCAAATGTCTATTTATTTATTATGGAACTAACAAAAAGTCACATTAAAAGAAATAATGCGTCTTTTTGCAATGTATTTGCGACAAAATAGATTGAACAAAGACAAAACATAGGTTAGTTTACCATTCAATTCTTATCCATGCTCAGTTTTTTTTCATTTTATTAATTTACTTTTTCTATAGAAACATAAACAAATTATTATATATATATATTTATGTGCGATATAAATTAATCACGTTACATTAACAATTTTTACATATTATTTTAAACATCAAAGTTTCTATCGCATAGAATCTGAACCAAGGAGTCTTATATCGGCGAATAATAAATAAATAATTTTGAAATGTTTGGCAAATATCCCAAATTACCTTCATATTGTTAAAACTATTTGGTTATGTTATATTTTAATGGCTCTTTGATGTCCCTGAGCTTATGAAACAACAAGAAAAATCAATAGAAAATGACTAATAGTTGATAGTAATAAGTTATATTAATAAATATGTTGTTTATATTAACGTCACATGTCCAGATCTCTTCTGAACTGCTACGGTTCTTTCACCCCTACAAGGAGTGAGGAAAAATGTAATAACGTAGCTAACGTTTTTATTGAATGTCCATTTTTATTCCTTTTAGTCTTTCATATTTAAAATCAAGAATTCATCACCAAAAAAATGTAGCCAAACTCCTTAAATGCCTTTTCTTTCTGGTGTGGAACCATACATAGCTAATATCACTAGAAGGCCACGCTATAAATGCTACCAACAGCCAATGTAAGGCATATATTGCAAGCATTTTTATATGATGGACCAATAAGTGTTATCCAATTGAAGTTTGTTTTTTATTTTCGCGGATGCGAGAAATTGTACTCTTCACTTGCAGATCCCTAATACCCGGACGGTGTGTGAAATTACATTTACGACGTGTTTTATGCTTCACCATCGATATGACATCTACAAACCTTAAAGATTTTTATTTTTGTTAAAAACATTTTATTCGATAACTGCAAATTTTATACTTTGTAAAATAAAATACACTAAACTATATACAGAAACAGAGTAAAACTGTCGGGCAGTTGGATTTTTTCCATTTTACAAACAATCAATTTTGATCTCACTCAGAATTTTTTTTTAAATTATATCCTACATGACCGTAGGTTTTCATATATGTTATTTATTATGATTGACGCTTGAAACCTTTGTATGTAAATTAATATTATGTGCATTTATTTAATGAATATTATTTTATACGGATACTAAGGCCTTGTATTCGAGAATTTTATTAAACCTTTAATGTTTAATATTGTTTTTGTAAGATGTTATATTGTTTCATTTTTTGGTATTAAATAAAGGCCTTGCTAAGGAAATATATTAATTAATCGTTTAGGATTGAGAATCTTGACAGTCATTTACAAATATTTTAACAAATAATAATAATAAAATAACAATGACGTCAGGCTATGTGATTCTGTATTTTATAAAAAACTTAAATGCTTTTTTCATTACCATACATCTCTGGTTTTTTCCAATTGTTCCCTTTATCTAAAGCCTAGGCTTATATTTAGACTTTGACTGTTCAAGGGATTATAAATATTCCTTCCTTCTCTTCTATATTGCATCAGTTGCTGACTTGGACATCCCTCTGTCCTCCTGTTCTTCAGTCTATCTATCACATTATTTAGTTAGGTCGAAAATTTTTAAGTTTATATACTTTAAAAGATTAAATACTTATTGACGGAAAATAAAAAATAAAAGAGGATACCAAAAGGACATTAAAACCAGAACATAGTATTCAATATAAAACAAATAAACCTGAAAAACTTTAAGACCCTCCACAACTGTCTTTAGGGATATAATATGTAAGAGTTTCTTAATGCTGACCAATTATAAAATTATGGTATACTCCTCAATGACGTCACAATATTTTTTTTTCAAAAACAAAAAGTCCTCAATAGCCAATAATATTTGGATGACTGATAATTAAAGCATCATATAAGCTGCAAGTCTTAAACTATTCATGATTAAACTGCATATATTCCTTAGGAGTGAGATAACATATTAATATTATAAACTCCCTAGAATTGCCGGCTGTTGTAAAAACGAAATGGTTGAACTCTCCGTTCATTCCTAACAGATGATTTAAAAGGCAGTTCCTTCAATTTATGTGATGGTCTCTTAAGTAGGTTTATGCTTCATAAAAACGAATAATAATAATAAGAAGAAAAAATGAATTATTTATATTGAATTTCTCTCCCTTTCCTTGAGAAGCCATCAATTTTGATGGTTAGCCAGATGACGCTTCAGGGAAGGAGAATTTGTTGAAAAGTGAAATGAAGGCTTTTCACTTTTCCCTTCTTTTTTTCATTGTCTTATAAACAAAATACTTCTCCGCAGGTGATCTTAAGGATAAAGGATCTACTACTCCTGATGGGGGGTACAATCAGAAGCATGTCAGTAATAAACAAGTCTCTTCATCGCTTTGAATTTCAAATATTCGCATACTTAAGACGTCATAAGTTTTCTTCATTTACTTATTGTGATGTCACAAGTGAAGTCCTAATCATTCATCCTATTAAACGAGTCCTTTCATTGAATGTTTATATAGATGTTTTTTTAACATTTGTCATAAATGTTAGCATCTGACAATGAGAACCAACCCCGATATTATCTCCTACGTCCAGGTAATGCCAGTTTAACCCAGGATTCCTTTAATTACAACAAAGGATATCTCCAAATTAATGAAATAATCCAATTAGCGTCTTTAGTGGACTTTTTAGAACATGCAATACAGACTGGATATATTGAATCTACCAGGATCCTATATAAAACCTTCTTTTATTAATGCTTGGGATATTAAAAATTTTCAGAGATTAAATTACAACAAAAAATATACAAAGCAAAGTTAAGTGAGTGTGATTGCTCAGTGCGTCAATGCGTGTTCAACTCTCATTGCGAGGGCGCAGTTCGAATACTCCCGCAGGGGAAGCTCAGTTTGTCATATCAACCTTCTTGATAAGATCCTAGTTTCGAGTGACTATTTACACGCTAGTATGCTATTTATATTCCACGGATCAATTCTATAAAATAATTACACAAAAAAGACAAATGTCTGATGTAATAATAATATCCAAGATGCGTTATGATTTTAGAATCAAATATATGATATATGCATATTAGGGTTGTTCTTATTTTTCAAATGTTTGAAATGTTAGCAACTTTGTGGATTTTCTGTTTCTTGGTGATAAAAGAAGACGACATACAAAGTTTGAACAAAATCGGTCAACATTACGAGGTCGCGCAACGAGGTCAAAGTTTTAAAAATTTAGTAAAAATATAGTTTTCCGCAAATTTCTTCAAAATGGTGGACGTTACAGACTTCAATAATAATTATTATTTTAAGGAAATCTAATTTACTACCAGACGTATGTTTGATGTTTTTTAATAAAACAAAGTTTTCAGTAAAAACAAAGCAAGAAAGGGAGTGTGTATGTTAGCTTATTTCATAGCTTTTTTGTATCAATTAACTTCACTCGCCTGTAGAAGATGACTTGTTCGCTTCAGAGTAAAATATACTTTTAAGTTTAGTAAAACTTTAGATGATAAATCCAAAATGACCTTGGTTGCATTCTATCAATTCAGAATCAGTACAATCTGAGTTTACATCATATGATTCAGAGCCTGTATTGACCTATAAGAAATCGATTATGAAAAAAAAAAATCATAATGTGTTTCTTAGATTTGCGTCAAGGTATCCTCTCAAAATTTTACTTTGTCTCTGACGCATTATAATCCATTATATGCGTCATTTTGTACGCGAGATAGGCTTTTTTAATGTACATATAACTCTCTACTTATTAAATTGACATGATTTAGTATACCAAAATATAAAGCTGGTTAACCAAGCTTTCATTTGATATATTTGGTGTTCTAAAAATCGCTATACTTTAAGAGATATAAGCAAATACGTACTCTCCCCCAAAATTGATCTTTGATATGAGAATATACATTACCATTTGGTAACGGCTGTTAGTGTTACCTGGATAGAAAGAAAAAGAGAGGGAGAGAAGTGAGCAAAATACTCTCCCTTCTCTTTCTCTTTCTATCCAGTAACACTAACATAATTACCAGCTGGTAATCGTATATTATCATATCAAAAGATCAATTTTGGGGGAGAGTACGTATTTGCTTATATCTCTTAAAGTATAGCGATTTTCAGAAT
>CP045904.1:4922678-4954647 GCA_013387185.1 Caligus rogercresseyi | reverse complement strand
GGGCCATCGAAAATGCCGGCCTTCACCTTTCACTGGTCAGTCGAGGAAATGCTCGGCACAGGTAGTTGAAGCAATCCATCCTTGTCGAGAGCGCGCGTGAACTGTTTCATTAACCCAACCTTCAAGTGTAGCACACACACACTTCAAACAGCGCTTGTACCTGTCAATGAAGAGTCGCCAATCTCTCGGATCGTATTGAGGAGCGCCGAGTTTAATAAGAAGACCGGCGACATCTCGGCAGTACACGAGGTCTTCCTCCTGGCAGAAGTAGCCCATGTAATCCTCATGCCTTCTACGAAAGAAAGTGATACGCACGTCCTTGCCAAGTAGATTTTTCTCTTTGAGTCTGGAGGCAACAGCTCGGAGGAAATTTTCGACAAGCTGAGATCCCGAACCAGATCATTAAGCTCACATTGTGAAAGGTCTGCGGACCATCTTGTGCTTCATACTCGAACTCTTCTGTATCTCTTCACTCGTCTATAATGGTGGCCTCGTCGTCGCTGTCGGGAAGCTGTGTGAACGCTGGTACAGGAATGTCTTCGCAGTGAGACACTGGACGGCGGGCAGATGGAAGGTCAGGTACTGGAGGCTTTGCCGAATCTTCCGGTTGATGCCAGTAGTATTGATGGCGCAGAAGTAACAATCCGTTTGCATGGTCAAACGGTCTCTCCATACCATCGATATCCCAACTTCAGTGAAGTTTTCGCGCCCTTCGTCCACCGCCGGAGGTATTCCACGCACGTCTTGCACACCGTGTGCGGTGCCCAGACTTATCTTGGTCACCCAGCTTGACTTTAAAGTAAGCCCTGTAGGCACGCTTCACAATCCTGTGATGTTCTTCCTGTCCCCTGACAGCGTGTATTCTCCGCAGATGTAGCAGAATATGTCAGGATTATTCCTGCATGATCGTCGCGCCGAAGCCATCTCAATAAAACTTAGAGAAAAAAGAAAGATTTAGCTGAGTGTCAGACAATGAAATTAGGGATTTATAGCCACTGAATATGCCATAATTGTACTATTTTCTCAGAGAAACGAACCTGCATAACAAAAACTGACGTGCGCCCACTTCCACGTCTAAACACACACTGAGCCCACAATGAGTTATTTAAGGCAAAGGCAATGAATGTAAAGGTAATGTGAATATGAGAGAGAATCTAAGAGGCAATATTGTCACTACGGAGTCCTTGGAAGAGTGACCCAAATTTGCTAAAGTATATAACCCTCGTCGGCCTAAATTCACACAAAAATATATTAAATATTACATAAATTCTACACATATTTATACACATAAATTTATGACAAACACAAATAAATATTTATATTATTATTCGTGTCTGTGAATTGTAATTCGATATATTTTTCAAGAAAAATATGATATAACTCAAAACCGCTGATTATATATGATAGCTCGTCAGGTAGGCCTATGGCTGTATCTCAAAAGTTGACCTGATGGAGCAAAATCAATGTGATATTCGGACTCAGAACACCCAAAATTAGTCTAAATCAGCTGAGAAACCCCTGACAATTTTTTGGCTGTTGACCAGTGTTATTATTGAAGTCTGTAACGTCCACCATTTTGAAGAAATTTGCGGAAAACTATATTTTTACTAAATTTTTAAAACTTTGACCTCGTTGCGCGACCTCATAATGTTGACCAATTTTGTTCAAACTTTGTGTGTCGTCTTCTTTTATCACCAAGAAACAGAAAATCCACAATGTTGCTAACATTTCAAACATTTGAAAAATAGAACAACCCTATTACCCATGGAAAAATGACCCCAAACCATGGGTAGGCAAGTATTTGAGAGGAATACAACTAAGTATTATACAAGTACTTTTTCTCATATAAATTGATCAAATAATAATATAACAAATATTTCGTTAGCAATTATTGTTTTTTTTGTTATTGTTATTAGATGTCTCATCATTTTCCTATTCTATGTTCGATCATTTTTTCCTGGTTTCAAAATATTAAGTAATTGTCTGATAATACCCCATTCGAGGATGACAGCTAAAGCGGGATATAATAAGTTCTTTTTGCGTAGCTTACTAATATACCAACATGGATTACCAACCCTAATATAACATTATTGTTGTTAGTAGGGTTCGAAATGTTTATAATGCCATTTAAGAGGTTATTATATGAGGATTGTTTGTATTTTCAAACAAATTATTAATGCTAAACAATCTTATTAATTAAGCATAAAATTATTTCGTACTTCTTTATTAATTATAAAAATTGAACTCCAGGGCTATTCCATGGCGTTCCGTTCAGCGTTAATTTTTTGGGGCGTTACTTTCATCATGCCGTTCACAAGCCTGTGTAAAGCGAAGTAAGTAAAAAATGATCGAGTTAAATAAGCTTAAAGAAGAAATGGCAAAGGAAAAATGGACGAGGAAGAAATGGCCTATGAAAGAAAAGGAAAATGTTGACTCATAGAAACGGTCCTAATCGTTGCCCCGTCTTATAACTGCCCGGAAATAATTATCTATAATTGCAAAACTAGAAATATTTTTCCTATTATTTACTCTTGGGGCCAATTCTCATGGAATTAGGATCCCGATGTCCGTGATGATTCCTAAACATTTGCATAAAGGATGAATATACGCTACTTCTCTTCAAACTCTGCACGAAATTTTCAAGCGTTGAAGAGGTTTTTAAAAAACCGTCCAATCTTTGGATTTTATTGTATTAAATTTTGGCAATAATTTAGATTTATGAAATCATATTGTTGTTAATGTTTCTTTGAATTGAGTCTTCATCGCACAGAGGCACTTGAGGGCCAGCGGGCCATTGGCCCACCATTTAAACTCTTTTACCACATTATTTGAAAGTCAAATACAACGTATTTATTTAACATAGTTTACGGTAATTTTTTCCACGCTTCACTTAGGTAAAATACAGAAAGGGACAATGAGGAGAAAAATAGCGGTCTCCAGCAGACACTCAATTTGGTGTACTAACTCCTCAGACCTCCCACCTTCCTGCAAATGTTCCAAATATAACCTCCGGCACCCCAGATATTCCACAGCATCATCTTTGAAGAGGACGAGAAAACAGCCAATGTTCAGGCCTCAGGCACCGGCTATGCCTTCACACCGACCTTAATGAAGGAGAAACACTTCACCACTGGGAAAATCAAGATAACTTCACAAGAGCTGTCGATCTACTCACCTCTGGGCTGACACACAAGTTCAACCAAATGATCATGGGGATAATGCTCTCATAACCGCTAGCACCCCCCTGGATTAAGAAGCATACGCATTATACAAAATATGGCCGATATGTGAAGAGGTGATGGACATGAAGCGGCTACACATTCAGCTGTTAATTCTTCCAACTGTTTTGCAAGTACATAAACTTTCTAAAGAAAGGATCATTAACTTAAAACTGTTTTTTATATGATTGTATTTTTTTTTCAACATTTCACTTAAAAATACATAAAAAAACTAGAATAATGAGTAAATTTACTCCTTCTTTCAATAACTTTATTTACAATGTGTTGTAAAAAGTATCTTTATATTTATTATATATGAACTTGTCAAAGCAGTATTTTTTTGTAAAAAGTAATAAAAAAACCTATTTTTCGTATTTTTAACACGTTTTCCAATAGGAAAATCTTTATTTGTCTGTATCCTAAAGTATATGAATTAAGGCATATTTGATTCAAATATGTAAAATACAAAAAAGTAAAGAAGAAATATTTGTTGTCTCATAAGTATAAGAATACAAGTATCAATGATTTGACCATATCCATTCCATCCTATATTAACATGGGTAAGCTATAATGTTTTCTTAGGCTTTACATGCTCCGGCGACGAGGAAACAGAAAGGATGCTCTGAATATATATGACGGAAGTTAAGTCGTATTAATAAATATATGCATACAACTAAAGAATATAGTGCGCAATAACAATAAGTAAGTGTATGTAGACAATTTATAGATGCTAATAAGTAATAATATACAAACCTTAAAAACAGGCTTTAACTAGAGGCATATATACACTCAGAGAGTGCAAACCTCCGCCGTCACGGGGTCCTTATGAGCCTTCCGAGGCGAATTTTTCACGACTGGGCGGCGTAGAGGGACGGGGGAGGTTCCCCTCGACGGAAATTCCGAGAGGAAGACGCTCCCGGCACCCGATTTTCACAGCACAGCGACATCTATTGGCAGAGTAGGCTAACTTGAAATATTTATTAGTATTTAGCTCATTTTGCATCGTAATTCTGCACTCAGAGATGCCAAATTTTAACATGTTGACTTTTGGCATTTTCAACAACTCCACAAAATTTCATCCGAATCTGTTCAGTACTTTTTGAGTTATCCTGCTGACAAACCAACAAACCAACACCAGTGAAAACAATACCTCCTTCGGCGGAGGTAAATAAATACTTCTTTGTTACACGAATATAAAAAAAACTACCCAATTTTGACACATTCATCATAAAGGACAGTGAAAACAAATGCATAGTTTTAATTATTGTTGGTGAGTTTCATCCGAGTAAATTTAGCAAACTTCTTGAATGTCTCTAATATCATTGTATCTCTGCATAATTAATTCATAGCCTCTTGAGGCTCATACAAATATATTTGGAACATAATAATTAAATACAAATGTTGGAGAACAAACAAATGACTTTGTCAGCGACATTTCCTAAACATTACTCATAATTGATACATCTGGAAAAAACAGTTTTCTATGTTTCAAATCTTCTCCCCAAATTAAATGTCAAAGTTTAAAGCCTATGCATATATATATATATATATATATACAAAGATCAATTGTGCGTGATCATAGTTCACAGCAGTAGGTATGAAGCGAGAAATTCATCATAAGGCTGTTCAATAACCGGTTTTCTAAGTCTTTTTTTACAGCTTTGAAAAAAAAAATTTTTTTTTTCTTACGACAGATGCCATAGTTATTTTTTTAGTACTCTACAAACTCACGATCATTCAGCTGTATATTTAGAAATATACAGTAAGTGCAACAATAGGCTTTTCTGGTCTTCTCATTACCTTAATCATAAAAAAGTAATATATGAGTTCATTATCTTGTGACATTTTTATTCCATAATTTTTACTCAAATATTACGTCTGACTAATAACATCATTCTTGAGTATAAGAACTTTGCCTTGCTAATTTTACACTTTTACAATAATTTAAATTGGTTTAGAAATACTTGACAGATATGTATATATATATATATTTTTTTTCTTTTAGAAAATGAATTTCGATAGCTTCATGTTCGCATTTGAGAATGTTGTGGAAAGGAACTCCCTGATTGCCGCCACTGTCTTCTCTCGCGTCAACACCAATCCTCTTAACGAGGACGAAGTCATTCATGCCTTTACCAGTGCTTTGGACTCCTACAACAAGGAACTACAAATATCATCCCTCCGGCTCTATCCACAGCTGGGCGCTCAGTTAAATACCCTGGGAAAAGACAGTGCAAAAGAACATGTAAGATCTATGTCTTTATTATCCTTTTGAAGTAATTTCTTTTCGGGGTGTTGTATTTAGAAGCAAGTTTTTATGGTTGATATTGTTAAACATCACCTTCCAGATAATAATATATATTTGTATGTCTTTTATACTTCTTGGATTCAAAAGCATTCTTATTATCACACACAATTAACTCGTTCCTTCATTTTTTATAGATTATCTCTGGAATCAACTCCCTGGACAACGATACTCACACCCAATTACTGAGTCTGAACGATCTATATTATAAAAGTTTGGCTTCCCCTGTGTCATATGCGTCAAGCTCTCCAATGTACAAGGGATTTTAACCGGGATCCAAAGTAGGATCTATAACGACAAAGACAAGGAAATCAAGAAAGGATTTGAGGAGGTCAAAAAAAATTGCAGAAATTCGAATTCGAAGTATTTTTCAATCAGAGCTTGTATGATAAGTCTTTTCTTAGTATGTGCCATTGACAATTATTTAAAAACGACCTTTATTTATGTTGAACCCCTACTAACAATAGGATTAAATAAGACATATATATATTTATAAAATGCTCCTTGGAATAAATATTATGTAATTTTATAAGTATGTACAGACGAACCTGACTATAGGAGTCACTCAAGGGAGTTCACAAAAGGGACGGCTGTACACAGAAGGCTTAAGTATTATTTTTTATTCTACGTGGTAAATTTGGATGCCCGCTATATAAAGGTGGCCGTTAACATAGACTTGAATGTTGACGAGGGCTTATTTGATACCACTAAATGTCATTGCTCTGGGTTGAATAATCCATTGGGTTAGATATGTTTGATATATTCGATATATATATATATAACATATATAATTTTATGCTATTTTCCAACAATTTGTTAGAAATGTAGTTATGGATACAAGAATTCCAAATCAGTTTTATTTTTATGTACATCCAAAATTCAACGAGATGATACAGTTTCAAAATGTTCATTTTTGGGCTATTTTCCATAAAATGACTATTTGAAAACTTAAGTTTCTCTTTGAATTTTGGATGTACATACACAAAATAAAAAAGGATTTGGAATTCTTGCAACCATACCTACATTTTGTGGCAAATTGTTTGAAAATAGCATTGAAATTAGGAGATTATAGGCGATCGAATGCCGGAAAAAAATACTACATAAGTTTACTAAATAACTTTTTGGCCATTATTCTTCCCATTATTCGATTTCGTTCAAACTTTCACAAGATGATCTCTATGCACTAAAGAAAATCCTAGGGGGAGCCCGACTCTCAAATCCGAAAAAACGTGTAATAAGAATCACCCTAATATATATATATATATATATATACATATATGTATATAAATATATATATATCATGATGGTGTTCTTAATGTATATTTTTTATTTTGATTCTGACACAAAGAAACATATGCGTAAAAAATATATAGTATATAAATAATTGTAAAACTCTTTATAAAAAAACCTCTTCATACTGAATTCATATAAATAAAAAACTAATATCAAATGTAAATTCAACTGTTTCATTTTTTCTTGACTTTCAAGCTTCCCCCCTGATTTTGGTTCATATTTGAATCCCTCATATTTTTTTGTTACATTCAATGTGACACAGATTAATGAGTCAAAGATTAACAAAAGTCAAACTATATCTTAAATTTTGAACAAAACATGCTTAATAAATATATAAAAAACCAAAAAAACATATATTTGCCCTATGAATACCTGTAAATGTTAATATTGATCAATGTCAAGCAATACAATGTCCCTTTTGTTAATACTATTCCATTTGTTTCAACCTTTTAAAGTGCAGACCGCCTTTACTTCAGTTCGGGGATTGAAATAATAATAATGATAATAAACATGAATCCACTTATATGGAACTTTATAAGTACATTGCTCCATATTTCAATGTTAATATAACATTATGAAGTAATAACTTTACAAATACATTGCTCCAACTATATAACATCAAAAACTCTATGTAACGCTAACTCAATGGAAGCCCTGAGTTTATTTCTTTGCAAAGAGATGGCAGACAAAGACATCGGAAGTGTTTTGCTTATGTTAAATTTGTTCATTTGCCTGTATTTCAGTTCTTATATATGTAAAAGTCGAAGCAGCTGCGTATAAAATACATAAAAAGACATTTTAGTCTTTAATTAATACAAAAGAACAAACAAACTAAAACAAATTAAATGAACAAAAACAATGCTACAACAGAGTTAGATATATAACAAACTAAAATTAGTATTATAATAATGAAGCATAGTGTTGAATCAAAAAACTAAAACAAATATAAATTTAAGAGACATTTCATATATACATTCCGTGTTTTTTTCCTGTATTTCAGTTCTTATATAAAAATCAAAATAGTTGCGTATAAAATACTTAAGAAGATATTTAGTCTGAAATTAATATGACGACTAAAATCAAACATAAAACAAATTAGATTGAATAAATACAATGATATCACAATAATATAACAGACATTGATATATAACAAACTAAAATTAGCATTATAATAATGAAGCATATCGTTGATTTAAAAACAGACAAAAAATCATATAGCTAATAAAATTTTAATAACTTCATAATGATCTTAAGATGGCTGAGAGACTTCGTTGGTAAATATTTGATTTCCCTCGAAGCGATAGTTCGCAAGTTGTCGGTAACGAAGGGGATTTGAGGGTGAGAGCTCCATATCTGGCGGCGGCTCCCAGGATAATTCCACGGAGATCCCGGGGACTTCAAAGCTCAGTCGAAGTTAGTTTGCTTGCCTTTCTTGCTTTTCTTGCTTTATCATTTAAAACCGCAAAATCAATGGTCTTAGAGATGTTTGATCGATTATTTTTCCGTTGGTAAAGTCCAAAGAGGACCAGAGTCCTACTTATGCCTTCATTGGCCTTATCCCTTCCTTTTATGGTAATTACAAATAATCTTTTTAGAATAAATATAGTTGGGCAATCTACAAATGCATGTATTGTATTATTATATAATTTGCCACAGTCTTTACAATGTGAGCTAAATACAACGCAATTAGAAGCCACTTCCAGCTGGGCCACAAATTTTCTCCGTCATGAATCCCCTTCATAGAAAGTTAAATTCTTAGACTCCAGTTACTCGGTAGTTTAAAAACTTTAACAAAAAAAGTCTGTTATACGTTGCACTTCCTCACGAACACTCAGAATATACTTTTTAAATGACATGGACAAGAAGTTAGGTGCATATTTGTGGCTTTAAAGAAATAATATTTAAATCTCCCTTCATTAAAAGGATGAATAAGCCGAGATGATGTACTGATAACGCCTTATTGACAATAGTCCTTACTTAAAAAAAAGAAGCCGGACTGTGGAAGAATGGATTGTGGACATTTTGATGGATAGCGTCTACCGTCGAATCACAATGATATTGAGGAACATGGTTCCAAATAATTCTCTGAGCTGAAGCCCACATTTCTTAGAAGGCCCTGATAGAGTTGTTTGTTAGGTTTGTTCCAAACATTAGTTTATAAAATAATTCACTACTTGTTACTGAGTTCCTCCATTCTCTTCGTGGGAACTTGTTGATATCAATAAATATTTTATATGCATATCTTGTGAATGATATTTGACATTTGTTTAATCCTCCGTCGACGAGAGACCTAGGCCTGGTTATGGCATCATTTGCCTTGATTGTCATTTCCCCTGGAAAGATAGGTTAAGTTCATTGAGGGATCTGTTTTTGTCGCACAAATATGCCACTTTGGCGACCCCTTCTTTGTTTCTGAAACGTGTTACCAGCGGTGACTTTTGTCTGAAAGACATCTTTCCAGCTGCTCGCGAAATTCAATCACTCAGGCCAGTGATTTCCCAAAGATAACCATCTTATCTCTCTTTGTAATTTTGTATCTCTCCATCTCCTTACAAAGCTGCTCAAATAGAAACGAGTTAAGCATGTGTGTTTTAAGATGGCTTATAACTTTAAAATCATCCATTACGATATTTAATTCCTGTGGGAGTGGAGATGAGAAATTCATGAAAAACAACAACAAATAAACAAGCACAAAGACCATGATAAGAAAATGTCAATCGAAGACTACTGGTAAAAGTGAATCTTTGGAAAAATATATTTATTGACCTGAAAGACAATGATGGAAAAGGCTTTAGAGGATTCTCTCCTAAGATAGTCAACTATAGAAGTTTCTTTGAATTTCTCAAATTGAGAGGAGAAGATGTAAAATTAACGATTTTAAAAGTGCTGTGGGAAACTTATTTATAAAACTCAAACAATCCCTAAACTTTATTACATAATTTGAAGTTGTTAAAAGAGCTCACTCATCTGAATGAGGAAGTTAAATTTAATATATGAAGACTTTCCCTAGATAATATGATTCGATGATTTCTTTGCGAAAAAATAATATATATATATTTTTAATATTTTCACTTATAAAGCATTTATTAACTAGTAGCGGTTGTTACTCGAAAAATATTTCTTAGCACGCCAAAATCCTCCACAGAAAAAATCTCCCAGAAAATGTATTATCGTTATTTTTATTTGTAAAAATGTTTTTTGCTATTTTTTTAAATTGACTAATAAGATTTGAAACTAAATTTCTGCGGATGGCTTTGAGGATTTTGGGGCGCTATATTATATATTTTTTGAGTAAAACATGTAGTAGTTAATAAATTGACTCTTTATATATTTTTAAAATAATAATATTTCAAAGATAAAAGACAAATAAATAAATTATTGTACTGAACAATTTCATATTTTATTTGTCTAATGAATGTTTTCTTTCTTCTTATGATTTTTTATTTTATAGTTTGTATAGGCTGAGCTAAAGGTACAATATATTTGAAATAGTTTTAAGTTACTTTTTAAAGGTATATTAAATATGCCATAATTAAAAAAACACATTTGTAAAAAAAATACTCGATCAATTGTCATTAATTTAGTATTGGAGTCAAAAGTAAACTAATATAATATAAATAGTAGAGTAAACACTTAGAACAAAAGAAGCAAAGAGAATAAAGACATTCGATGGGTTAAAATATGACTTTGCCTATTATAAACCGATTCACATCATTATACGATATCCCCTCCTATATATAAAATTGAAGATTATAAAAAGCGTTATCATATAAATTACTCTCAATCATTGTAGACTTTCAAATCCATAATTTACATGATTTTTCTCTCATAATAAAATCTTTATTTAAAAAAAAACTTATCTTTTTTCCAAATGCTTCAGAGTCTTACGATCAATTTTTTCCCTTCCTTTTGCAGAAATATTTTTTTAATATTTATTTATTTCTACTTGTTTGCTGTTATCTGGTTATATTGATCACGGATGACTGGAGCAGTTTATTATTAGAGTGTGTTTGTGCCCGAGGTCATGTTCGCCATGGGTATTAATCGCTGTGCAAAAAAGTCCTCATGGTTCCCTTTGGCCCCACTCTGCTGCTATTATGCAAAAAAACTTCAGCTGAAAGCATCTCAGTTTAAAATAGTGAAATTAAAATTTTTTTTTTAATACTTTATGAACGAAAATAATATACAAAATAAGTATAATAAAAAGAAACACAAACATTCGATTAAAAAAGAAATACTCACACATTGTGTGTTCAAGAAAATCTGAGAATGATTATATTCATTGAATTACAGTTAAATAATTCTTTGCTTTCTCTAAGTAGTATAATTGACCTTAATATTAATTTATTAAGGAATAAAAGTCTCATTAGATTTTTTTAAACTGAACAATTTTACAATATTATACAAATATTTAGCGTTAATTGACGGAAGTTCAAGTTAAAATATAATTCACTAAACCTTTTGAAGTAATTATTATTCCTAAGGTTAAATAACGTATTAAATAGAAAAAAAATTAAGTACACCGTTAACGTGTTTGATATTTTTTGTTAACAATGATATACTCTTGATATATGACAATTTGAAACCAATTTATGGCATCCTCAATACATTTTATTATTGGTTTAGATAATATTCTACATTTATCGGCCAAGAATTCACCAAAATGATTAGTAAAATATATGGACATTTGTTAATAGTTTGTTTCTTATTATTACACCGTAACAGGACTAGCACCCCCCAGACAATCACCCCCTGGACTAGCACCCCCCGTGCCAATCACCCCCCGGACATTTACCCCCCGTTAGTATTATTTTTATCTCTTAAAGTCCACTTATGAAGTAACTATGTTTTCCAGCTATTAACAAAGGTGACGTCACTGGTGAACCACATTCTTGATCTCTTTTTTCGCTGCTTGCAAAGACTAATGGGGACTAAGTTATCTTTAAAAGCCACAGGAACACGTTTTCGGGTGTGAAGAAATGAATATAATAAGTTGATAATAAAATTTATATGTCGATTTATTTGAGTGGATGAGCTTTTGATTTTCTAATAGTCACTTTCTCCAATGATCATAGTCTTCGATTTAGGACAAGTGGTTCCTTAGAAATAGATTAGGACCTATATGAGATAAATAAGATATCTTGATTTGATAGGTTACAAACTATATGATTGTCTAGTTGTACATAAATAACCCAGATATAAGGTCTAAGATACGAAATTTGCAAATTTATGCACGTTTAATTTGTACAAATTCCAATTCTAAAGAAGTGGGACCGCGTACTAACCAGTGACGTCATCTATGTTAATGACTAAAAACATAGTTAACTTCGTAAGTGGACTTTAAGAGATAAGAAATATTACTAACGGGGGTAAATACCCGGGGGTGCTAGTCCAGGGCAGAGGCGCGGGAAGACATTTTTGGCAGGGGGTGCTGTTGGTGGGGGACGAACTTTTGAACGGGGATCTGGGGCCCTCCCCCAGAAATGTTTTTTTATAGATGCAACTTCCTGCATTCTAATCAATTTTAGGGCATGGCAAATCCCATCTGACTCACTCTTTCAGAATCTACCAAAGAGTTGGTACACACAACACAATCCTTTCTGTAGCAATCAGAATCAATGGTAGCAACTCATGCACTCGCTCTTGCCAGCACTACCTACGGCACTGAAAATAGCAATTAAACACAAAGCACTCGGTGGTCCTGTACATGGAAATAGCATAACCCAATGACTTGCCAATTCCCCCTTTGTTGCGGAAGAGTTACTTCATTGCTTTTCAGTGCAGCTGATATTGAATAAAAATAAATACATTATCACAGTACTATTATTATTATTATAGACCTATTAGGCCTCGATTACAATGTGGCACACAGCACGCAGCCTTTCCATTTTGAGTGAACCAATAAACCACAGGCACACTGGTTTTATTGATTGACAGTTTAAGTGCAGACAAACTCCTTTATTGGAGTCAAATAGGTGGTTGTAAAATTATTATTATTATTTTTTTTTTTTTTAACGGTTATAAAATTCTTTATTTGGCTATCAAATATTATAAAACAGTGTAAAAAATTACTACACTAAAATACAGACAACTATAAATAAATAAATAAAAAATACTCTTGACAGTTGCGTTAAAATAAAAACATGAATGAACATTGTAGAACATATTTACTGTCAAGAGATTATAACCTTATATACATGGACGAAACAGCGTTTATTTATTCTTTAAAAAATCCCGATGACGTCTTAAAATCCTCTTCAGAGCTTTCAGGTATACTCCTGAGCGAGATGGCACAAATCGTATAATATCTCCCGCCCATTTCCAAGAAGGAGAACCAGGGTCAGGAATTTTAACATCGAGCGCCTCGTAACGAGCCGCTGCACCAAGGATGATCGCTCTCAGGTCCTCAGCTTCCACATAAGAGTTTGCCGTTAGTTGCTTAGCAATTAATGATTTGATGTTGCTTACTGCTGCGTTTAGAGCTTTATGACTAGAGGGGGAACTTTTTTTCACTTTGTATGGCCCAAATAGAATATAGGCCTTTAGAATACTAGGGGAAATTATTTTATTTTCAGATAAATTAAGTTTTAAAAACTGCTTCACCAATGATAGCGCAGGGCAGTCAACGAATGCGTGTAAGATATTGTTGTATAAGCAACCGCAATTGTTGCAGGGGTAATAAAATTTTATTAATTGTCCTGAAATTTGAAATTGGGCAGTAAATTTTAGCCCGTCTACAATGCCCTGCGTAGAGTGGAGAATCCTTTTCTCCCAGGAAAGAGGCAAGCCTAGCATCTTGATAAAAGACTCTGCTATAGATATAGCTTGGCTTACACCACCAGAGGGTGCCTTAAATTTTAAAAACCAGGGCAAGGGAGGACAACAATGCTTAACAGTACGAGAAAGAGGAAAATAGAACCTATTGACATTAAAGACCGATTCTGACTTAAAATCATGTATCGTAAAGACGTTGTGATGAAGGGCAAACATCTCAAGAGCTGAAGGATCACCAAATCTACTGACAAAAGGCTTCTTGTTCTTATTCTGATATAAAATGTCCACAGTAGTATCCGAATGAAATTCGGGCTCCATCTTCCACATAAGTCTTTGCATGGAAGCTAAAAAAGGTGAAATTAATTCCAATTCCAGATTGGTTAAAAGCGTGCCCAAATGTATCCAGTTCAATAATTCTGACGTGGTATAGTATCTTCTCCAATCACGAGTGTGATACACACCCATTTCTTGTATTACCTTTCGATAATATTTCGGAACAATAGACTGAAGGAGGCACAGACCACCGCCGATATATTTTTTGGGGCGTTTTATGGCGGAGATATACGATTTGTGAAAGAGAGATTTCAGCCACCTCTCTTCTTCTTCTAAGGCTAGCTCAGCTAGACTAGGAATGGAGGTTGCCTTGTATAAAACTAGTGGAACCACCCTAGAGTTGTAGAGATCGATTCTTTTTTGCAGAGAAAGACTGCGCCAAAATTTTGTTTGACCATAAATTTTAGTATTCAACAGGGTCCAGTTACGTTCTGATACACCAAATCTTGTCCACTCTATGCCGAGAATATTGACAGAATTGGCAATCCTGACGTCTTGTATTTTACAGTTAGCATGCGGAAACCACTTCCCTACCGGAAGTATAAAAGTTTTGCTTCTATTAATTGCAAGGCCAGATTTGCCCTCGTATTTTTTGAAGAAGGACAGTAAAATATCAATCCTTTTTGCGAGCTGCACTTCCGAGTTGGCTTCCACCATTAACGTGATATCATCTGCATAGAGGTCTATGAGATGTCTTCGACCACCGAAAGAGATTCCAAACCCTAGGTATTTACTTGTCAAAAACCTAGTTAGCTCATTGATAGCCGAAACAAAAAGAAGCGGGGCTACAGGACATCCTTGTCTACAGCTTTTTGACAATAAAATAGGAGAACTATTGATTCCGTCCAATGATATAATAGAAGATCCATTGAGCAACACAGCTCTTATGGGATTAAAAAACCGTTTAGGAAGAAGGCGCTTGATAGATCTTAAAATGTGGTCATGCCGTATAGTATCGAACGCTTTGCAGAAATCAATTGCAATTAAAGCTCCAAACTTGCTACGACTTTTGACTGATTCCATTGCGATAAAAATGTTGCGTGAAATATCCGTGATTTTTCTATTTTTAAGAAAGCCTTTTTGTTCATGATCAATTTTACAGTTTAAAATAGGTTCAATTTTTTTAGCTAAAATACCAATTAAAATTCTGTACGCATTATTTAAAATAGTTATCGGCCGCCAATGGCTAAAATCAGTTCCATTGCCTTTCTTAGGAATCAATGCTATACGACCCTTGGCGAGAGTACTTGGCATTTTTCCAGTAAACTCAATATGTCGGCCGATACATAAAAGATATGGAGCTATTTCTTCAGGGGCGATAGAGAAGATACGTCCACAGATTCCGTCAGGACCAGATGCTTTATTGTCCTTGAACTTACATCTTATATGTTCGACAATACATTGATGTGTAAAAATTTCCGTGGAACTTTGACGTCTTCTCTTGGGGAAATTTAGCCTTAGACCACCGACAATCTCGGAAAACTTTCCATGGAAATAATTCAAAATCTCTTTAGGTTTCTTAATAACTCTGTTATTGTCGATAATGCTTTTAATAGTGCATGCAGAGCTGCTCTTGTTATTTGGAAGAAACTTATACCTTAAATTGGAATCTGATTCCCTATCTCTTTTTCTCTCCATTTCTGCTTCTGCAATGTCTGTCACTCTATATTCATTCACTAGCTCAGTAGTTATGCACTTAATGAAAATAGAAGAAGCGGAAAGAGCTTTTTCAATGTCATACTGGAGCTTCGCTGCTTTATTTTTATGAGATGTAATAAACTTTTTCACAGTACTTGAAACCACTTTCAGAAGCAAGGGGTACGCCCGTTTTTGAGTAATCGAACTATGACCATTAGACAGGTTTGTTCTCAAGTTTCTAATAAACTTTTTTCCGACAAAACCCATCGTGGTGTTTTGAAAGAGCGGCGGAACGGAACATGACGAAGACAAATTTCTATTAGTTTATGATCTGACGAAGGCTCTGGGATGTAACGGGCACTTCTTATAAGATGAACCAATAATGATGATACAAGAGCAAGATCGATACGGGAGGATTTGTTTCCGCAGCACCACGAAATGTTATCTTCAGGATTAAATTTTTTGGTGACGTCCACTAACTGTAATCTAAAGATAAGCTCCTTAAGGACGGCAGAATTGGGGTACCTAACCAACGGCTTATCAACATCCACATTCAAGTCTCCTATTAATAAAAGAGGAAGCTGCCGAAGATTTTGCGACTCGAGGATACTTTGAAAAAACGTGGAAGACTTACGATTCGGGCCATATGCATTGATGACAGAGAAAGTACAACCAGACGCAGAAATAATAATGTGGATCCAATCCCCATCACTGGAGTACTCATTAACGAAAAGCGGTTTTAATATACGTTTAGAGACAAAAGTAACAACTCCTCTTTTTCCACTACAGGAGAAAAAATGATTAAACGAGGCCGGAAGACATTGCATACAATTGTTTTTGCAGGATGAAGATACTTTAGAAGAGATGTCTTGCAGGCAAATGATATCAGGGTTGGAGGAGACCAGGTGCTTCATAAGCGCATGCCTAACCCTTCTATTTCTTCCACCCCTAACGTTCAAAGACACAATTTTAGAAATACCCATATTGTTTTCGAGCTCGTTGGAAATAGTTGGAGGGAAATAATCTGTAATTTTACATTGTATTGGAATCATGTTTTGTTTTCTTTTTTAGGTTATCCAATTTAGAACTGCCTTCAAGAGCATTATTGGAGTCTTTTCGGCTTCTTTTGGAGAGTGACTGGGATCTAGTGCGTAATCTATCCGATAACAACGGTCCTTTCGAATTTTTAGAGCCACTTGAAGAATGCGTAAGATCATCCACGCCTGGGGTAATGCCAGGATTCCGACATGTGTTAGATTCCTGCTCAAGATGAGACGGTTGGATAACTTGTAAAATTAAAATAAAACACATATCCCATATATATCATGTTTAAAAAAACGCAGGGCATTGTAGACGGGCTAAAATTTACTGCCCAATTTCAAATTTCAGGACAATTAATAAAATTTTATTACCCCTGCAACAATTGCGGTTGCTTATACAACAATATCTTACACGCATTCGTTGACTGCCCTGCGCTATCATTGGTGAAGCAGTTTTTAAAACTTAATTTATCTGAAAATAAAATAATTTCCCCTAGTATTCTAAAGGCCTATATTCTATTTGGGCCATACAAAGTGAAAAAAAGTTCCCCTCTAGTCATAAAGCTCTAAACGCAGCAGTAAGCAACTTCAAATCATTAATTGCTAAGCAACTAACGGCAAACTCTTATGTGGAAGCTGAGGACCTGAGAGCGATCATCCTTGGTGCAGCGGCTCGTTACGAGGCGCTCGATGTTAAAATTCCTGACCCTGGTTCTCCTTCTTGGAAATGGGCGGGAGATATTATACGATTTGTGCCATCTCGCTCAGGAGTATACCTGAAAGCTCTGAAGAGGATTTTAAGACGTCATCGGGATTTTTTAAAGAATAAATAAACGCTGTTTCGTCCATGTATATAAGGTTATAATCTCTTGACAGTAAATATGTTCTACAATGTTCATTCATGTTTTTTATTTTAACGCAACTGTCAAGAGTTTTTTTATTTATTTATTTATAGTTGTCTGTATTTTAGTGTAGTAATTTTTTACACTGTTTTATAATATTTGATAGCCAAATAAAGAATTTTATAACCGTTAAAAAAATAAAAAAAATAGGCCTAAACAAAACAATACATTCATCAATCATTAAGGTGTATTACTTCACGGTAGTTAAAAAAAACATGGAAGAAACATTCAGGTAAGCATTCAAGTAAACATCATTTACTCACTCCAAACGTAGATTTGCGCTCTGGAGTGCGGTGGATAAATTATCCAATTACATCCTGAAGATTTAAATCGTCCAAGATATCTTTGTGGACGTGGAGTAGGGCCATGTGGGTCAGTCTGCACTGACTGACCTTGCTGCAGAGCCAGGTTTTCAGGCGGCGCAGAGCTGAAAATGATCTTTCCGAGCATGCAGTTGACACAGGTAAACAGAGGCACATATGGATAAGCTTCTCCACTTCTGAAAAGAGGCCTCTAGTTTGGGGATGAAGCGCTGCCATGAAGCAACCCAGGTCGTTCACTGTGTGAAATGCTTGGTCCTTGGTCAGGCCACCCAGCATTTTCAGTTGCAAGGCGATAGACTTAAAATCCTGCATTGGCAGCTGAAGGGCACTGACATCATCACTGTCAGACACGAGGCCCCTGGTAGAATCCAGCAGCACCTTCTCTCTCCTTGCCGCTGTTGACATTCCTGCTTGGTCAAAACGGCGATCAAGCTCGGAATTCATCAGGTCCACCGCCTCGAAAAATTCCCGTCTCCATTTCGCCTCTGCTGCACAATCTGCTACATCCTCCACCGCGGCGGTATCCCGAAAACGGAACGGTGTTCTGCAGACCCTGGATTCGTTAGGCCACTCTAGGCTGTGAGCAGCTGCGAATGCTTTGGCCTTCACAAATATTGTGTCCACAGCTCTATCTCCCCTCAGTGCACCTACAAGTATAATAACAAAGAATGTGTCATATATACAGTATTTATATATAGCTTAGGCCAGGGATGTCAAACTCAGGCCAGAATGATTTATAAATACCATATCTTAGTAGGCCTATTTATTGGCCTATATTTTGTTTGGTCATAAAAACACAAATATAATTGTAGGCTTATACAATGAAGGAATCGGATTCTTACTCATGCGCTCCTTGAGAACGAGGATGCACTCAAGTGCGCCGGACACACTCGCGTTGTCACCCTGCAGACTCTTTGCCACTGTCTCGCATGGCCCAAACATCGCTTCACAGCAAAGCAGACCGTATGCTGTTCTGGCTTTCTGCGCTTGCTTCAGGAGTCCAAAAATTTTTTGGCGAGTCTCGCCACGAACAGTTCTGTCCTCCTGTAGAGTGCGTAGGGTCTGGAGGAGCGGCCCGTAACCCTGTAGCAGTCTGCTTATAGCCCTGGTCCTCACACACCACCTTGTGGGACACAGCGCTGCTAGGTTGGTGACAGGTTCCCCCTCTGAGAACAGGCTCTGGTAGAGACTCATTCGTTTCGCAGACTCCCGGATGACAGTGGAGACGCTTTGTACAAAGTTGAAGATTTCCGCTATCAGAGAAACATCCCGCGCCACCTCTTGCAATGCCAGGTCTAACGAGTGGTTACAGCAATGGACAAACAATGAGCCAGGGCAAAGTTCTGCCAGACGCGTCCGCACTCCACTTATTCTTCCGGCCATGTTGCTTGCCCCGTCAAAGCAGTAGCCCTGCAGCTTTTCAATAGGCAGGTTCAGTCGCAAAAATATGTCAACAATGCACCTGAACAGACTGTCTGCCGTGGAGTCTGGTGCACTGTAGAACCCCAAAAAAACACTTTGTTTGCCCATTTGAGAATCCACGTAATGTAGATGGCAGGAAAACTGTTCCGATGAGCTGATGTCTGTGGTGCCATCAGCTGTCAACCCGAAGTAACTTGAACAATTTGCCTCCTGTACCAACTTTCGCTGCACAGCATGTGCAAGCTGCTCAATCATTTCGTTTTGGATCGTATCCGAGAGCCAATTATCTCTCCGCAGCATCCATTGGCGAGCTTCAGGAAGAGACTCGGTGCGATCCAGCATCATTAGCCAAAAATTGCCGTCCCGATGGTCGTGGCCACGGAGTGGTAAGCCCTGTCGGAGCAAATAGCGCACCGACTTGAACGCCTCGTTCAGAACGACCCTGGCAGTTTTCTGATCTTTTGCCACCACGTCGGAGAGTAAAGCGCTGATTGGGGTGTTATTAAGTGCAGCAACTTTATTCACGGCGCCCAGATGAAATGTCGATCTCTCATGCTCCCTGAATTTGTTGGTGGCTTTACGCCAATTCGAAAAGCCCCCTCTAATGAACACCGCGTCTGCTCTCTTCTTCTCCTCCTGTATAAGACCTTTCTCGACCGCAGACACGCAGGTGTAACACAAAGCTTTGTCCACATCCTTTAGGTAATGCAGCCACTTCCATTTTCCAAACCATGCTGATTTGAAGGATCTGGTAAAAGTTTCAGTCCCGAATTGTTTTGCTGGAAAATCCAAAGCTTGCGGCTGAAACGGCTCTGATGGCAGAGGTGATGTCCCTGTTTCCACGACACTCTCCTCAGTATCTTGCGAAGGGCTAGCAGCAGTGCTAACAGGGATCACATCAGCAGCAGCAGCAACCTTGTCCTGACGCTCCAGTGCTTGATAATATTCTTGGTCCAATGCGTTGGGCTGTGGATTACTATTCTTCAAAAGTTTGTTTTTGGGGAGGCTTTGAAAAAAAGACGACATCCTCTTCTGCGACATGTTTTTCGACTCTTTGCTTATTTTAACACAGCGGGCTCGCGGGTTTTGTTTCGAGGAATCTCAATCACGTCAGGACAAAAGAAAATCTGATTGGCCACACAACAAATTGTATTAATTTAATTTTTTATATACATTCGTACAACATTTATTCTTGAGTTTAAATATTTATTTATTACTAGGCCCTCCGGGCGGGTGGGTGGCCTACGGCCACAGCATTTATACATGGTAACATATCTATGGATAATATGTTGAGGCAAGGATTGAACCTTGCATCAAACAATGAAGTTTTTTAAGCTTGTTTAGATGATGATGGAGACGTCGTATAGAAAGTAGTTATATGATAGAGAATGATGTGAATATTTTTCATAAAAAGGAGAGGGAAAAATATATATTATCCAGTAAATCCTGATTAAGTTCCTCTCTTATAACTACAAAAATATATGTATTTTTTTTCTTTTTTTCCCTTTTCTTACTTTACAAATAACTTTATCGTCTCTTTAAAAATATCAGTTTCGAAGCTCCGCTACCAGGGGGTGCTGCCGCACCTCCCGCACCCCCACTTCCCGCGCCCCTGTCCAGGGGGTGCTAGTCCGGGGGGTAATTGTCTGGGGGGTGATTGCCCTAGAATCTTATTACACATGGGATTACGCCATAGTCGAGGAAAATAATGATTGGTATTTACTGGAGAATGAAGAGATATTGATAATCTGGTGTTACATTCATGTTATATAAAGATAAACAAGTACTAACCAATTTTATTGGTTTGATGTGCTATAGATATCTACATCCATATGGTAGTTGATTACTTCAATATATAAATCAAACTGATCCCATCAAAACACCTGCTACAAACATTCCTTAAGAATTCACTCGCATCAGCATGTTGTGAAAATAACTCAAAAATTTACCTTGATGATAATTTATCTTATTTAAAAATATATAATATTTGGTAATTTTTATATTCTTAAGAAACTTATCAAAATAAGTTAATAGATTACTTAAGAGATATTTGTATATGACAAAGATTAGCCCTGTTATTCATGATAAAAAACAATGGCGAAAATGATGTGTGATCCACTTATAAATTCACCAAAATAATTAGCATTTATAAATAATTTTATTTAAGAAAAATAGACTTTATCGGTCAATATTTTTTTTTTCATCAAATCATTACATTTACATGAAGTTATTGTGTATAAAAATACATAAATAGACATTGTAATCTAAAATTAAAACTTCATAAAAGATTAAAACAATTTTACATTTCTAAAATCAAATATGAATGCACTACAATAAACCAATAATAAGGATTAATAAAATTTCAATAGTTTTATTATTATTTTTAAAAGACTCTTTGACCTTGATGGAAATATTTTATTTCTTTCGCGGCAACACTCCAAGAGTCTTCCACAACTGACGGTATCCGTAGCGAAAGTGCTCCATATCTCGCCGCCGCTGAGAGCATTATGGCTCTGAGTTCCTCGGATCGGATGTATTCGTTGGTGGTCAACCTCTTTGCAATAAGAGCCTTAGCATTTATGATAGTATAAGAAATCGCTTTTGAAGCATCTGATCGTTTTTTTTTGCTTTTTTGGTAAACCAAACAATAAAACACCTTTCATAATGTTATTGGGAGAGTGTTCAATCCCTTAACATGAAGAGCTAGAAAGGTCTTCAAAATTGATATCGCAGGACAATCCGCAAAGGCATGTAACGTGTTGACATATAATTTGCCACAGTCCTTGCAATGATTTTTAAAAATGATGCAATTAGAGGAAATCTGTAACTGGGCCGTAAATTTTTTACCATCGTGAATCCCTGACGTGGAACTCATAATTATTTCCTCCAATCATCGGGAAGCTCCCGTAAATCCATGTAAAAGTTTTGTAAAGGTCTTTAGACTACAGATGGAATTAACTTTGCAAAGCGATGGTCCTGTTCGATCTTAGCATATCTTCCTCAGATAAATTTAAGGCAATTACTAAAACCCTTTTTAAATGCCAAAGCTCTTATAGCTAAGAAGTTAGCATCTCACTCTCCTATCCATCCCTGGGAGGTAAGGGCCATCATTCTAGCGGCGGTGGCGGCTAGATACACGCCTTTGGAAAATCAAGATCCCCTCACTCATCATTGGAAGGCGGAGTTGGGTGGCACACGGAATTCCTTACTTCCTTAATGTTCTCACCCATATGAAAAAATATAAACAAAGCTTTTACGTAAATTTATGGATAAAAAGGTATATATATATACATACATATAGATAAATATACATATTATATATAATATATAATATATATATATATATATATATATATAAGCGTAGGGAAATGTATGGTTTAGGGGTGCAGCATTCAATTTGCCCGAATCTTAGCAAGAACTGTTAAATTGGTGAAAAAATAATCGAATGAAGAAAGCTATGTAGATAAATATTTTCTTTATAGTAATTATATGGGTACGGTTACTTTGATCTCCTACCTGAGCTAGAAACAAAGAGAAACCACACTTCAACACGGCCATCGTGCTAACATTCTCACAAACCTCTCTATTATTGTACTTATTATAAAAGAAGAAGGAAAAAAAGTATTCGTCATCCAGAGTGCTCCTGCCTTGTTCTTATTATTGTTATTCTTTACATTGATTCATCATTGCTTGGGATCAAATTTCTCGAATGGGAGTGGACGGGTGGCATGATTCCAGTCATTATATTTGCCCCGTCTCGTCTCATCCTCCTCCTCAATGATCGGAGGAGGAGACGAGACGTTTGGAGCTCCTTCATCAATGTGGTCGCTCCTAGCACTGACTCGGCTCATGAATATGTTCAACGGGACTCGAGGATCCAGATCCTCCTATAATAAGTACAATAATAGAGAGGTTTGTGAGGAATGTTAGCACGATGGCCGTGTTGAAGTGTGGTTTCTCTTTGTTTCTAGCTCAGGTAGGAGATCAAAGTAACCGTACCCAATTATATACTATTCATTACATTATATATATTTGGTTATAATTCAAAATCCGGTTGCTTTCATAATTTCATATTTTTCCTTCAACTTAAATGCCCGAATACCTCAACCAATTTAACCGAATTTGAGAACTCACCCGAATTTTTTTGGGTGGCAGTTGCCCCCCTTGTCCCCCTGTCTCCTACGCCCATGTATGTATATATATATATATATAATTTTGGAAGTTCTGTTTTTAGAATAGTATCCTATTTTGGTTCATATGTGACGCTAAAATTTTAAACTTAAATGTTTATATATGTTTTTATAAACATTAACTTTCTTTCCAATACCTTATTTTTTGTATTATTATTATGAAAAAATGTTTTATATGTTTCTTAAAATAGTGTTCATTTTCTATTAAAAACCATATTGGAAAAAGTTTATAGCACAAGAGAGACCATTTATTTATTGAAATGTTACTCTCAATATATGAAAGGTTTTGTGATTGACCTTTTTGTTTTTGATACCTATTTATTTATCCTGGGTTTATCGCTTTTACATGTTTCAGTGAGATAATTAACCCTGGATAAGTTCACATATGCATCTACATATGTATGGACGGCAGACAAATTATCTGTCTTAAATTACATTCATAGCCATAATGTAATTATCACGCTTGAGCTATGGTTATACATATGTTTCTTTTTTTTTCTTTTCCCTTCATTTTTTATTTCATGTTTTAATCTTCAAACTCCCAGAGCAGCTTAAGTCCACACACACACACACATCAAAACTTCTCCTTCCGTGGCTAATTGCTACAGAGAGACAAAAGGGCTTAAAATTAGTTTCATCAGCATAAACATTAAGGCTGACTCCATTTTGAAATCAAGAGAAGGTGCAAAGATTTTAAAATAAGACTTGATTCTTGCAAAATAATTTCGCAAAAAACCTAAGTTACGATCATAGAGCACATCGTGTGCCAAAGTCTGGTATCGTGGTAGCGCTGATATCGGGGATTTTGTTCACTCTCTCTTGTGGAGAGAAAGACAGGTACACAGAAAGATCTTAAGAGCGATTGATATTTTGTATCATGAAAAAATTAGGGTGACGTCATAATCCCTATGTCATGATTAAAAATATGATGTCTCATTTTCTCTTAAGCTATTTCTGTCGCTGTTTTTCCCCCAATGACGGAGAGCGAAATAAAAAACCCGATACTCAGCACTTCCATACGTGACTTCGGCACTCTGTTATTTATGATTACGATACTAATGATTAAACATAGAGTTGAATAAAAGTACCATTTTTCAAAGAAATATTAATAAACATCACAATTCTTAATTCATTAATATAATTGTAGCTCATATTTAACAAACAACGATACTTGTATACAGGCTTGTGAACGGAACGCAAAATTGAACGGCGTTCAGCTGAACGCTGAACGGAACGCAACTTTTTTTTGAACGCTGAACGTTGAACGCAAAAAAAAAAGAGTTTGCGTTCAGCGTTCAATTTTTCCAAACATTCTGGACTTTTTTCGGAAAAATGTCATCACTACGCATTACTTTTATTGGAAATTCTTTTTTTTTAAACCGTCATCACTACGCAGTCCTTTTTTGGGAAATTCTTTTCTAAAAAATGTCATCACTACGCATTACTTTTTTTGGAAATTCTTTATAAAAAAACGTCATCACTACGCAGTACTTTTTTTGGAAATTCTTTTCTAAAAAAACGTCATCACTACGCAGTACTTTTTTGGGACATTTTTTTCTAAAAAAACGTCATCACTACGCATTACTTTTTTGGGAAATTATTTTTTAAATATTTGAACGCTGAACGCTAACGGAACGCTGAACGCAAAAACATTTAACGGAACGCTAATTTTTTTGAACGCTGAACGCAAAAAAAGCTGAACGCTCACAAGTATATATACAAGTTGTATATATGATAACAAAACTCATTGGGAATTAAAAAACAACGGCGATAATAAGGGATTATCTAACTCAGAAGGGTACAGTAAGGATTTGAACAAAGTACGTTCAGGGTCATCAAGTCCAAAAAGAGTCCAAAGTCTTTACTCCTTCAAATCAAGAGTCATGTATTGAATTTAGAAAGGAAAGGATTGTCAATCTGAGAATCTCAATGGGCCATCATGGACTCCCAATGGTTTCCAAAGAGATGGATTTAATGTTTTTTTTGTTTAACTACTAGTTGTGTCTTTATACATCAATAAATAAAAAAGGTATTATTATTATTTTCCACTCGCCTGGGTACGCTTGTTTTAAAAAGTATTTTTAACAATAAATTTGCATCACCATTCCTTTTGTCACTATCACGATCATGAAGACTCCTTGTATATTTAATTGTTTGTATACATAGAAACCAACCATTACGAACTGGTGGCTAAGGGAAGACTCCGTTAATTTCCCCCTTAAGTATCTTAGCCGAGAACAGCTTCTTTTTCTTCTAGGTGAAACTATTATTATTTATTCTGTCTCTCTTCTCTCCTATACTCACAAGTTAAGATTGCATACCACACGGCCAGTGCGTCAAGAGGTTTATATGTAGAGTGTGTGTGTGTAAGCAAATTTCATCTTTGGACAAGGTAGTTCATTCTCCAGTTTCGTCCCATGAAGATGACGCATTTCTAAGCTCCAGTGAGAGGCGTACCCTTGACACCATTCGTTTTCATCACTTTATCTTTGGAATCTGCTTTTTATTGTATGCCTTATTGCGATCCATCTCCCCTGGACCATGAAGATCTCGGATCCCCTAGGAAAGGTCTACACACATACCATGTTTAATAAGAAGAGCAAGCTGAGCCGAGGGAAGAAAAGGAGTAGTAATAGTAGTAGTGGTGGTGTAAAGGCCATTGGAGGTGGCGGACGGAGTAGTTACTCACAGAGCGTCATGGCAGAGCCTGAAAGGGATACCTTCCATCATCGGATCCATGGAAATAGGGACTCCGATTCACAAGAGGAGGGAGAGAGGAGGAGGAAGAAGAGGAAACAATCACGGAGGAAGGATCCGTGAGCACGAAAAGCTCGGCTAGAGCTCGATCGCATAGTCGAAGAAGACGACAGTCCCTGGTAGGATATATATGATTGATAAATGGGTGGGGAAACACTGTGACTCATCAAATTATGAATAAATGCACAAATCTATAGATAAGGAAAAAATATAAATGCTAAAATGACAGCCATTTTGATGATATCTTGTTTTGTTATTGCAAAATACGAAAATATTAAAATGGGTGCAATTTTGATAGTATATTGCTGTATGTAGAAATTGGCTTAGATTTAAGTAATAAGGAGAATATATGTAAATGTTAAAATGGCAGCTATTTTGATGATTGATTGTTGTATGAAGTAAATGACATTGTTTTTTCGGACAATGATACGTATAATTATTTTGGCTCGAACTCTATAAACTTCATAGAAAAGGACGATAGTCCCTGGTAGGAATGGAATGAATAACAAACAAGGGATATGGAACAATTTATATATAATATATAAATATATACATATATATATACAATTATAACTAAATAACTATAATATAGAATGATGAGAAATATAAATATATAAATGGCAGCCATGTTTATGATAGTTTTTTGAATGAAGATATTGACTTGCTTATATATAAAAAGGAAGAGACATATAAATAAAAAAAGGCAGCCATCTTGATTATGTTCGATTTTATGATGAATATGACACGGCTATAAATAAAGAGAAGAAACAATGAGGCTATTAAAATAATATCCGTCCTGATCATAGATTGTTTTATTAAGAAAGTGACTCCGTTCTTTGAATAAAAAGGAAAAGAGTCAAAAAAATTAAAATGACAGCCAGATAATGAAGGTTGTTGTTTTAAGAAATTGACGCAGTTTTAAATAATTATGGAACAAAATGTAAATATATATATATATATATATATATATATATCAGTCATGTTGAGGAAAGTTTGTTCTACAAAAAATTATCTCTGTTTGAATAAAAAGTAGAAAATTACTCATTTTAAGATTGCAGCTAAATGTATGATTGTTTTTTTCTTAATAAAAAAAATTGACACGGCTTTAAATGAGAAGAGGACAAAATGAAAATATAAAAATGACAACCATGTTAATGAAAATTGGTTTCATAAAGGAATTCACATTGATAATAAGCTACTACTCTTAACATAAAAAATGTATTATTCGTTTGGCTAGAGTCTGATCGCATAATAAAAGACGACAACGGTCACTGACATAAAGAAAAATAAATGGATTGGGAACACTGTGACCTTAATGTTCCTAGAAGAAGACTGGATCCTAAGTTCATAAAAACTCTTTTTTAATCTGATTGGTCGAGAATTTGATTTAAGGTTATGGGTCCCAAGTAGTGAATCATTGACCAAGAAAGTGCAAAAGCTCAGTGCGTTAAGGCGTGTTCAAATCTCAATGTTGAAGATGCAAGTTCGAATCCTCTCGAGAGGAGAAGATCCATATTGGTCAACTTCATTGATTATATCATAGGTTCGATGGACTAATTTTACACGCTATAATGCCTATTTATATCCAGTCAAATGCAGTTATATGGAACCAAAATGGGCCAAAAAATATTGACGTAATATATTAATGGGCTCATCATAGCTGACAGCATCTCTTAAGAATAATATCAAAGTCCTATTGGATACGGATGTGTGCCTAAGAATGTAACAGAACTTAAGCCGCAATACAATGAGTTCACTTGAAAATAATTAATGAAGAAATGCTCCTTTGGGAGATTATTAGGTCATCATCCTTCTTTCTCTTATTTGTATTTGCTGGTATGAATTCTACTCACACCATTTTTGTCATTCTCTTTTTATTTAAAAAAATAACATTATATAAACCCACCGGCCTCTCTTTCCCTTTGAGGCCTTTAAAGGCCTACATTAGTAATTATGACTAAATGTGCAATAAATAAGAAAGAAAATAATTTTAAATATCAAATGTCCGCCATCTTGAGAAAGGCTTAACAAATTCGGTATTGATAATAAATTTATTGATGTTTAGAAGCATACTTAGCTTTGTTGGAGTTTAATCAAACAGTCGAAGAGAGGGGGAATCCCCTGGTTGGAATAAACAAAGGACAGCTAATAATGGTTTGGGAAAATTCTGGCCTTTATAGTTTTATTTAAGGGCAGAATACCATAAATAGGAAAAGACAAGAACAATTTGAACATGTATCTAAAATAATACAAAGAGGAGAGGAGATGATATTTTGAAAAAACTGAACTTGGGACATTGGAACATCTTCTTGATCTTGTGAAAAGTTATCCAAGATATATCGGAAGACAAAGGTTATAATTCTACACCATTAGAGATCCAAATCAATAAGACGATTTTATTTGTATTTCAGGAGGAAAGAAGAGGATAAAATTAACATTTTCATGACCAAAACTCAAACTTAAATTAAGTCAAAATAGACATTTGATACGATTCGGTGATCAATATTAGAATCAGTTTGTCTCTAATGATGAAAAGACTGTACACATTGTATTTTTATATCCCTCATGGTGTATTATTTTGTTTATTTATGCTGTATTTTGGTTCTTAAATCAACTTATAAATAAGTTTTTTTTGGGTACGAAATAACTCATTCAAATAAAATATAACAAGTATAAATCAAAGCATATGCATTTTAAATGTCTGACTGAAATGAGAGCCAGATATTGAACAACTTCGAATACCAGGAGACTGAATAAAAACATTTTCGTTCTGTTTATGTAGTTGTTTTTATCTCTTTTCTTGTATGCTCTTTGATAAAATCTGTTAGTCTTAAAAATATAAACCTATATTTTGTTTGCACTCTCTGAGTGTATATATGCCTCTAGTTATTATTGCATTTTATTAAAGCAATTAAGTTCTTCTATTCTATATATACATATATATTATCTCGATTAATAGTTTAAAAAGGAGTGAGCTCGTTCGCTTAGTGGAAGCCCTCTGGACTCCCAATGTGTAGAGATAACATGTTGGATTTTTTCCGGGGAGAAGGCCAATATTGGTCCACCAAATTATACAAAATCCAAATTTAGTAATGCTAAAGCTTTTTAGATAAAGTAAATAATATGACTCCCTGGTGGTAACACTTTGGAACATTTAGGGATTGATAATAGCAGAATGAACATAATTATAAATAACAAAGGGACCTTGAAGAGCAATACATTGGAGACCGTTCATTTATCTCCTTTTCTTTGGATGAAAAAAATATTGTTTTTCAAATTAACATTTATATTAAAACTATTTCTAAAGTTATATACGACATTTCTGAGATTTAATTAACGACCTTCTAAAAAAAGTACAATAAAGAATTTGTCTCAGTAAAAAGGTTATTGGAAGAAAGGGTCAAGAATTCAATGGTATTTTTTGTCGGAATATTATTCTTAAAGTTGATTGAAACAACAAGATAAGAATAAGATTAATTTTGATCCCCTTGCAGCAGTTCTTAAGGAAGGGAAAATCGAATAAATGGGGCAAGTAACAACTCCAGATAAGAGTCGTACTTTTTATTAAACATAACCACGGGGTGAGGACATCCCTCGATATATTTGCTGAATTTTCGTTTTATATTAATCCATATAATACATTGTTTATAAGTTGATGACAACAAAGAAGAAGAAAATTTTGATGCTGTCGATTAAAAAACTCTTTCTTAAATATCCCTTGTCTTTTTTGATTAACATATATCAATCACAAACCTTTTTTCTATTATAATGTTATAAACGCCATATGACGAAAAAATCTGCCGAAGGAAGTATGTTTTCATGTGTGTTGGTATCGTAATTTTTTTTTTGTGGTTGTTAGCCGTTAGGTTTGTCAGTTGGTTTGTTGGTTTGTTAGTTTGTGGGTTTGTTTGTCAGCAGGATAAATCAAAAAGTACGGAACGGATTGGGATGAAACTTTGTGGAGTTGTTGGAAATGCCAAAAGAAAGAAGTGATTAAATTTTGGCATCTCTGAGTGCAGAATTAAGATGCAAAATGAGCTAAATACTAATAAATATTTCAAGTTAGCCTACTCTGCCAATAGATGTCGCTGTGCTGTGAAATTGGGTGCGGGAGCGTCTTCCTCTCGGAATTCCGTCGAGGGGAACCCTCCCCCGTCCCTCTACGCCGCCCCGTCGTGAAAAAATCCGCCTCGGAAGGCTCATAAGGACCCCGTGACGGCGGAGGTTGCACTCTCTGAGTGTATATATGCCTCTAGTATTATTGCATTTTATTAAACAAATTAAGTTCTCTATTCTGGAGTAGGACTTCTGTGTCAAGAGTTACTTTTATTCTCGTAAGAAGGACTTCTGAACGAGAGGGACAAAACCACTCCCTTTTTTAAAATTATTAATAACATTTTGAAAAACAACAACCAAAAGCTGTTGTTGTTTTTATTATTGCGGCATCTAAACAGCTTAGTTCTTTTATTATTCATATACGGGTTCTTCCTCATGAATAAAAAAACTTTTATGTTAATGCAAAAAAATTAATAGCAACAGCTTATTAATAATAGAAAAAAGGTTTGTGATATATTTGATACATAATAAAATAGATACCAGAGAGATACAAGAAAGATGTCTCTATGCTTTCTAATTGACAGCTGTTTTTATCTTTCTATTTCATTGGGGTATAAAGTAATCCATAGCCCATGGTTCATCAAGTAGAACAGCCATTTTAAATTGTTATGCGTAAAGTGGTAAGCGTGAGCTCTCTTCTCTGTATCTAGTACGTCCATCAGGGATTATTCTCCTTGAATACTGTTTATCCATGCGTATTTTGACCGTCCCATCCTGTATGTAAGATAGGTAACGTATTTTTCCTCTCCTTCATCATTCCTACGAAGGACTTCTTTGACGATTTGTTCAAATACTCTAAAAGTAAATAATACATAGATTCATCTTTGACTTCTCTTCCACCATAAATAAGTTCCCGCCATAGTTCAAACCGTGAAGGGGGGGGGGGAGGGGGGAGTGAAGGATTATTTCTTCCTACTAAGAAATTTTAAAAAACTTTTTATTCTCCTTCTTTAATATATAAAAACTCAAACAAATCTTTTTTTCTTCCTTGTTTCTTATTTTTTTTTGCTCTTAAGACACTCCTTGTGATCTTACCAAGTTTTTTTCTCTCTCGTTCCTTCCCCCTCCTTTTACAAGCGGCTCATGTATATTTTATATTTAAAAACTTTGCATCCTCTCCAAATCACATTTTAATCCTAGCAATTATAATTCTGCTCCCTAACTCCTCTCTCCGTCTCAAATGTCTCTTATATTTCTCTTTTAACGGTCCTTAAGACACTGTATATTAAGAAAAAGAACCATGGTTATATATATAAACATACATATAATTTAAAAGATATATCATGGGTCTATAAAAAAGAAAGAGAAAAAAATGTTGTTGTAAAGTAGATAAGAGAGAGAGAGAGAGAGACTTATAGAGAAAGAACGTGCCGATGGTTCTACGAATAGCAGTCGAAGGAAGATGTGTATGATGGACAAATTTATTATCTACTCTTCTCCTGGTAATTTATTGATAATATAATAATGATAATTTAGGGGATCCTCCGGGATGCACTCTGCCATAGAGGATACACCGTATAAGAAACGTATATAGCGATGAATATCGGAGTATTTGTTAGCTGTCCATTTTGTTGGGAAAGACAGACACAGACATAACTTAATAGAGAGAGAGAAAAAAAAATGTATATTAAAAAATGGAGGGTAATGTGACGTCATTG
>CP045904.1:4882483-4915038 GCA_013387185.1 Caligus rogercresseyi | reverse complement strand
TGGCAAAATCTTAAAAATAATACAATTTATAGCAAACTCAATTCAATTGTCGTTTTTTTACACCAATTTTAGTCCCTTTGATTTATAAAAAATAGGCTATAATTTGCAATTAAATTAAAACACCTACTAATTTATGATATGAAAGCTGTTTCTTATTAGTCAACCCTATTAAATGAATCAGCAGCTGTCATGCGTCACGACTCTCTAACTATAAGGCAATACTGATCGTAAGGAAATTAAAGGAACTAATTAAATCATCTTAAAACTCCTTTCCTAAGTTTCACACTGACTCATTTATTTGAACAATAGCCATATATTATGAGTGGATGAAATATGAGTTCATTCCCTATAAAAAAAGGGACTTCCACCCTTCTCTTTGGTTCGTCATGCATCTCTAAGAGATAATAACAGCTACAAATAAGCTATCTGTGAGGTCAGACCAGCCCACCCAGATAAAAGAAAAAAAAAGCTTAAAACTGTTTTTTTAATATTGTTGTAGGAAAAATCTTAATTATATTTCCCCCTTCAAGAAGCTCCATTAAATTTAAAAAAGGATTATATTTTGTAGTCCAGGTATCATTATAATTATAAGTTCAATTTAAGACAAGGTTAAGGGAAATATACTCAGCGTTTAATCTCAAATCCTTTTACTCTAAGATTGCCAAAAAAATTTCAATTATTATTTCTTTCCGTTCATCTTCATAATTTTTAAGTCTATACTCACTGGTATGAGCTTAAAAAGTCATATGAACTCATGAGGCACCCGGCTGAGGCGGCGCAATCCATTTCTTAGTGTGTGTAATCAAGTATATTTGCCATAGGGCATATTAGTTACATTTGTAACTAGTCTAAATAATATATAAATAAAAAGTAAAAATATGTTTAAAAGAAAAAAACTAAGAACACAAAAATAAATATAGCATGTATTATGTGGGCACGCTGCGTCCCATGGCCCTAGCTGCGGTCCTGGCAGCGTGAAGGGTCGTGGCCGACTCAAAGCCTATTCATGTTCCACACTGATATTGCATGACATGCAAAGGTAGCCGTCTCTCTTCCGAGTGGATACGCTATTTCATCTTAACACAAAAATAGAATTCCATATTTATTTTTGGGCCCTATACATATTCAGCCTCATCTAGATGCTTGAATTGTTATTGACACAGTCAAAATAGCCAATGATGAATGATTGCAAGGCTCTGAATCAGTTACTCAAGTTGTTTAGAACCTACACTCACAAGCCCTGTGAACGTCATTGCACAACATTGGTCGGAGGTGCATCTTGTCAAAGACTTGCTCATAATATTTAGTAAGCCTGTCAAAGATAATATTTTGGTTACATAAGGATTATATATTTTTAGATACTTTTTATATAAATCTAAAAAATATTATGGTAACCCTAATAATAAGATATTTATGTACATAAAATACAAAATCAATGTATGTATTATAAAAACATAATTAATCATTCATTGTAGCTTAAAAAATCAAATTAAATTCAGAAATATTCACAACACAAAAAAGTCTTTTGAATTTTCTTGAAAGAGTTGCATTTTTTTATAAAATCAGAGATTCAGATATAAAGGGATTGCATACTCATATGTTGCCAAACTTGATTCCATTATCAAACGTGATTGATTGAAAGACAAGGAGGATGATTGATACTAAAAGCCGTCATACATCCTCATTTCACTCATGGCATTTGTGATTTGAGCATCTTTTCAGGGCTAAATTTTTTGATACAGTGGATTGCTTGTTAATTCTGTAGTAATCAATGGCCCTAATGCCTAGAAGAGTGAGTGCCAACTTAAGTTTCGGGAGCTCAAGTTCGCCTCGTTGGAACGATCCAATGTTTGTTGAACCTGAATTTCATGCAAAAAGACCGTGATGATGTCACCAAAACACATTTTTTTCAAGCTGAATCCGACCCAAAGTTCATCAAACGCATCATCATGGGAGACGAGTCCTGTGTTTATGAGTATGAAAGAGTCCAGATATCGAGCGAGTGAATGCATGCACAGAATGAGTCGAAACCAAAGAAACCACGTCGTTTTCAGCTTTCAGTAAGTGTTGTACATCATAAATTCCTTTAAAATGTCAAACCTTAAAAAGTATTATTTGGGCGTTTGCTTGAAGCAGTTTGGAAAAAAACGACCAGAATTGCGGCAAAATACCCTTATGTATTTATAACACGAAAATGCGCCGTCTTATAATGCTTCTTATCTGTGACCATGTGTCTAGAAGGAGCACCAATATGCATCCAACAATCACAAAATTTCCCTGATAGGGTCTTTGTGACTCTTTCATGTTCGATCAACTGAAGAAACCGCTCGGGGAATGCTATTAGCAGCCGAGAGGAAATAATGGAAAAATCGAAGAATGACCTTACAGGCCATCCTGCAAATCGAATATATAATAGTGTTTGAGAATTGGAACCAACACTGGTATAATTGAATTGCAATCAATGAGAGTACATGAAAGAGACACTATTGATTTTTGATTAATAACATTATATTTTGGATTTTACTACTGCAATAAAAGTCAGGAACCTTTTGATCAGGCTTTAGGGATTAAAAAGCCTAGAACTCAATGGCGATACTTTTCAACTTTTTGTAATACTTCTGCATAATAAAATATCTATATTTCAAAGACTTTTATTTGTATTATTAAATTTACTTTGACCATAGATACGGCTTGAATTAGAACTACTTTGATATTTAGATATTTTTAAACATAATTGCACATAAATGTTTAAATTAAGCATAACAAAAATAGCCAACAAGTCATTCTTAAATGTTTTATTCTTCTCAAATTTATCCCTTACTTGTTCCTCTCCCATAGTCATGATCAACAACTCCTTAATTGTCTCTAGAACACACAAACAATGGAATGGGCTCATAGATCAAGATAAGATAATCTCCACAAAGATAAATGTATATTATCTACGTTGTTCTGCTTAGTCACAATCTCTTACTGTTCACATCCCCGTTAATGACTCCACTGCGCTGTAGGGCCTTGAAAAAGTACTCAGTAGAAGTGACAACACCTCTTTTTATTATGACCAACTGTACTCATCATCTTTGTTTCATAAGCAATGAATACTTTTATCTAGCAGCTATTACAATAAGAACATTTTAAATAGATAAATAATGGATATTTGTATTTTATTGTCATGCGTCCTCCCTTTATTAATACCAATGACATTTGAGAATGAACCAAGTGTGGTAAACGTATTGGTAATCCTTAGGAGAAGGATCCATTCGTATTTGAAAAGTTGTGTTGTTGACTTTCGTCATGTTGCCATATTTCTAAGTTGTTTATTGACTAAGTATAGATCCCGTCGTTTCTATCTGGTAGCCGTCGAGTCATGGAACGCTGGATTCTTTTATTATGACAGACCTTCGCCCTTGAAACTGTGAGGGCTTTATGCTTCGCTGATAAAGCCCTCACAATTCTCTTCAGGCCCCAAAATGTTCAGGTCGCCATTAAAAAAGGCCTCCAACATAACTACACTGTCCCTTATCTACTCTTTCTTTTTATCTGAAACGTTGAAATCTTTGCTTATATGGCAAAATCATAAATATACACAACGCAACCTTTCATAACAATAATGATATCATCAAACTTTAGTATTGCCAGCGTATTGTTTTTTATGTAGATCTCCTCATATCTCAGTCTTAGCAATAAAAATCAACTTAATCGAAGAAAAGTATCCTGATAGGAATAATGTCAAAAAGATTTAATAATTCTTAGTTCTGTGCATTTTAAATTCATTTTATTTTGACATTTATGTTGGACTTTAAAATACATTATTAGTTATTTGTAATATTATTTTTATGTGACAATATTTTATTTGTAATTTATTGAATGTCCATATGCTTTATTATGACGTCAAACGTGACTTAGTTTACTGTTTATATAGGTTGAATTATGTTTATTTTGATCAAGGCCCACATCTTTTTTTATTATGACCAACTGTGATCCCCAATATTTGCTTCATAGTTATGGAATGTTTTTATCTGACTATGATAAGAACATTTAATGTGTTGATGTTGGAAAGCCTATTATGACTCAATAGTATTATTCTCATTTTGTTGGAAAAATCGGTATTTATAATAAACACATTTTAAAATGAGATACAATTAAATGAATAAATGTTCATATTTAATCAGTGCTACAACTTGTTGGTGTGGGCTAATATCTGTCCGGAAGCAAAGGAGTTTGAAATGTGTTGTCCAGTGTAATAAGAACATTTGATATCGGTATATGAATGACATACGAAAATAATATAATTGCAATAATAAAATAATAAAAACATCATAAATATACTTTATAAGAATCCATTTGATGTGATTTATTTCATTGTTCATCCAAGATTAAAGCTTATTTTAGAACACCCACCGACCACTTAAATGTCTTGACGCGCACATCGAAGAAAAATACACTCACTAAAAAAAAACTTTCCATAACTCAGATGACTACGCATTCTTGATCAATATTTAGTTGTTTTTTGGAGTAATAGAAAAATAAATCCGCAATCATAAAAAGTATCTAAATGACGTCACTGGCATTGCTTACGTCATTCTCCCTTTTTCAATAATACTTAAGACTTGGCATTTAGATTTTGATGGTGAAGGATAATAATAATAAATATTTCTTCCTTTTCTATTTGTTGCACAGCAGCTGACTCCGACATTGATTTCCCTTTTTATTAAGTTTGTTGGCAATCCAGTTAGTATATCCGTCGATGGATCAGCCTAATCATCTGACATGTGAACGAAAATTCTTTTCATTGAATTTTATATTCCCAATATTCAGGGAATAACCCAGTGGACTCTTCTGCACAGATGATGTGCTTGGTCCAAATAATCATCCATCCTGGACAAAGAATAAAACTAACGTCTCATTGACTTATACAAGCAGAGCATTAATTATCTTATGTTAGTATTCATGTCTATGGTTCAAACAAACAATAAGAGCCATGGATTTTATGAATTGTACTATCTCTTAGTATACTTCATCTTAACACAAAAGAAGAATTCAATATTTTTGGGGCCCACCATATCCAGCCCCTTCTTGAGCAAAGAGAAACAATTCTTACAATTGAGAGGTCTTATCATTATTAAAACAGAATCAAAATGAGCGAAAAAGGTTTTATTTATTACAACAGGATATTATAATGAATCTTTTTTAGTACTTACTAGATGTCCCGGGTTTTTTTTACAACGGAATAATTAATATTGTGTATATATTAGTGTGTTTATAGCCTTCTCAGTTGGATGAATATAATTAAGTAAAATATTATTTTTTTTTGTATTTTTTTAAGTCTGATATTAGAATAATTATATATATAATTAGGATTTGAATAATATCAGATATAATTTGTTCAAACCATAGAGATATAAAGAAATGAGAGCTCATTCCCTTCAATAGCAGAGAAACATCGTTCTGCTGTAATTTTGTGTCCATTATAAAACAAGTAATTTGATCTACGTCATCGTAAGCTCCATCATAGAGATTGATTCTATCTCTATGATCAGGTTACGATGACGTAGATCAAATTACTTGGTTTAATTTGGACACAAAAGTACAGATGAAGGGAATAAGCTCTTTATATCTTTTTATTTCTATGGTTCAAACCTCATTAGTTGGTCTTTGGTCAAAACAATGCTTATAATTGACTCACGTGATGACGCCATGATGACCTTGGATTATTTGTCAAGAATAAAGAAAAATAAGACGGTTGTCACGCTCGGTAAACGATGTTTATTAGTTCGTATTCATATCTTTGAATACATATATAACACATATCTGTACATACCGTTAGTCTGTCCCCATGACGCAGGGACAATATACTAATTTACATATCTATATGCATATGAATGGCTTGTGTTAATATCAAAAAGACCGTAACCACTTATTATGCTTTTAATATATTTATAGTCTTAAAAGGATTATCTTTTAAAATACAGTTGTAATGGATGTGTTTTTAGCAGTACTATTAAATTAGTCAATTAGTAAAACAAATAATATTCACAACCAAAAATCTTAATATATTAAATAATATAAAAAGGTGTTAGATATTTGCTGCGTAAACATATGCAAGTACCAAAGTTCTAATGCAATTTCGATCAAATTAGGGCATGTAGGAAATACGGTAATAGCTTTCTGTATCTTAAAACTGAGTTTTTGTAGATTTAGATGATTAAAAAATACGTTGTGCTTTAATTTTTTTTACAGAAAAATTTAATTTTTTCATGTTTTTCATTATTTTATTGTATAGTTGATTGCTATTATTTGTCGTTACGTTTTTAACTTAATATAAATATATCAGTTTGATATTAGATAGTTCATGATTATTATCAATATTTATTATCTATTCAATAAAAAAGTCATCCATAGAAAAAAGTCTCTATAACTTATGGATATCAAACATTAGTATTAATAATTGTAATGATAATTTTTCTTTGGCTCGACCAGACTTCTGGTATAATAATTTATATAAAGCTTTAATATACAAAGATGTTTTTTAATGTACACAATAACTGGATAACAACGGCAAAATATTTATACGGGAAAGTGAGTAAAGACAATTGTAAACCTAGAAAATACATTATAATAATAGAATTCTAAGCATTGACACGTTAAAATGGGGTTTGTAATCAATAAAGAAGAATACATATGTAGGTACATACTCAAAATTAAAATAAAGGTATTAAAATGCTTTGTCATGGTTATGTGTTTAACTGATATCTAGAACATGGAGGAGTTTCAATCCAACTCTAAGCATTAAAAAAAATCTAAGTATGTTAAGAGGTGTTCACCTCTCGATGTTGAGAACGCACGTTCGAATCCCGAGAGGGGAAAATGTATTTTGGTCATCCTCATTGATGAACTCCTGGATAGACTTATTTTAACGCTATATGCTTAGTTATATACAGTTAGATGCAATTCTATCGAATATGCAAAAAAACATTTTTTTCACAAAAAGTATTTCAATTTCAATACTTTAATCCTTTCATTATAAAACGATACAATAAGTAAGGCAAAAAATCCAAAATACTAATATCTAGCATGATTTGTTCTTAAAGATCGGATGGTGTTGTCATTTGGAGTTAAATAAATATTTTTTTAAACCCAAATATCGGTAAATAACCAGTACACTACCATTAGGCAGTATTTATGGAAAGACAAGGATGAAGAGTATTATTCTTTTTTGCAATTCATTTGAAATCTCACTCATTTTTTATTTAACTTATCTACTAAAAGACGTTTGGGATATAAGATAAAATTTTTGTTATAAGATTGATTTTTTTTGGAAAGTGAAAACTTTTGTTTTCATCTACAAAGGAAAGAGTAAAGAGAATATTAAACGCGATACATGCGTTTTATATAGGTTCTATCAACTAAAACACCCCTTCCCGTTAATTTTAGCCAGTTTGTTATCAATACCTTGAAGCATTTGTTTAAAAAATGTATATCCCTAGTTTTGATATTTCGTGATGAACATAATTGCTGTCGTTTTTCGAAAAAAAAATGTTCTTACCGGATCGGATGGTGTATTCATTTGAAGTAAATAAACAATAACTATTAAATCCAGGATTCTCTATGGTTAATAAAATAAGGTTCTTGCTCACAATGAGAGTTTGAAAATGCGCTCTTTTATTTTCTATATATAGTGTATGATGTATCATATATGTTTTTCCTCTATATTGTACAAATATTCAAAAGTCATTGTTTATGTGTTTAGAAATAATATTAAAAAAATATATATTTGTTTGTGTATTAAGAAGCGTCTAGATGGCTTTAACATTCTTTCTTAAGCATACCATACTTACTTTTTTATCCTCTATATGACTGTCCACTTGGCCGTTCATAAATACAGCTGTAAAAGACATACCTATCGATCCATTATTGTAGTCACTCTTCGAAGTTGCTCTAAAACAAGGAATCACAACAGACCAAGCCTTAGATATTATATTCCTAATATCCAATTGTTCATATAAAATCATTTGTAAATATATTGAAGTCAAATGGATGAGTCATAGGGAATAAAAGTAGATTTCCTCACTTCCTATTAGTTGGCATTTCTGGCTTATCCAGAGCCCTATATGAAGAGCTGCGATAATAGTTGGAGCGTCTTCACCTGGTGAAAGAGCATTTGGGCCCAATACAACGCATGGAATGAAAAATAATGAGTATTGTTCCTATGTTATTGTTAGGATAAATAAATCGGAATCTATGACAAAACTTTCATTTATTGAGGGATTGTTCCGTGTGAAATAAAGAGATACATTGTTCGACTCTTGAGCGATTTGTACAATCCACATCAATACAAGCAGTTTTTTAATATATAAGTTTATATTGTTTTTGTACTTTAAAAAAATTATTCAAACGACTATTTATTTACAACTCCTTCCATAATTTATGAATGTTTTGAGCCCGACTTGAGTCAGCTGTTGAGAGTTAAAAGACCGTTCTTACGACGTAACTCTACTTATAAGGCTTGGGTTTATCCCCGGTCAAATACATAGCGAACATGAAGATTTATACCAAACCAGATACACAACTATTCTCAGCATAGGATTTATATCTTTGATTTGACGTTCTATTTTAAACAGTGTAAATCATGCCCATTAAACTGTAATATATTTTCAAGCAGCAGCTAGAGTCTCTCCAACGGAAATCAAAATTAGTATATTATTTTAATGATATCCAGCCAAAATGAAGCTTTTTCTAATCGTATTCCTTGATCTAAGAACTGTCAATCAAATTCTGACACATTTCCTTTGCTATATCAATATACAATAACTATACCTTGAAAGCATTATATTCCTAACCTTCATTATAGCCTTCAAATATAACTAACATCCTTGGTAAATGAGGGCAATTTATCCCCAGAGATATTTGGCCATAGGAAATCACTTTGAGAAAAGTTAGAGTATGCCTCCGGAACATCTTATTGATAAAACTTGTAACCTTCACAAAAAGGATTTAAAATATGACAACCCTAACATTTAATCACATAACAATCTATTATTATTTATGATGATATAGCATGCTACCTACTAATTGTTTTTTGATGTCGGCAATAAAGAGGGCCAGACATCTGGCAGTCCCATTAGTTTTATTACGCTAATCAACTCCCATACAAATAGGCTGTCTCTTCCAAGAAGTCCTTCTAATAAGAGGAACTAGTATCCATAGTTATTGTAAATAAATCATATGTATGGTTTGTGTACGATTACATGGACATCTTATTGAAGGCTATCAAATATATACAGTGCTCCTAATAGACGTATCATCATAAACTCCCTCAAGGATTTGATATCATATTAGTAGACAGCAATTATCTTATATTTGGTAAAAGCCTGTAGCGAATAGATATCAAAAAATATAGAAGTACAAGGTGTGCCCATGTCACCCAGAGAGAGAGAGAGAACTTTTCGCTTGCCAGTGATTTTTAATGACGTCACACCGGCAAGCGGGAAGAAAAAATAGTACTCCTATTCTTCTGCTTACGCCATCCAAAATATATTGCTACCATTTATTTTTTGATGACATGAAGTAATAATCATTAGCTAACAACCGTTTTAACTATCTATGAACACAGGAAATAAACATAACTTGTATTCTATACATCTTTATAGATGCCCACTTGGTTTGTATTAAAAAGTATATACAGTTCAATAAAGGAGTGCGTCTTATCGTTAACTTTATTAACAGAAAAAATATTGAATTTTTTGTGTACCAAAGAGAGTAATATAGTTTAGATGCCACAACTTAAAGTTTCAGAGTTGCTATCTATTTTAAAATATACCTTTTGGACGAACAATTATGAAATAATATATGATTGCTAAAAATAATAGGACTGCAGCTCCTTTTATCGGTATTGCTCAATGACAGACCGTTGTCGATGACCAGACATCGATCAAAGCGAACAGATAAATGTCAACAACGAGAAGAAAATCAGACGGACTGCGAATATTTTACACCAGCTGAATATATTCTTTGGTGGTCGATATTTGTAAACAATGCTATTTTGTTTCAAGTATAGTTTTGTAGGAATTGAAAAATATTTTTTATGTCTTCTGTTATATATTCTACAAACATTATCAGATTATGTATTAATTTGTTTGTTTTAATTCCAAGGTAAACCCCTCCCTACAGGAACCCAATCCCGTATGAGCGTGGTATTTACTTAGGAGTTAAAACTATTAAATAATTTAAATTTGCAGAAAATATCATATATTTTCAAGCATTGAGCTTTTCCATTGGCGACTTTCTAGCTTAAGACTCCTCGGCGAGATGGTACATCTCCTTTATGGTGCAGGCAGGATCAAAATGAGATGATACGGCGTTTCTGTGACTGTTAAGACCAATGTTGCCGCTCACAATGGCCACAATTTATTATTTATTTGATGTTAATTTTATCAACCTTTTCACCATATTTGCATGTGCGACTAGTGACCAAATAAATAAAACACATTTGTATGAAACATATCAAACTGTGGTTGTTATATAGTTGACCTTCTCTTGTTTTGTTGAAACGCTATAGAGCATTTTTGTCAAATAAAAAGTAATTAAAATTCCTTAAGCAGTTATTTTTATATATGTTAATAATGTTATTCACATTCACCCATATAAAAATGATCTGAAGTATTTTTTACATTGTTAAGTCGTACATTTCCATTTTATTAGAGCGCGACAAAGATCACAAAACATCTTGAAATAACGAATTACGAAGCTTTAGATGAGTTATTTAATAAGTAAATTGTAAATGAAGTAGTGATAATTAGATTAATATTATGCTTTTTTTCGATTCTCCTTTATTGTTTAGATAATTATATATAATATATTATTTAAGTAAAATAAACATTATAGTTTATAATACAAAATCTAAACAAAGAGGTATATCAATAAAAATATCATAAAGGGTAACTATTAAAATATTTTACAATTTTTTTCATAACTTTAAATATTCTTTTGAATCTATTGCTTGACTTTTAGGGAATTGTGTCCTTTTTTCTTTAAAAGACCGAATAGGATCGTTGCTTTGGTATACTTGTCGTCGTTGGTCTTAAATCCCTTCACGTTGAATGTCAGAAACTTTGTTAAGCTTGACAAACGAGCAATCCACATTGCATGTCAACGTCGTTGTACAGTTTTGCCACAATTAAGGCAATGGAAATCGAAAGATATACAACCAGCAGATATCTCCCACTGAGCCTTGAACTTTTTACCGTCATAAAGCTTTTTAAAGGGTCTCTTTTAAATATTTGAATATAAAGAGACACTCATGTCGGAGATTTATGTCTTAAAAATACTTAACAAACCAACAAACGCCAGTGAAAACAATACCTCCTTCGGCGGAGGTAATAGAGGCATATATACACTCCGAGAGTGCAAACCTCAGCCGTCATGAGCCTTCCGAGGAGATTTTTCACGACTGGGGAGGCGTAGAGAGACGGGGGGAGGGTTCACTAGACGGAAAATTACGAAGAGGAAGACGCTCCCGGCACCCAATTTCACAGCACCGCGATCTATTGCGCAGAGAGGTAACTGAAAAATTAGTAGTATTAGCTTATTGGTGCCTAATTCTGCCTAAGAGATGCCAAAATTTAACATTCTTTCCTTTGGCACTTCCAACAAATCCACAAAATTTCATCTAAATCCGTTAAGTATTTTTTGAGTTATCCTGCTGACAAACCAACAAACTAACAAACCAACAAACTAACAAACCAAACAAACGCCAGTGAAAACATATTCTTCGGCGGAGGTAATAAGATCATTAAAAGGTGTGCTAATTGATTGTTGTACAACATAACAGGTCGGCTGATAAGTCCCGAGACTAACTAAGAAGAAAAACATTTTCTTGACAAACTCGATTTTATTATTCAACATAGTTGCCTTAGAGGCGATACAGCAATATAGTGATTTTCAAAATCAGAATCTATTTCAGGTTCTGCTCAGAATCATCAATTCTGTGTTGTTTTTGGTCGATTGTGAGGTCTCGTGGCACAGAGCTTTTGCATGTCCAAATATTCATGCACGATATGTCCAAACGCGCTGGGGATGGAGTGGGCAATATCCCAAGGCGACGAGGGCATCGTTTTCTTTGTGATAAGATACTGGACAAGCTAAAACTGAATCAAGTCAATGACTATATCACTGGGTGTCGTATATGGGTTGACAACTGCCACGTTAAACACACAGATACAATTATATACAACGATGGATCTAAAGATGAGCAGGGATGCACAGGAGCGGGATGGACTATCACTCGTGGTGATGTGTCTATTACAATCCTCTGTATCATTGAATAGCGAAGCATCAGTCTTCCAAGCGGAGGTCACTGCAATCACTCAGTCGGTGATAGCTTTCTGAACAAGATAAACCATCAAAAAACGTGATAATTCGATCGGATTCTCAATCAGCAATTGCTGCTATTCTGAATCCTCTCACAAAGAGTGAAACTGTAAAATAGTGTAAAGAAACATTAAACATTGGTAAATGTGATATAAATATAAACCTCGATTGGTGTAGAGGTCATTCAAACATTACAGGAAATGAATTTGCTGACTACCTAGCAAAAAAAGGTATCGAAAGTGAGAGTCGTTTGAGTGTTGGAGCACCTCCTAGCTACATAAAGAAGGTGATAGATGAATTCTTTTTTTATGAGTGGTAGATACAAAGATGATCAACTAATGAAGCACATACATCACATGTTAAAAAACTAAAATCCAAGACTACTCAACTGTCGCGCCAAAACATGAGTCTTCTTGTTCAAGCTTATACGGGCCACGGACCATTTTTGGCTCATCTAAGTAAATGGAAAAATATTGACGGAGTCTGCAATATCTGTATGGAAGAGCCACAAAGCGCAGACCACTTAATTAACAGATGCCCATCACTCTCTTATGAGAGACATCAATTCATGCAAGAAGAGGATGAAGACCTACGTATCCTTAAATTGATGAAATGCTCAAAAATAGAAAAAAAAATAGTGATAACTTTAATATTGTAATATTTAGATCAACTCTTGCTGTAGTAACACATATACCCCTCTGTGTGGTCGTGTTCATTTGCTTTATATATGTGGTATTGTTCTATATCTTTGTTCTTTATTATAATGCATATGTGTATAATGTGAAACAGCAATAAATTCTTTAAACAAAAAAAAATGTCCAACGCGCTCTTTCAATATGATCAGAGTCTCAGTTATCTGGATCAACTTCACTTTACGGTCATTTAAAATCATTTTGTGGATTATTTTTATGTTTTCTGGTGTAACTACCTCTTTTGGCGTCCACTGCGTTTTTTTTTCATTCGTGCTCACACGACCACGTTTGAATTCAGCAAACCATCGACATATGGTGCTTTCGATGGAGCAGAGTTCGGATAACATTCTTCAAGCCAAGTTTTAGTTTCGACGGTATTTTTTCCCATCAAAAAATAATGTTTTATTAACACACGAAATTCGTCTTTTTCATTTTTTTCACAATAACAAAAATAGCTTAACTTAAAACGCAATATCTCACAAACTAGTTGTCAGACAGCTGTTATATTTATGCATGTATGTTTTGAAGGTTGGTACTAGCGGACAGTCCTATGAAAATAAATCCACTGGCGCCTTTATGTGTTAGTCTCGGGACTTATCAGCCGACCTTGTAGAACTTGGTTTGTAGATCACTTTACACCTCCTTGAGAGAGCAGGCCTTCCCTCCCTCAACGAGGTGGCCGCCAAGGCAGTGGCCCTGTAGACCTGGAAATGCTTTTACTCCAACGACAGTGCCGGCAGTGCCAGGAACCGGGCTGGTTACTTCGTCTTCCCCATCCCGAGGAGGCCCATGAGGTCCAACACTCCAGTAGCGTATCCACTCAGAAGAGAAACGGCTACCTTTGCATACCACTCAATATCGGTGTGGAACATGTATGAGACTTTGAGGTCGGCCACGACCCTTCACGCTGCTAGGACCGCAGCTAGGGCCATTGGACGCAGCGTGCCCACATAATCCATGCTATATTGTATTTGTTCTTAGTTTTTCTTTTAAACATATTTTTTTACTGTTTGTATTTATTTATTTATTTTAGACTAGTTACAAACGTAACTAATATGCCCAATGGCAAAATATACTTGATATACACACTCCGCTTTTATGAAAATAAAGGCCTCCTTCATCCAATCCACTTTGGGGGGGAAAAATAAAGCCGAAGGGTTTAGCATTTTACATAGTTCATTAATCCTGGGTCATAGAAAAGATTATGTTTTCCCCCTTTCCTTTAGTTCAAAGAGAACACTTAAATCAACTTATGATTGAATGTACTTGTTTTAATATATAATAAAACATTATGGTTTATGATAAAAACATTGAACGAAATAAAATTGAACGCTACATCATGTTAAAAACAAATAAAAACAGGTGGGTTATCAAGTTAATTTTTTTGATGATTGTAAAATAGCAACTTGATGCTAAAAGATTAAATTTGTCAATATCCGCGGCGCTGGTCCATGAGTTATTAGAACAGAAGGAATACTCCTTCATATTGAACAAATCATTTATAAACGACTCTACTTCCTCTTGAGAGGGATCAACTAGTATTTAAGCTTGAAGTAATAGTACATATATTTTTACTCTTTAAATTTAATTATAAATGTTATGAAATAATGTTTTTATAATATAGATAATATCAGCTATTTCTTTAAAATCAACAGTCTATTATAAATGTGTTACTTTACTTTACTGTGTTACTAAACCATCTTCAGCGATCACTCAAATACGTCATTTTCTGTGAAAGAGTCAATATACCTTTTGATATACTCGTCATAATCTTTTTTCGTTGCATTTGAAATGTCGTTTTCATGTTAATTCATGTATTTAAAATATTTAGTAGAGAAAATACGTCAAAGTTCACTCTTTTTATATTTATTACCAAGTAAAATTTATATCTACACAATATTTAAGTAATATGACTTTCTCATTTTACAAGCCTTTTTAGACATTATTTACAATTTATTCATGACAAAGACTTCAAAAATTCTGTGACTAAAAGATTTCATCTAATTATTTTTTATTTGTACATTATGACATACTTTTCCTCTTTATTTTTGTAGATAAAATTTTCACTCGATGATAGACATCAACTTTAGTCTGTCTAACTCTGTGAGAGGGGAAAAGTCATGGGAAAATTGAATGAAGTCAAGGAACTCTTTCTTTGACTGGCTTGAATGGTGTAGCACAAAAGATATTTCATCCCTCTTGTATATTTATATTATTCATGGGTCACTTCATTTTTTCTAAAGGCAAAAAGCAACTTAAAGAAGTTTAAATGGAGTATTATTGCAGATAATAACTTTCCTTTATATGATATGCATAAAAATGTATTGTTGATATAAGTTATGTTATGACCAAAAACATAATAAAACGCGTCACTATCTGTATTTTAATTTTTTCACTGAATATAAATATATCTATTTATATATAAAAGCTACATTTTTAAATTATGAGTGCAATTTTATTTGTGCAATGCATAAATATATAAATATATACCCTATATTCAAGTTTATAAACTTAAAACTCGATAAAGAAAATTGAGAGGGAACTTTTGCAAACTTTTATATATAGATATATTTGTTCGTATTCATATATATATATATATATATATATATATATATACGTATACATGCATTTATTTTTTATACTCGGTTGTACTCTATATGTATTTTTTTCTTCATGTATAAGTTTATTTTTAGAAATATACAAAAATTTAAAGATATATCCCAAGGTCATATATTTATAAGAAAGAAAATTGTGCTAATTATACAGAGAATGCAAATAACTTCTTGATCATTTTTATCTTTTGATTCTTTTTAACATACATACAAGTGATGGAGAGGAAAATAATTCGAGTTCACTAATGCCTAAGTAATGCCATGTTTTTGTGCATGGTGTCCTTCTGGTTTATATGGAGGAAGTTGTTATAGCAGATAGATATTTTCACCTGTTAGAAAAAGCACGGCATTTTGTTGCCTCCTCATAAAGACAGATCGATCCATACATCGCTAGAGTAAGGATCTGATAAATATACTCTTTTGCAGTCATATGGGTTTTAAAAAGAATATGTTAAGGTACTTTTGTTATTGTTCATGTGATTGGTCTCAAAAAGGCGTAAAAGATTATTTTATATATTTTTATAATATTCTATATATATGTAAATATTTTAAGCTCTAATAGATTATTTTAATAAACACACACACACACACATATATATATATATATATAAATATATATATATATATTTGTAATATCTATAAGCTTATAGTATCATAATTTTATGTGTTTATATAAAATATTAATCTGATAAATTATTTCAAATTAACTTTATGGTACATTGAGGGTCAAAAAAATATTTTTTCAAATGGGAGCAAATAATTGTTAGGCACGAAAGTACATCTCTTGTTCAATCCCTGAAATCTGTCGCAAAATAAGTAGAACCTTTTATTTCATGTATTTTTTATACATAACTATGAAACTGGTCGAATATTAGATGAACCATCTTTCATTTTAGAAGAAGAAAAAACTATTCACACTTTAAAAGAAGTAAGTGGCTAAGTATAATCAATCATTGATGAAATATTATAACATAATAATTTATCTAATGCATCAAGTTAATGTTGAAAGATATGGGATATATATAAGAAAAAATAATTTTAAAGTTTAAAGATATTGCTTTAATGAAAATTCCAAATGGAAATAATTTTGGGTATAATTTGTAAATACACAAAGGATATATTTTCTTACCTAATTAATTGATAAAGATAGGCTAAAGTCAAGATCAATAACAAAAATACAATTTCTTTTTCGTTTAGGTATATTGAAGAAATATTTTAATTTGTACTGAAAAACAAGTCTTATATGACCAAAGAACTACCGAATATCGATCTATACTGTCGATATATAATAAAATATACCGAATACCGATATCGATCGGTAGAAGGTATATACTGAAGATCGAACCGGCGGTAGATTTTTCTACCGAATTCCAGCTCTGATGAATACACATTATAGCGTTAAAATTAGTCTATGTAACCAATGAGGTTGACCAAAATTGACTTCAACATGAGAATTGAAAACGCCTTAACCCGCCGAGCTATCGCATTTAAGTTTGTCCTACAATATGTCAAAGAAGAGTAATTCTTTTTTTTAAATCAAAGCCTTTGTTATATGCCCTGCATCAAAACATGATGCATGATGAGTAGAGTTATTATTTTTTTTGTCAAACATGAACAATGATGAGAATTCATTTCCTAATAAGTACTTAGACAAGGACAGAAGGGATGGATTTCAAAACAATGAGGATATAGAATTGAAGGAAACATGCCTCATAATATGAGTTAGACATAAAAATCAACTTCATGTCATTGATCTTGATTATATATAAATACATACAAACATACCTGGGAGGTAGCAAATTCTATTGATTGAAAAATAAAGAGTCGAGAGTGATATTGGTATCCTCCGAATGTCATATATGACTGTTCTAATTTTATGCTAAGTAGGTCAATTGTAACTTGTAGCTAATTTTTATTTATTTGAAATGATAAAATGAAATTTATTAGACAATCCTTAAGAGTTGGAAGAACTGCAATAACTCATGTAATTTTGACGCTTCACGATATATGCAATCAAAAAAATATATAAAGGATTGAAGATTTATATTCCCTTTTTCAATGTCCTTAAAGGACCATTGTGTTCCAAAATCTTGGCATCTTTAGATTTCGAAGTTTTATACTCATGAAGAGGTATAAATGATAACAAATAAATATTTTAATTGCTCGATCCCCTAGCAAATTGTAGAGAGATAATCATTGGATCGCTCTCTAAAATATGTGCTGGTACAAAATAAACTTCGCAGTTCCAAATATCTGCATATTGTATTAAGTTTTCGAAGCCCTGTAAGGACAGTTTCACCTTCACCGTTCATGCATTTGTAGAGTGCCTGGCAATTTGGCTTCTTTACCGATGTATAATTCTAAATGTAAGGATCTTGAAAGAGAATGGCTGTTAAATACTCCGAAGCATTTATTTTATTTGTATGGGCAATATCTCTATTTTGTCAAATCCTTTATTTTAAACTCCAAGGCCTTCATTCGAAGAAACTTACATCTCTTCATCCGTACGAGCTAAGGTATGCTCGTTGGAATTGAAGATTCTTGGAAACGATTTTAAAACTTCCAATTTTAAGTCAAGCAAGTGAAGTGGCAAGTGCCTAAATCATATTTTTGTCCCCTCTTACCTATTGAGTCTTTTGATTTATCGTATCCAGGTTCGATAATCATCTTCTTCTTTCAAATCTGTTATAATTGATTATTGTGAGGTTGTATAAATATATTTAGAGAAATTTGTATCAACATTAATTCCCAAAGTATTTACTCACTAGTATTTTTTTACATTTGGTTTCACAGTTTCTTTATTTTTCTACGTCCGATAGGCGGAGTAATGCTCCATTTATCGACATATATGAGCAAACGAAATAAATATTTTTTTTCTTGAGTATTAACAGTTTCTTTATTCAATTATTAGTAAAATGTGGAATAGGAGGAGTCCATTCAAAGGATTCGACAATAACAGGATTATGATATATCGAATCGGAGGCTTTACAAAAATCAATGACAATAATATCACCCCCCCCCCCCTCTCTTCTGGTATTGATCGAGTTTATGGAATATATCCTTGAATGTTTGCTATATTCAGCTCTTCTTCAGAATTTCGATTCCCCATGAAAAGTCTTTGCTTTACTCTATGTAAATTGTCTTTGAATGTATAACAACTATAATTAATAATACGTTTCTACCCACCTCAAAGTTAAAAAATATATTAAAAACTAGAGAGTGCAAACCTCCGCCGTCACGGGGTCCTTATGAGCCTTCCGAGGCGGATTTTTCACGACTGGGACGGCGTCGAGAGACGGGGGAGGGTTCCCCTCAACGGAAATTCCGAGAGGAAGACGCTCCGGCACCCAATCACACAGCACAGCGACATCTATTGGCAGAGTAGGCTAACTGAAATATTTAGTAGTATTTAGCTCATTTGGCGCCTTAATCTGCACTCAGAGATGCCAAAATTAATCACTTCTTCCTTTGGCACTTTCAAACAACTACACAAAATTAATCCAAATCCGTTTAGTACTTTTGAGTTATCCTGCTGACAAACCAAAACAACAAACTAACAAACCAACAAACGCCAGTGAAAACAATACCTCCCTCGGCGGAGGTAAAAAGAACACACTATGAATAAAATGGTAAATAACCTTTTAATACATGTATGTATAATTCACAACACATATTATGAAATCCAATAAAAATTATAACGTTTAGTAAAGAAATGACTATTTTATCTATGAATTTTGTATAGTCAAAATGCACCTCATTCATCATACATTGCATGTAAGTAAGAAAACATAATGTATGATACTCCATATGTGCCAACGTTGCCCATAAATATCAATCAGTGGAAGACTATAATAAGTATATTCTATAGAAGTATTTATACATAAGTTTATTCTCATGAAATATTCAATATATATTCATTTATTATTCATTCAAGTTGGTAAATCTATTTATACATTATATTGTAAACTAGTCTTTTATTTAAAAGGATTCATTACATTCCATCAACATCACCCGACCTCGCAAGTTACTTAAGTTTTTTCTCCAACAATAAAGGAATACAACAAGTGAATAATTAGATATTGTGTTTCGATATAAGTAGAAATACATGTGTATTTTTTTTTTTTTAAACTGTATTTCTCAATTTAGTTTTACAATTTGTTATGTTATAACAATGGAGTATCAAGTTAGGGAGACAAACACTGGTAAATGAACCAGCTTAATGTATTTGAAAATAGATGTGTAATTGTTTATTGGTATTTTTTAAGTTTTTACTATTTTGTGACTTTGTTCTTTTATTGGTTAACGGGATAAATAGTTAAGATTTGATTATGTTTCCAAATATGCAAATGATATTAGATAACGGATTTTTATTAAGATCGATTGTTTCAAGCATATTTTTTGAAACTTTTCTTTATCAGAAAAATTCACAAATATCATGTATAAACAACCATTCTATAATTTTATTTTACTTTAATTTTTTGCAGTTTTTAATCAAACAAATATTACCCCTTTTCTATAATGCTCAATTTTGTGTCTTTAAATAATCCAAGTGTGTTATCTTGACTACTAGATTTGTTTAGTCGTATGTATTTTATATATACACAATCTTCTTTAATTTTTGAAACCTAAGTAAGTAACTTTAAGATCGAAGAAATATATCGTTGTCAAACAATTTATTTAAACAACTAAACATCTAATGGATTTTTTTTCCCTTATGGTTCGACAGAAGTTGCATCGGAAATGGATTATAAATAAGCATTAAAGCATTTAATGAGTCTTGTGAACTAGGATCTTATCAATGAGGTAGACCACAAAAACGAAAATCCCCTCTCGCGATTCGACCTGGGCTTCCCCCAACAATGAGAATGGACCGCCTTACCGCACACGGCTATCGCACTTCCTTCATTATTGGTATCTTAATCAAGTATAAAAAGACCGAAATATGCCAAATTATTAAGTAGTCGGAGATTTTCTTTTCAGTTATTATATAAACAGGGTAAATAAATTATATTCTCCAATTGCATTGAAAGAAATTATTTCTTTCTCATATTAGGTTAAAGCATCTATTTCACTGATGTATATGATCGTACACCACACAAATACTTTTACCTAACATTGGATGGATGCTTACATCCATCATCCAATGAAATCATTCCTCTCCCACTATGAAAGGAAACTTTTAAACAAAAAAAACATGTTATATAAAATGCTGCTTTTTTCAATGTAGGCAGAACCCTGGCTTGCTCAATGATCCTCAACAAATTATTCATACTTATTGCTAATTCTGATTATTGTTCTTACGTCTCATTATTATATGCACAAGATATGCGTTTTATTTCATATTTTAAAGGCGAAGAAATGGTTACTTTTTTTCGTAAATATATAGTAGGGTACTTGATTGGTGATTCCCCCTAGAGATGCATCCATATCTAATTATTTCATTCGACAAAAAAAAAGAGTAATAAGATACATTGATTCATTTAATGTATGAATGAATTTATATAATTTTATCAAAAACTATTTAAAGGTTTTCACAAAAATATAACTATATTTCCCTTTATTTAAGTATAAAAAAAGGCAAAAGTAGCTTAGAAATATAAAAAATGTTAAAGTTAACCAAAGTACAAAATTATTTATACATTATATGCGAACAGTAAGAAACGCAGACCTTTCCTTAGATCATCCCAATTGCTTCTTTATATACAATTTTTTATTACATATGCGAATTTTTATGAAATTATTTTATTAATAAGATTATTCGAAACATTTGAATGTTTTCATATATTTCTTCGTGAAATAATGCTGTTTATTGATAATTTTTTCACTACGTATCTGCACAAACCTTTTGTATATCTTTGGTTTAATTGTCGCAAATATTTGCCCATGGGCCAAAAAAACAAAAACAATGTAGATGCTGTATTCTTGATTTTAATGAAAGAGTTTGACAATCATCAGCTTTTCAGGTGGATCAGTGTCTTTTCTGCGATTATGACGATTTAAAGTGAATACTTATTCATCAGAAACAAATCGAATGATTTTTCCGCCTGTTTGATCAGGATCTTACCGTTTGAGTTAGCCAAGTTCTTCTCCATAAGGATTTGATTGGTAGCCTGATCCTACTGTATCTAAAATCAATCTTGATAGTTATTTTTCAATTGCACTCCTGTTCAACATCGATCCTTGACAAGTTCAGAGATAGGAGTGTTCAAATGAGAACAATTAAGATTAAGAACCTGCTGAGGTGTGAGATAACGAGTGGTAGGTTGACCTGCTGTTAGTAAGCAGGTCAATTCGCACAATATCATTATTGAATTAGGTAAATATGCTTACGCAATCTTTATTCAAAGATTGCATAGATAAAAAGGTAAATTAACGAACTATATACAAAATCCATTGAGAAATATCTATTTGATTATTTTATATCATGAATAACCCATTTTATTGGGCAAAAAGGAGTCAATCAATCGTAAAATTGTGCAAATTCTTGCTACACATATTTCAATACATGTATCAAAACTAATTATAATCACTAATTCATTCATTGATACTGGGAGGTAGACAAGATCATCTCTGTCTGCCTGCCAGCCTGCCTGCCTACCTCTAGGACTAACACAGTGATAATAATCATATGGAATCATTCCAAGGAGGGTATTCTGTTTTTATCATACAAAGTATTTATGCCGCAGTATGTACTATACTGGTGATATTAGGACGGATAAAATGAATGTAAGAAATGAATAACGATTTGCTCTTGTAACTCTTAGGAAGGCCAGTTTGCCTATATGGTTCGATCGATTGCAGCCGAAGGCTATAAAATAAGCATTATAGCGATTAAAATTAGTCTATCGAATATGATCTTATAGGGTAGATGACATTTCGGGTACTCGAAACTTGAGTTGAACACGCCTTAACGGCTATCAGTTTTTGATATATTAGCACTTTTAGTATTTCGTTTTTAGATTTTTTTAAATTGATTTGTAAGTTGGTTTATTATAAAAGTCCAATAATTCAACATATAATAAATTACTGCAAATATGAATTTAATCACCTGCTGCTATTATATTTATCCATCACACTTACTTTAAAAACAACATAATTGAATTAATGTATACTTCTATGAATATTGATAGCTTCCATTTGTTTGTTGAATGATGCAATTGATTGATTCGTCTGTCTCACCAATAAAACTATCATCAAAAACACTAAATTTGTGTATAAATACCTTTATAAACAATATTTCATTACTCTCAGGATAAAAAATGACTTCAATATTTTTATGCAAATTCTATTCATTGAAAATACTAGACTTAACCAATAAATATTAAAAAAACATTGCACTGCAAAATATGTATTTTAGCATTTTAAGGGCCAATTTAAAAAAAAATCATTAATATATGGTATGATATATGTAAGTAAAATGAATGAGGCAGGCAGGCTTCCAGCATGAAGATTGTTTTGTTTAACTATGAGCCACTTAAAATAATTTGTTACCCCTCATTTTGTCACAAATTATATAACTCAAATCATTTACTATTATAAGTGCTGTTTTTCGTTTATATACGAGGATAATATATTTTTTTTTGTATTTCAAATACAATTAACTAAGTCGTTGATTTAAACATTTGTAAAAGTACAATAAGAATAATGCAGTCGTAGGTATTAAACATACCACAGGTTAATGAACGGTGCTTAAGTAATATTTAAAATGAGGATATAATAATAATAAAAGATGAAAAACCAAATAAAGAAGAAGGCGTCAGAGAGTAACATGAGCGTGAGACTCTATTTGTAAAACAAACATCTCCTCCACCGGAACCAGCACTATGATGAACAATTGGGACGCCGTCGAGGATCTCCAAGCTTATCCTACCACGCAATCAATCCCCAAGGGAAGAGGAGTTCCCTAAACTACAGGAAGAAGGCGTCAAGAGAGTAACATGAGGCGATTGTTGAATCATTTGATATCTTGGGTCTAAATAATCTCTCAGGTTTATGAGATCGAAAATGCATATGATAGTGTATTCGACAAAAAAAATCCTGAGCAAAGGTCCGGAACATCATATTTTTAAAATATAAGGTAAAGTGTCAGATATAAGTACAAGATTAGTCTCGGTAGAACAGTGGCATAAATCTTCATGAAGGAAATCAACATTCATCTACGGAATTGCAATTCCACGCCTCCATTATGGGAAAATCATGAAGCAACATGACTGATACATCGACGATGCATTTTTTTGCCTATTTGGTTCAATAGAATAGAGTATCCATGTGGTTAAAAAGGAATTACAGCTTGTAAATTAGTCGATCGAACGAAGGATCTTTTCAATAAAGTTGACTAGAAGTGACCTTCTCCTCTTGGGATTCGAACCTGAGCCCGCAACATTAAGAGTTGATCACCCTTTAACGCACAGAGCTATCGCGCCTCATTTTTACTATTTTTAAAACACTTTATCTATTTTGCACTCTCAAATCAAGATGTTTCAAAAACACTAAAAACATATCTTTATATTTTTAAAAAAGGCTAATTCAAAATAGAGGATTCCCGAAGGATTATAATTCCCACAATAATTTTATAGTCCTAGGTCTGGCTCGTATAGACCATTAGAGGTCCATTTTATTGAATGTATTTATAGATAATCCCACCTTCTTGATCTTCGATAGTGTATATGTATAATATTGTCAGATTATATTATTATTTCTAAGCGTACATCAAAAGAAAATACAATTGAATGCTTGGTGACTAACCGCTAAAAAGTTTTTTCATCTTTTCCAGGCATCTTCATATACTGGCATGCCAAATATGATTCTCCTGTAGTCTTGGAACGCCACCGAGAACGCCAGAAACAGATCACCTCCTTCAATAGTCTCATTACTTTCAACAACAGAGAAATAATGTATTGGACGCCATATACTGGGACCACAAGTATATAATATATTATATATATATATATATAAAATATATATAAATATATATATATATTGCAATGTTAGTCTAATAATACATTTGGCTATATGGATTGGAGAAAAATGGCTCCGGGAGGACGCCATGACGTCATAACAACCCGAAGGGAATTATATTTAATAAAATGAAAGTGTATTTATGAATTTGATGAAGCTATTTATGTGAATACTATCTTTATATTAAGACAATAATTCCATGAAAGGATAGCTCATTATATTTTTTTATGGTCTGGAGCGGACTATTGTCTCTCTGTTTTTATCTGCCCTGCTATTTTTCTCATGGACAAGGTCTTTATTTAAACAGAATAGAATGAAAAAGTACACTATATGTAATATATATAAAAGGAAAAATTGGCTCTCTTTTATCTCTCTGCTCCTATTTGTCCCTCCTTTTCTTAATTATTTATAAATACACTACCAGATGGAGCAACAGACGTTTTCTTTCTCTTTTCTCAAAAATACTTTGTACATGAATAATATCATTTTATTGACTTACATATTAGTTAAAATCAGACAAATGAAGGAGTCAGTAATTTTACCCTTCGTTTATAGTTCTCCATTAAAAAAGTATCTTCTATCACTATCTGGGTAAACACGATGAAATGTAATCAACCTTTCAAATTATGTTAACAAGTAATTCACTAATTCGAAAGATTTTGACCTTTCTTAACAATTAAATGTAGGGAGGAGAGTTTTAAGCAGTAAATAATTATGTATGCAGCATGTTCCAGAGGTAACCCACGTGCAATTTTGGTTAGCTACCTTTTTTATATTATGTTATTATTAACTTACTTATACCGAAATGCTATTTAGAATCTTTGTTTGTTAATATGTGTAGAGATGAAGACTTCATTTTTTAATATGTCTGTATTGTTAGTATGCAATCACTGACTACAAATTATGTATAACCATACAAGGGCTCTTAGGGAACGTGTTCTGGCAGTGAGGCTAAGTCAACGCCCACAGTTAATCAACATCATTTCCGTGGTAAGTTTGGCGTCTCAAGCAGAAAGTACACCGTTTATTAACGTACGAGGTGTGTATAGAAACAAATTATAACTGAGTTCCAAAGCAGTTTCAACATACAAGAATGATACTTTTAATATTTAAAAAAAACTGTCGTTGAAGAAGATTCAAAACAATCAAATTCCATTATATTATTATTAACGAAGTATTCATGAGATGCTGGAAATGCGGAAGAAGGAAAAAGAGATTAAAAAATAAAAAAATGGTCAAGATTTAAAGCCCAGTATTTAAACGTACGAAAATGTCAAAAATAGTTCATATGCCAGATGTGCCTCAATGTGTCTCACCCATATAGAATATAGAGTGCCGAAACAACGTATGGTATATGATTAGCACTAATACAGTTTTGATGTTTAAAGATTAAATCATAAAGAAAAAGTACATAGCGATGTATTAACGTTTTATCGGCTCTAAATGCAATCAAACATGAATTTAATGTGATTCTAATCCAAAATTTGGCTTCAATATATTTGTTCCAAATTAAAACCAACCATATTGATTTGTTTTAAAACCCCTTACCCTAATAATCAGAATATTTGTAACTGTAAAAGTATATTGAACAATATTTCGTTTCAAAAGCCGAGTCATTTTGATTCTTAGTAATTATTAAAAGTAAATTCCGATTTACTCTAATATTCACCTCGCTCAGACTGCTGACTGAGAAAGAGTTTGAATGATCAACCTTTAAGACAGAAAAAAGGGTGGTGCTCTTTGAAACATGATTGGTTGAACAAAAAAGAGAGAGAATAAACAGAATAAAAGCTGCAATTATACTACAAAGTATACCTTCAATCACAGCAGTTTCAATTCAGAGATAATAATATCATCCTTTATAATACTAATTACTTCATAGGACTCAATCATGTCATTACCAATTCCTTGAATGGGCTCCTCCAAATCCATCTAGTAATACTAATTAAATAAGAAACGGCTAAGGGAGCGCAATAGCTCAGTGTGTTAAGGTGCGTTCAAATAAATGTAAGGGGTGCAGGTCAGACTCCGAGAGGGGAAGGTCAATTTTGGTCAACCTGAATGATTAGTTTTTATCAACCTAAGAGAAGTGACTTTATAGCCTTTTATGTTGGACTCGTTGAACGTTTTATAAATTCTATAATTACAAAAACAATGCATGTGTATATGCAAATGCATCATGCAACGATATTTCGGGGATTTTATCAATGGTTAAACTCCTCATTAAAGTTTTAAAGGAATAATGTCGTAAGAAATGATGTTGCTTTTACCCAAATGTTCTTTCAAGTTTTTTAGAAATATGTTTATTGTTTTGTTTGAAATATAAAATGTTGGCCGAGAAAAAAAAATCCTAAATGATAAGATCCGGGGTTTGAGGGACTTATTTTAATGCTATAATGCTTATTTATATTCAATCTGATGTAATTATATCGAGCCAAATAGGAGACAAAAAAGCAAGAAAGAAAACGGCTCATACTTTGAAAAAAAAATGAATGTTTATTTTGTGGCTTCATATGTGTCGATAAACGGATCATACCTCTGACTATCGGCGACAAGAATCTTAAAGAGATGCTATAAATAAAATATATTAGACACTTAGCTTGTGATATTACATATACACAGTCTCATTTTATTGAACGCACCTCCTACATTGAGATATAATCTATGTAGACATTATTGATAATGCATATAAATGTTTTTCATAGCTTTTTTTATATTATTATATACACCATACAATGCTGTAATAAATACTTTGTGGACAAACTATTTACTTATTGTCCATATGGTTATTAATATGTATATCAACCACCTCTGATCGTTACTTTTACGGGGCGTTGCCTTCCCCTGTGTTTATATTCATGAAAAAATAATGTCCCATTAATTTTTATTGCTATGAATAAACATATCCGTAACAATAATGTTAGTAATGCATAATATCATCTTATGATGCAGTGATTCTTTGCAAAGATAATACTTTACAATCGCGTCAATGGATATATAAAGATTTTGCTTGTGTTTGAGTTTAAAAAAAGTAATGGTTATCCTTTTTCATGACTCTTCAATCTGAAAGCAACTTTGATAACTACTTAAAGTTATTATGTGCTTCTTTTGATATATGTTAAAGAGTAAAATGTTTATTTGTATATATTTTACATATGTTATTTTTTGTAAAATTAAATAATGGCTCGTCATGAAAAAAGTCTTCCCTGACATACTTATTTGAAATTGTACAATAAATAATATATGTATGTAAATACGTAAACAATAATTGTTTCAATTTTTCGTGTTATTGTTTATATTATCGTGTAATTGTTTCTACTTTTTGTGTAATTATTATATTTTTCGTTTTACCCTCTGACATTTTATATAATTTAGACTATGATATTTTAATAAAGTGAAGGGTCTTGTCTTAGAGGATTAATTTGAAACTAAAATGTTTATTTCTGATTTTATTATCACAACCCCTCTTGCTATTTTTATTTATCATTTTATACAAAATGCGTGTATAATTTTTAAATAGATGACCCATTATTTGACAAAAAGGACAAAAATATACTGATTAAATAATGATGTGAAATTTTTAACCTAAAACGTTCTATTTCAATATTCATTCGTTTCTTTTCTTTATTAAATTTTACTAAGCATACATAATAGAACATCAATTGGAGCAGTTGCCAAACAAAGGGAGCACGATAGCCGTGTGCGTTAAGGCGTGTTCAACTCAGGTTCGAATCCCGCGAGGGGATGGTCATTTTGATCTACCTCATTGATAAGACCCTAGGTTCGATGGACTAATTTTAATGCTATATTTCATATCCACTATGATGAAAATCTATTTTATTATATAGGCTAAAAAACATAATTCAGCATAAACGAAGTGATCTAAATGTTTTCAAAGTCACACATCAACAAGCATTAAAATATATATTGCCGATGCTGTACAAAAAATGTATTGTAAGATTTGTCATGCTGTTTCTTATCCGATTATCGACTATTACTAAAGAAACGTACCAGTAGAGATATATTGCCACGCTCATACATTAATCGATATTAATCTTATAGACTTAGTCAGTTTCTAATATTTACTATATAATTTAAAAGACAGGGCTGGAATTGCCTTTGAATATTTTGGCATTTCGATAGATCCGTACCACTTCAGCTGATTCTGGGGACAGAATCTGTAAATTCTCTAATCTATCAAAGCTACCAAATACCGATTGTAAGATTTGTATAAATAGATAGAGTGGTATTAAAAAAAATGAGCAAAAATTCTAATCTTGAAATCTGGAAAATAAATTGCAGCCTCATTTGTAAAAAAAAGATACCGATGGAACACACCTTACTTTTTACTTTTGATAACGGTTTTCTTCTACTTAACCCTTGCTTTGTGTAAAAATAATAAAAAGTTAACTTGTAACAAATACATTAGGCTAAGCCATGTCAAGGCTTTGACATTATTCATTTCAGTCTTCATGCTTATAATATATATGCTTCTTCCAACACAATTAACTTTTAGCATAATCTTTTTTAAAGCATTGCAGCGAGACATATATGTATGATATTATCTGTTAATGTTGAGCAAAAATGATAAAGATCCATTCAATTTAGATCTTCATATCAACCATAAATGAAACGATGAAGGAATAACAATTTACATTAGGAGAAGGTCGTTGAATATTGCCGCATGCTCTTTTTATAGTTTTGAGTAGTATGACAATTATATTACAATAAATATTTTACATATGAGGGGAAACGTCATTTTAATGATATTTTTGACGTCCTCCCTGCACATGTTGTGACATAATTGTAGTATCATATTAGAATCAAATAAGCATTGTAGCATTGCTACAATTTAACCGTAACACTTTTTTGATTGATGATCACAATTTGCATATATGATAAGTTTAGCTGTGTAATTAATGTTCCCTACATCAAGATCAAGACTGTGGCTTCGAGGATAAACACTCCTGCTATTACACTAGGTCACCTTTCTGGAGTATTTGACAAGCAACTGAGGATTTTGACTTGGTTTATGCTCCATGCCAGAGTTCTTCTGTATGTACCCATTCCGAAAAACTCCGCTCAAGTTGCCATGAATGACCTGGAAAGAGTCCTACTTGGTGTACAGAGGTCTCAGCTCTTCCTCTAACGTAATCTCCTAAAAGAACTCGTAAAGTAAATTAGTAAAGTAATGGAGAAATATCTATAGATATAGTTAAATGTTCTTTACGTAAGAATAAATTTAAATAATTAAATCTAACAAAATTATTGCCGTTTAGTTTGACGTAAAATTAAAAAAATAAGTCTTTGGAGCATTGTTGCAACTTGTAATGCTAACATAATATGTTTTTATGTGATAAATTGTTATCAAAAATGTTATTTGTAGACATTCAATCACGAAAAATCCCTACTAAAAATGAATATCTAGGATTAGTGATTGTCCATGAAAACACTTTTCTAAATCATTTGTTCATAGTTGTCTTTTTAATTCAGTGATTTGATAATCACTCCGAATAATAATGTATTTCTAGTTATGACCGAAACAAATGAGCAAAGAATAACTGAACTTTAACATTAACCTAAAAAGTAATCTAGTAAATTTATAAAAGAATAAGAAAAAAACAAAATAAACACATAACAAACGTATAAAACTCGTAAGACAGGAATGACCTTATATAATTGGTTCGAGCAATATTTCACCAACTATTTATTCGTTATATAACGATTTTAATATTTCTAGTTATTATCAGAATTAACTGAATGGCTAAAAATGGTGTCTTCTTATTCTTTGTTTACTATTTATTAAATTGCTTGAAAGAATGAATGTACCTACCTAATCAATACACAAGGCGTCAACGACAATGGAGTTGATTATATTTCCGTGATCCCTCACTTCCTTGCTCATTTAGCCTTGAACTGATGGATTATTTTTAATGTACATATAAAGAGTCAAAGATCAAGGGAAGTACGTCTTTATATGCTCGGAGGCATTCTTCTTATGATAGACTTTGCTAATTATTCATGGATCGAGTTGACGGCGGTGGTCTCTCACAATGTAATCAATATTTGCAAATAGGAAGTCGATTGATCGGGACTGAATCCTCACTGCAATTGACTTTGAGATTACGCTAGTCATAAATGTAGTAATTTGGGAATTTCTAATCCGTTTATATGTATATATATATATATCAGGCTTGTGAGCGATCAGGGAAAAAATAGCGATCCGATCAAAATAGCGATCAGAAATTCTTTGCGATATAGCGATATAACGATCAGGGATTTTCTGATCAGCGATCCGATCATTTAATTGCGATCAACAAAATAATTACCTATATAATACTAATTCTAAGTAATTTTTTAATGTATATATGTACAGTCAAACCTTTATAAGTATTCATCTTTATATGGCAGTCCAAAGCACCCACCAAAATTTACCCCCAGATATATTAAGTATATACCGATGTAAACATACCTTTTTAAATGAGCAAGGACAGACCTGGTTAACAATTTTCATTATTTACAATATCCGACTATATCAAAAATTAAGTATATTTAGAAAAAATATAAAGTTTGCACAGATCATTTTTCATTTGCCTATTTATTAGACATAAGTAGAAGTTGTTCTCAAAATTTTCGTCCCCAGTCTCCTAAGATCCGCTTGGCTCGGAGAACAAACGTTCGCTGCTTGAACTACTGGGAAGCACGAAATATATTTATGGAAGACCTTTTTACCTCCGGTGGCTAATATCATGGACAGACCTTCCGAGTCATCAGCCAAGTACCGCTCTACCTCTTGTTTAGCTGTGCCAACCTTTTTACGACGTTTAGAAAAAAATACATTCTTGCTCAACGTCTTGAGACAGCTGGCTGGCTGTCATCAAACGAGGCAGTATCTTCAAGAATAAATCTTTGGGCTCTTTGTTGAATTTCATCATTGAGAATGTTACTTTGAATTGAGGGAGATAAGCTGAAGTGACCAACATCTCCTTTTTTAACAGCCCCAAAACAACGACTTCTCCATGGCGCCTGTCTGTATATTTTAGGACAAAAATATCAGAATGATGTTTCTCATAGCCTATGAGCTCCAACACTCAGGTCCACATTGACATATGTCGCATATTTTAAGACAGGAAAAGCCAGAATAAATATTTCTCATAGCCTATGCGCTCCAAAACAATGACTTATCCATAACCGCCTGTCTGTATATTTTAGGACAAAAAAATTATCAGAATAGCACACACTGGCTCTTTCCATTAGTATCAGTCTTTATTTTCTGTTTTCTAAACGAATATTGGTTGTTGAATGAATTTTGTCAATGTGACAGCTAGTTAAGTTTTAAGAAATGTAGGGTTTGTCTAAAAAATCCATATAAAAACATTTTTTCTTTTTTAGTTATTTTATACAAATTGATCGGATCACTATTTCTTAGTGATTTTCTTACGATCCAAAGATATAAAGATCAGGACCTTTTGCGATATTCCGATCAGCGATCAAATATCGCTATATCGCTATTGATCGGCGATCAATAGCGATAAAAAAAAAAATAGTGATCCGATCATTTGTATAAAATAACTAAAAAGGAAAAAAATGTTTGTAATATGGATTTTTGAGACAAACCCTACATTTTCTTAAAACTTAACAGGTGTCACATTTACCAAAATCCATTCCCGCGACTAATATTGGTTTAGAAAACACAAAATACAGACAGCAATAATGGTAAAAGCCAGTGTGGCTATTGATTATTTTGTGTCATAACATATACAGACAGGCGTCTATGGATAAGTCATTGTTTGGAGCTCATAGGCTATGAGAAACATTTATTCTGGCCTCTTGTTTTTACCTATGCAGACATATGTCAATTGTGGAGCCTGAGTGTTGGAGCTCATAGGCTACGAGAAAAATCATTCTAATATTTTGTTCTAAAATA
>CP045904.1:4869188-4882383 GCA_013387185.1 Caligus rogercresseyi | reverse complement strand
GAAGAGCTATGACAACTTTTAAGCGAACTGGTTGAATAGTGAAAAGTCAAGCGATGATTTCACTTAAAATATTCGTGAGATTCCTTTTTGTGTGATATTTAAATAACACAAATGTAAGGAATACAAACGAAAAAAATGGCAAGGAAGACCCAACGACAACTGTTGAAGGAACTGATTTTAATTTAAAAAGAAAAGCGATGACATCACTGAAAGTATTTGTTGTGATTTCTTCATTTTACGATGTTTAAATGCCCAGCCTTAAGGATACCAAACAGAAAAAATGGCAAGGAAGACCCAATGACCACTGTTGAAGGAACTTATTTTCATATGAAAAGTCACATGCGATGACATCAATGAAATTATTCGTGTGATTTCTTCTTTTTACGATGTTGAAATACCAGCCTTAAGGAATACAAAATGGAAAAATATGGCAATGAAACCAACCAATGATAACTTTTAAGAAACTGATTTTAAAATGAAAAGTACACTTGTGGAGACATCACTGAAATTATTCGTGTGATTTTTTTATTTTTACGATGATTAAATACTCAGCCGTAAGGTAATAAAAAACGAAAAAAAAATGGCAAGAATACCCAATGTCAACTTTTTAAGGAAATGATTTTAATTATGAAAAGTTACATGCGATGATTTCACTAAATTATTACGTGTGATTTCTTCTTGCGTGATGTTTAAATACCCAGCCGTATGGAATACAAAACGGAAAATGGCAATGAAGACCCTATGACGACTTTTTAAAGGAGTTATTTTAATATGAAAAAGCAACGCAATGGCATCACTAAAATTATTGGGTGATTTTTTTTTCATCCAGACTATTGTCAAGTTGGAAAATCCCGGGCAGCGCCGTGTAACAGTTGCTAGTCTATATACAAATACAGACATACAACATATAGATATTATATCTATAATATATATTTAGATATATTATATATATATAGATATATATATATATATATAGACATATATATATATAGATATCTAAAGAAGGTAAATTACAATCAAATTAAAATTGTCCTTGAACCAAAGTGGCAATTCTGAAAGATGGTGTACGTACATACACATCCTCTCAGGGTCCTTGATAAATCTCTTTGTTTCCCTGTTACACATAACTCATTGCCTATAATAATGGTACTTGCAAATTGTTGAAATGATTGTGATACTTCCTGTCCCATCAATATCTACATATTTACCGAGTAATTTCCAGAGTTAAGTTGTCCATATATTTTTTTTTGTACCTTTGTACAAATATTCTTGAATGTAACCAAACATAAAAAAAACTTAATCATTACACTTATAAACATAAGATTTACACAACTAACAGTAAACAAACACAAATCAAACTCATCAACAATTCTATTTACATATTTAAATACATTTTTCGATAGGGGGGATTTTGTGCTCCTTAAATTATAAAGTAAAACTGTATTTTAGTTACAATAAAATTTATTTCCGTGCTATCAGGGCCATTGTAAATAAAACAAATTCCTTTCGTGGCTTAAAACAGGCCCAACTTCATATAATTTTTTGAACAACCATATTCTATATTTCTTTTAATGTGTTACACTCAAAGATATAAAGTGCTTGCTCGTTTCATTTTTTTTTTTGCAAAAGAAACACAACGCTTCCTCACGAGTCCTGCCATATATACTTCCAAACACAAAGTGTGTGTTGCTATTCTGTATTTTAACCAGTATAAAGAATAGGAATTTTTTGGTTCTCCAATAATCTTAAAACATCATTGGTTTAAAACTTAAATCTAGCTTATCACATTCCTTTTAATCTAGTTTTAAAAAAATAGTTTGTCATTTATTTTAATAAAAACCTCGAAACTAAAGTTGTCCAATATTGATTGCCTCCTACGAGTTGTGAAGGAAAGGGTTGATAAAAAAATGGCGTTAGTATTTCCCGGTAAAAAGAAAATATTCAAATATGTCCTATTATCTCATGAAGAGGCTTTATGATTTGCTCCTATATTACAAACTAGGAAACAGGTAGTTTTAAGAGAGTTAAATTATAATAATAACGCAAAAAGTGTTTACAAAAAAATCTATACTAATAAATTTCGATGATATGGATCGATTACGAAGGCCGACATAAGATACTTATTGTTTGCCATTTATCAATGTCGAGTAATGATATGAATACACCTATACTATCAATGTTATTCATTAGGATGCAGGTTCGATTCTAGAGAGAGGAAGGTCAAATTGGTCTTTAAAAGATCTAGGGCCGATAGACTAATTTTAATGCTGATTTTAATAGCATGCAATTCTATCGAATAAAATAGGCAAAAAATAGGGTTCATATATATTCAAATAAATAATATTGCTATATATTGTTACACTATTTTTATAGATATATTGAATAACTGTCAATTTCGACTTTTTATTGTACCATTTTTACTAATACAATTTAGAATAGCTTGAATAGCCAATACTAGTTCTATGGATTGCAGGGGGAATACAAGATGATCTAATAGTTGAAGGACTAAATATGGTTAGATATCTTTTAAGGTCTGCCCACAAGGATGTGTTAATGGTTTATTTTTAAAAGACACTGGTTGTCCAGGAGACCTACTGTTGTCATTGCTGTTGGAGCAACGTGTCTCACTCGTGCATACATTCAGAGAAATAGATAGAGAAAGAAGATACAAAGACCCTTCCACCCATGCTAAATAAAACCACTCATGCAACAAGTGGACAGGGACCAAACATCCTCCCACGTAACCTGTCTTGAAACATTATGAAGTAGGCATTAAGAAGAGAATCTATAAACAGGAGCTTGCTCAATGGAATGGACAATTGTGAAGGGTGGACAAAAAAAAAAAATATTAAGTTTAAAAAATAAAACAAAGAGTATCCAATGAAAAAAATGGTGTAGATAGAAAAGGAGAATAATTATATACGGAAAAAAACATGGATAATGGAAGTATTTTTAGTGAAAAACAATTATATATTTGCCATAAATTGTATATCAAAAATAGGAATGGACAAAATCTAATCATTCCAACGCCATATAGTGTAACCCCAATGGCACTATACAACGCGAGATACAGATTACTAATTGTGAAGGGTGACCCAAAAACAAACAAATACGGTCAATAAAAGTTAAAGAAAATATAACAAAGAGTATCTAAAATGACTTTTTTGCCTTTATGGTTCGATAGAACTGCAGTATCCGACAAGATATAAATAAGCATTATAGCATTAAAATGAGTCACTCAACCTAGGATCTTATCAATGAGTTGGACCAAAAATGGCCATCCCCTCTCGGGAGGATTCGAACCTGCGCCCCAACATTGAGAGTTGAACACGCCTTAACGCACACGGCTATCGCGCTCCCTTAAAGACTTATTTATTGAGTATTACAGCTACAAATTTACATTATGGTTAAAACACATTCATTGTGTATGGTTCTAACCCTTAAATACTTTGGGTACACGCTCTTAAGGAATAAAACTGAGTTCGTACGTAAAATGACATAAAAAAGACATACAGATAAAGATCGAGATACATTAATTGGCTCGTACTTGAAAGAATATATATTGTTCAAAAAATATATCTCCCATAAATTGACTATTGTTTCCAATATTCATTTTTACATATACAGTTGTATATACAATATCTAATTGTTTTTCACTAAAAATACTTGCTTGTCCATGTTTCTGACTGTTTTTCTATCTAGACCATTTTTTCTAGGACGTTTAGGACCTTTATTATTGTTTTGCATGCATCGAAAATGACAAAGTAGAAATCTTCAATTGACCAATTAATGAACCAAATAATAATACTTTGGCAAAACTACAATTAGCAAAGCACGTCCAACGTCACATGCAAAAAGCATATGGTCAACGGATGTTGCATTAACAGCACTTTTCTGTATGCCAATATCATAAAATTATAATCATGATGTCATTACATATTATTATTTAAAAAATATGGTTTGTTTACATTTAATTTCATGTTTTCATATTTAAGGCTGATTTTCAACCATTTAACATATGATGCCCTCAAAAATAAGGTTTAATTAATAAGCTACTTTTTAATCATTATCATCCTAAACAAAATATATAATTGTTAATTTAAAAAGTAAATATTCTTTCTTCTTTTCTTTAATAAATATTTTTTAGTAAATGTATGGCTGATTTATATAGTATACAGTGTATATTAAAATGAAAATCATTAAGACACTCACTCACACTTCTTGCTTTGATAAAGATAATTTTAAATTGAATGTGTCATCCTTAAATAACAATTTTATTTGCTTTTTTAATAATAGTTTAGTATCCTCTTATTTGTTTTCAATGACTCTAAACAGGAAGTATTTGCAAAAAAAACAATACCTTATATTCTGCTCTATGGAAGCCCAACCTGTTTTAGGGAAGATGGAAATTGCTGGAGGGTTGGGAGAAGTTTTATGAAGGTTATTTGTTTCATTGAGAAGCAAATATAGTCAACATAGCAGTTTTTATTACGCAAAATAAAACCTCTTGTTATAAAATAATTGGAACAATAATAAAGTAACAAAATTAAATTGAAATTAAATTATAAAATTAAATTAAGCATAAAAAGTTCCCTCTTATTTACGTTCAGTGTAAAAAAAACTTGGCCATTCGCCTTGCCTTATGCAAGGCTACAAGAGATTAGAATGATATGGATGGACGCTCCGGATCCAAGTATACACCAGTCACCTGTAGGAAATCATTATTGTCGTGACGACAATAATGATATTTTAGTTTAAGGTCTATTTCAGAATATGCCAGTCGTGAAATATCAGCTTTTAATTTAGTAATACAATTCTGAGCCTCATCAGAATAGCCATTCATATTTAGACGTGCGAGATTCTCTTAACTTTTATGTGACACAAGATTCAGTTTTTTTGCCATCTTCCGAAACCCATAACGTCATGAGATTTTGAGGAATCAACTTTCAAATCTTCAAATACACGGGATAAGATCACTTCTCCATTATAGTTTGGGCATCCCGACCAAATCTTCATTGTATTTAAATGTAGCTGTCGATACCTGACCAGTACGACTAGATGTTGAACCAAACACCATATAGCAGACAGAATCAGCACAGTTCCAGATTTCAATAAGTTATGCTATGAAATGGAAGGTTATCTCTCCAGTTTTATTATCAGTTCTTGGATTATAAGCTGGACCTTCCAGAAGTTTTATATCATTAGCAGCTCCTATTGTCACATTAAATTTTCCTTCTGGCTTATATTTGTCGCTAAGTGTAACTTGGAATCCAATGTACAGAACAAATCTTAGGTCACACCTACTCTTTCTGACAGATTTATCTTTCAATATCCCACCTCGATTTGTCTGCTGGAGCATTCGAAGTTGATGCTTTAGATGCATCTCCACCATATTCTTCAATGAATGTTTACTTGAAAGCAGCGTGTTGAGTTGGTGTAAGTCTCATCCTAGTAGCTATAGAAACAAGCTTCGAAGACTAGAGGATGTTCTATAAATTAAACACATTTGTCCCATCACGTACTCGTGGGTGTTTCCTTTGTGATTGGGTGGATGTCGACGGTAGATCTTCAAAATCTGTGTCATCTTTCAAAGTGTATGAGGCATCAGAGTCTTGATCAATATTATCTGTATCAAGTTTTGAGGTTGTTAAAATTGATTTATTTCTAATTGTGCTGCTTCGAGCCTTTCTGTTTTGTTACCAAGGAACACAATGATCAATGCTACCAACAATTGCCTTACGATCAGTATTCACTTGATATCTTCGAGATTTCGCATGCTACTTTCAGCTGAAAGGGGCCTCAATCGATCAGTGTCCGACAAAACTTCAACTTAACTTGGTTTGAAGCAAAATCCTGTCATTAACTTGGTATTTTGCGAAGCCTTTAATTCATTTCCAGTAATTGCAGAATTATTTAACTGGTTTAAATTACATATAATTGGTATACCATCTTTTTGGCAAAAGGGAGTGATATTCTCCAACACAATCTTGGCTAAATCCCATTGGGTCATACATTTCGATAATCCATCCATGACATGGAACATGAGGCATCGGAGAACTTATTATCAGTGGGAGGACGCAGTCCAGTGATGTCACGATCATCAGGGGACACACTTGACCTAGAGCAAAAAAGCTCTGAAGACGTTCTTGTGTCGATGCTTGTGGTTTTTGATGATTGAGATGTGTTGTTATATTTTCATTGGGGTATTAAACCCTCAGCTCATAGGCCATCAAGTTCCGTCGCTCGTGCCAATAGAATACTGACCATGGCAAATTTTTCCTTTTACCAAAAAATGTGTAATTTTATTTCATACTTTATATATTTATTTTCAGTAAGCATGAGGGCTCTAGCTATAAGAAATCTAAAACAAGTAATACATTGACATAATGTCCTGGAAAAATCTTAAATTTAAATTAACACTAATAAAATCTTAGCGGCGAAAACTCGCATTTCCTTTTAGGACGCACTATGATATATACTTTATCCAAGTTTTTAATGTAGCAAAGTGACAAGAAAGAGTATATTCATATAAATCATCCTTAAGTTCCTATTTCATACTTTCCTCATGGTGTTCAGCCATGTCTTCAACAAGAACAATGTTCATAATCCTATAAACAAATGCTATTACATAGTATTACATGAAGAAGAAAAAAAACATAATCATAATTTAATAGCATGATTAGGTGATTCAACAATAATAATTACAATGTATTTTGATTGTGTTAAGTAAATTGTAGTCTTTATGTGTATGTATGTATGTAAGTCTGAACACTTCCTTTTTCCTACCAGGACAATGACTGCATTCATTTCAGGATGATTTATAATATAAGCAATTCATGTGAGTGTAAATCCTTCCTTTAAAATTATTTAATTTGTTGAAGCGTTGTGATATATTATTAATAAATACAATGTTGAAAAAATGAGATGTTTAGTGAATAAAGTTTGGCTTAAATACGATTGATTATAGATTATAATTGCTTAATATTGTTTTCCTGAATGCAAAGACAAATATATTAAAAAATCCTTAATTATATATATATATTTTGTTTAACATCTCTTTAGCTTATATGATTCGATTAGTTTCATCCGTAAACATATGAAGGAACATTGTTGCATTAAAATATCTCAATTCCATTAATAATGTATATTATAATATTTTATATATCTTCAGTTGTATTGTCTAATTATTAGTATTTTTTTAGTCAATATGAGAGGCCTGCTCGATGTACGGTGCTCGAAGTGCGCAATGAAACATGTAAACATTTGTAAGCCTTATTAAAATTTTGATATATATACAGAGCTGTGACAATCGAACAATATATTTGAAAGTATGAATGTTGTAGCAGTCACATAGAGACATAAAGATATAGAGCCTTATTCTCTTCAATAGCATAAAAAACATCGTTCATCTGTCGCTTTGCCCAAGCGCTCCCTTGTGTGAAGAACTTGAACTTGGCAAAATAAATAAACAACTACAACTTATAGTATTATAGAACAGATACATAAATAGACTTCATATAAGCTTATGCTATGCATTGAATACTAGAGTACCTGAAAGTGCAGTTCATATCGGGCATTAAGAGACAGTTAGTGGAAAAAATTATATAGCCTTCCATTTTAAACAAAATCCAAGTACATATATAATTTATATAAGATTAGTATGTATTAAATTTCAAATAATATATAATAAATTGTAACAATGGTGTGTTTAATTGTCCTTTGTTATAAACTGTCCGATATTAAATATATGTGAAGAAGTAAAAGCAGATACATAAATGAATTTCTCTCTCTTTCTAATCTACCGTACCGAAATCGATTGATACTGTATATATATTTAAAAAATCTACCGAATACCCGATATCGATCGGTATTCGGTATATACCGAATATCGAACCGGCGGTAGATTTTTCTACCGAATCCCAGCTCTGTATATATATTTATCCTTATGTTAAATTATGAATATTTATTTTATTTACATATTTTATATATCCCTTTAGTCTTGCATCCATTTTGTTTGTGAGCTTTTTTAGATTTTGTATATTGATATTTTCTATTTCAATTTATAATTACTTATTGTTATTTGCGTACCTTAAATATTTGTTTTTTATTAGCCGCAATGGCTAGAATTATGCTTTCATAAAAAATGCAAACAAGCGTTTTATTCAAATGAATGTGTGCGAAAATGAAATAATTACCTCAAATCTTATAAAAACCTTTATTTTGTTTGGTGTTTATAAACGTAAATATAATGCCCCCCCCTATCCAAAAAGCTATTGACACAGCACTTTTAAATATAAAATCGTTAGTTGCAAAAAAAATACGACAAACTCTTCATCGAGGTCGAGGACCTAGGGCAATAATCATTGGAGCCGCCGCCCGCTACTCAGCTCTGCAAATTAAGATTCCGAACACAACATCAGATGATTGGAAATGGGCTGGAAATGTCGTCCGATTCGTACCATCGAGATCAATTCATTTTTTTAAATCAGCCAAGAGGATCTTAAGAAAATATCGGCGTTTTTAAGGAACAAATAAATTGTCATTTTATATTTAGGTCATCACTTTTTAACAGTAAATTGAACTATAACGTTCATTTAAGTTTTTACGCAACTGTTGAAGAGAGTTTTATTTATTTTATATATATTTATTTGTATTTTAGTGTAGTTTGTATTACATGTATCGTTTGTTACAAATATTAAAAAAACTTCGTGACCGAAAAAAAAAAAATTCAATGTAACAACTATTCGTTTATAATTGATAAAAGTACTGAAGACATACTGATATAACGTTAAATACTAGGATCGATTAAGTGATTCTAATGTTATATGATAGCTCATTGCATTTGTTAGTATCATAGATATATAAAAACATAGAGAGCTTATTGTATTCCTTCAGAGAAATACGTCATATTGCTCAATATCAACAAATCTTTCTATGATCACTTTACGATGACGTAGTACAAATTACTTTGTTTATAATGGGGCACAGGCGATAGCTGAATGATGTGTCTCTGTCTAGTAGGGAATACGCTCTCTTAATCTTTATATATCTATGGTTAGTATATATTTTTCTTATTTTAAGTAGTGAGTAATAATTACAAGAAGATATTTTTCAACGTTTGGGGTGCGTTGAAGTGAAAATATGGCGTGCGCGCTTAATCTCTGTAGATAACATGTAGATGGATTTTGTAGACAAAAAAGAAATGAAGACGGGGATTAAATAGTTAAATCAATGTATGTGTAAGTAAAAAGTTTATATGCCATATATTGACAAGTAAGGAATATATTATTGAAGCAATAAAATTAGTGAAAGATTTAATTTTATATAAACTAAACTCCCACAATGTGATATCGGGGGTATAGCTCAGTGGTAGAGCAATCGACTGCAGATCGATAGGTCCATGGTTCAACTCCGTGTGCCCCTAAGTTTTCTTTTTAAAGACCCTAGTTATTTTGGTATGCAGCATTAAAATGCGTTGTAATTAATGTATTTTTTCAAATTTTAAAAAACGATTTCATTTTGCATTTTTGATAAGATATTTCTTTCATGAGTTGATATATGTCCAGCATGTATGCATTTTCATAATATTATAAATTTATATTGATATTTTTTAAATCCTAGATTGCAGGATGCTAATAAAGTGTTTTACACCGATCAAAAATATCATAATATTTTAGTGATTATCATACGGTAATATTATTCGTATTTTCAAAAGCTCTATGAATGTATATTGTTATTATATTTTCTATATTTGTCACTTTAAACCTACTCTAATAGTGTCTGTATATTATGATTTCATTTAGTTTTCTTCATTTATTAATTTGAAATTACAGATCTATTTAGGTATTTCACTACAATTACTTGGCATATATATATATATATGTATATATAATATATATAGGCTTGTGAGCGTTCAGCTTTTTTTGCGTTCAGCGTTCCGTTCAATGTTTTTGCGTTCAGCGTTCCGTTAGCGATCAATATATTTAAAAAATTACATTGTGTAATTTAGAAAAATGGATTACTATTTAGGGTTTTAATAACAAAAATCAGATCTAACCCAGTGTCTAAGAGTCTTTTTTAGAAAATATTTTCGAAAAAAGAGATGACGTTTTTTAGAAAAGAATTTCCGAAAAAATGATGCGTAGTGATGACGTTTTTTAGAAAATAATTTCCAAAAAAATGATGACGTTTTTTTCCGAAAAAAAATTCCAAGAAATATTTGGAAAAATTGAAAGCTGAACGCAAAACTCTTTTTTGTGTTCAACGTTTCAGCGTTCAAAAAAAAGTTTGCGTTCCGTTCATAGAAACGTACGTTCAGCTGAACGCCGTTCAATTTCCGTTCCGTTCACAAGCTTGATATAATCTTTATATATATATATATAATGCGTACATGCAAGAATATATTCCATTCTAAAGATATGTTGATAAGGTGCTCGAATTGCTAATCGCTAACGTCTCTAATTGCTTTATCTTAATATTGCAGGAAATTGGATTGTCTTTTGTGATCGGATGTTTTGGATGAGTGCTTACAATCCTTCCCATTAGTAGTAACAATGTTTATTATATTTAAGCCATTCAAATCATACATGGATTTATTTATACTCCAGGTATACCTTTTATATATTATATATTCATGTCATTACTTGCATCACACACACACACTTTCTAGCACCATGTTTAAATACAAGAATATTTAAAGTGTTTACATGGAGGGCGCCTATACAACCAGCTACCCACATACCTCGTTACTTACAGGCCTTTTTGGAGAGGCATGAACATTATAAACAAAATTGTATGCATACATATTTTCTACTACGTTTAAACCATGTAACAAAGATACACTCCAAAAAAAATATTATTACATGCCATTACTGCCTACATTTTATTGTGGATGGAATGCTTATAAATAATCTTGTGTAGCGATTAAGTATGCATTTTTATATGATTTTTATTACTTCGATTTTTAGCCTATTAGGTTTCTATGGACTTGCTTCTCTATGCATATAAACATTATAATGTCAAAATTTAATATGTCGCATGCAGGATCGTGTAAATACAGCCATTCATAATTAACTTTCCTCTTCGAGAGTCGAAAATATCATTATTTATATAATGAATGTTGGACAAAATCTAGCTTCATAGATCATTGAAGTATTTCTTTTGGCACCTCCCTTGTTTCTTTTTTACCCCGAGCGAAGTCTGAACCGTTCAGCTGTGTTGTGACATCCTCTGTTTTGAATAGCGATAAACAACGCAGACGGTAGCCCCAATCATAATGGTTGTCTTACTTTCCTTTGCTGTAAATAATTTGGCAAAATACACCTTCAGTTGATAAATGCGCATAATTATATTGAGGATCCATTTTGGTCGATGGGCTAAACAAAATGTATTGTTATTGTCACTGCGTTTAATCCTATGTTAATATTTTATTCGTATGATAAAAAGCTGACAGTTAAAAACTATGTGTACAAAGTAGTGAATAAATCAACACAGTTCTTGCTCTTTTAGTTTCATAATACCAACAACATACTTGTAGTTGGATTGTAAGCTTTCACTCATCACAAATTTCAAACCATGGAGTTCATATAATCTTATTAAAAGCTCATGTTTTTACGATGTTATTGGCAATAATTTTTTTTGCTCTGTCCGTAAAATTTAGACAGTTAAGGTTTGGTATTTGACCATTCTGAAGAGGATAGATAAATCTACCTTTTTGAAAGCCTTATCGATCAATCCTCTTCGATTGCAGTTCTTTTAGTTTCGTGAGGCTTAAATACACATCTTTCAAAATGTCTGTCTGGTTTTGTCAATAATATCATTATTATAGTGATTGTGATCCTCTAAAAAAATTTATTTTAGGAACAGTACAGTCTTCAAAGATTTGTACATATTGGACATTAGGAATCTGTTGAAATAAGAGAGTAATATATATTATTTAAGTAAATGTCTCTCCCTCATTCATTTGCTCCAAATAATATTTTTTAAGTAATGGGGCAATTATTTATATAATTAATAATATTACAATAATACATAAAAATGGAATATCATTCATTTAACTTATATTCCCATATTTAAAAATCTTTTAATATTTTTTAAAAGAATTTTTTAGGAATTTTTACATTAGAAGAATAATTGCGTAAGCATTCTTACCCAAATAGAAATGAACGTGGATCCAAACAGCTATCCATCAAGATCTGTCTGCCAAAAACCAAGTTTTATATTTCCATTTCAACCGGTATTCAACCATTACAAAGGTCACTACGAATAGAAAAGGTTCAATAGCTCATGTCAATTAGATTTGATTGTTTTCATAAACCATAGATCATTATTCCTCATGATTGCTTTATAAAAGAGAGGCTATCATCTATTTAATTACACTGTTTCCCCTCTTAACCACAATGGACATTTTTACTCGAACGTGATTGTTGAAAGAAAAGAGGCTAAAATAAAAAGACCAAAGGATATTATTCATTAAATCATCATCTCCCTAGGAGCTGTTGACCTCATCTCTGGATAAGAGTTTTATCTTTTTTGAACCCTGTGTGTTTCTATGGCCCTCCATCATGGATTAATAAAGCTTTGATTTGACCATTCTAATATTACCAAAGAAAGAATGTTTACTTTGTTTTATCACCTAAATGATTTATAAATTTTCATTTACAAAATAACAATTTTATCAGCTGACTTCTGTTAAAGTTTGAACACGCTGGGTCTTTTAAGTTGTGTTTACAGTCTTTACAGACAAACAACTTCGTGTATTGTGTAGAAAATGGATAAAAGTGAATTTCGTGTGCTCATCAAGCATGATTTTTTGCGGAAAAAACCATTGCTGAAACAATGCTAATCAATAAATACTATGGAGACTCTGACCATCGATATCAATGGTAAAAAAGTGGATTACAGAATTTCGTTGTGGTCGTACAAGCACCATTGATGCCGAACGCTCTGGACGCCCAGTTGAAGTCGCTACAACCCAGAAACAGTTCACAAAATTCATGATATGGTGTTGGCCGATCGGAGATTGAAGTGCGGGAGATTGTGGAAGCCATAGGCTATCACATGGGTCATTGGGTTTCGATTTTGAAGATCACTTGGCTATGAAACAGCTATCCGCAAGATGGGTGCCGCTTTGCTCAATTGCAAGACAATGCAAGAGTCCATACATGTGTTGTTTCCATTGGCGAAATTTTACGAA
>CP045904.1:4849856-4869088 GCA_013387185.1 Caligus rogercresseyi | reverse complement strand
TATTTTTCAATTAAAAATTTAAATATAAAAAATGAATTTATCTTTTAGTTGTTACTTTTTCAAAAGTTCAAATAAACATTAATAATATTGATATTTTTAAGTTGTTTATAATAAACAAAGCTACAAGCCATCAAATGTGTGATACGTGCAAAAAGTATATACATAAAATACCACTTAGTATATTTTTGTTATTATTAAAAGAAATCTTATACATTTCCAAACTACTACTCATAATGATATTTGAACATTAGAATTATGAGTTAGTCCTTTTATCGGTTCTAAGATATATTGAAAGACTACTTTGGAAGCCAAGTGATCTTTTCAGACTGATTTTGAGTAAGCACCCTCAAAAATCTGCACCTAAAATCCCCAAATTATTTTTTATTTGCGGATATTTCTCGTTTTTTAAGGCCATATTTTTGTTTTTGTCAAAGCCTTCAGTAAATAATAACAATATACTTATTGAAAGTCATTGAAAATTAGAGAAAAAACGGAACATAAAAGCTGGATATTAAAAAGGCATTTTTATCACGCTTAAAACATGTAGTTGTTATTATTCCAACGTAAAATGATCACTATAACCCTGAAAAAATGCATATTCATCCATTTAATTAAAGGAAAGTATTTTTTAAATACATTTATACCGCCTGAAATGAAATCGACTATATATATTTTTTTTTAATATAAGAAACTTATGATTTAGAGAAATTACATATATAAATATATAAATAAAACATTTAAGTTTAAAATTAGATCTCTAAACAAAAGTTAAAAGGCAAAAAAAACAATACTGAATAATATAAAACATAAATTAAAACAAAAAGCATATTCTTGAAATACACAACAAACACATCAATTTAAAATACATCAAAACAAAAATTAGTCCAAAACATAATACTCACTTAGTACTTGCATATCAGCAATCCTCTATCTACTTCAAATATCTTGTGAATGCTTATCTTCTCCAGAGAGTTTAAAAAATCAAGAGTTGATTTATTTTAGTTTGGACTCCAGTTGGCATTAAGATCCATCAAAACATTCCCAAATACTGCCATAAAAACAACGACAATAAGTCCTTTATAATAAAATCACAGCAATCCAATGCACTCTATCGACCGTGATTATGTGGATGTTATTGTTTTTGATAAATTGTTAGGCTAGGCTTCACTGATTCCTTCTTATTGCTTCAAGGCGGGTTCTTGACATATCAACGCACATAGAGAGAAGCAGTCTGGGTACTGAACTGTAAATTTGTGCACAAATTGGCCACACCTATCTCTTCAAGCTGCCTGAGAATCTTAGGATAGTATCTCCCTAAATATTACTCTGAACAAACATCAGGTATGTATTGAGATGTAGAATCGGTTAAGACGCTATTATAAAAAATTACGGTACATTCAATTATATTTAGAAGGTGCAATTTTAGGTATTCGGCCATTTGGACAAACAAGTCAATATTTTTCTTTTTCAGTCTTTATTCAGTCTATTGTGCGACAGTTGTTATATAGGTCGGTGATCCCTATTTTATAATAAATTAATAGTTGAAGTCCCATTGTGCAAAATTCACTATAATCATTTGGATTCATGGACGTCGGGAGAGTGGTGGAAGCTTGCTGGAGAGGTGGTGAAGTTCTACCCATCCTGCTATGTGAATGCAACGAAGGCCTCAAAATGCTTTTACGTTTGTACAAAAAATTATGATATTTATTATTTAGACTATTTTATTTGTCCATTTTATGGCGTTTTTTTGTGAGATGTTTTAACCGTTGTTTATTATAGTTTTGCTATTAATGTGATATGACTTTTATTTAGTAGTAGCTTTAGACTAAAATGTTAATTAATATATGTACTCATATGCAATTACACAAAATATCAATAAAGTAAAAAAAAATCATTTTGGGGGACGAAGATTCAAATAATGTTTAACTCAAGGGACTGGCCATCTAAAAGACGGTTACTTCTAGGCAAATCTACATAATCATTGGTTGTTAATGGACTTTAAGGTAGGAAGACATGCTGGTTCTATAGCTAAAGCCGCAAGTTGGACTCTTCCCTCTAGTGGAATGTCAATATAATCAAACCCATTGAAAAGAGTATCTTAGATTTGATGAGCTAATATTAATGATTATTCATATAAAATACATTAAAATTCTATTTAATCTAAAGAGATTTGCAGGAAGGGTAAATAAACACAAGGTGTTTACTTCTTTGTCAGCTGATAGACGGAAACAAAGTAAAATGATTCATATAGTCAAAAATAATTTGTATATATATTTAATTTGTATTGATATTATAATTTTTATTATTATATATATATGTATATATATATATATATTATAATTATATATATGTATATTAATTTGTATTTATATTTATAATTTGTATTTATATTTATAATTTTTATCTATATATATAATTTTATTTTTTCTAATGTTTATTTATATAAAATTGTAATTATTTATAATTTGTCTTTAATGATCATTTATTTTTATTTATAATTTGTTTTGTCTTAATAAGTCGTTAAAATTTGAATTAGTTATATGAAATAAAATTAAAGATGTAAAAAGAGTGAAAAATTGCTCATTAAATGAAACTTTTTTTTACTTTGTTAACATCTAGCGTGTTTAATTGAATCAAAAATACCAAATCAAGAAATATGAATACAACTACGTATCTAATCTTTAAGGCCTTACCCTAATTTTTTATGTATTCGAAAATTAATAACTTTTTTAAAATAAATACAATAATTTATTAGACTACATTGTTTATTGTTGTAGTAAAATTTATTATTTTATATCATGTTATATATAATGTTTGTAAATAAAGGAGTTGTCGCCGAAATAAATATAATTTTCCTTAAGCATTAATACAAGGCATACATATATATGTTAAATATTAACTAAATATACAATAATTAAACGAAATAATGTTGGCATGTGAGGAGTAAAAGTGTTCAAACAATTTTAGACTTTTTAATATTAATTGCTCTCAAAATACAATGAACCAGTTCCTTAAAATATGATTTTATTAATCTTGGCTCCACTATCCATATTTCCTTGTCAAGCGGATATATCTTTAGGATGTTGAAGACTCAATGAAATGGCTTCTCAGAGCCAAATCCTCGGGGAGACGTTGTGTTAAATATTAATGTAGTTGTTTTGTTATTAGGAGTATTACTAATATTATGCAAATCATAATTTGTATAAAATATTTTGTCCTGTATTTCAGTTTTATATAAAAGTCGAAGCAGTTATGTATAAAAACATTAGAAGACATTTCATAGATAAGTATTTTCTTAATATAATATCCCCCTCCATGTTAGTTTCAAATATTTAATCTTATTGAAATATGTTAGGTTCGATAATCACTTTATACGCTAGCATGCATCATTCCACCACAAGGATACAAACCAAATATGGCAGGAAAAAATATTATTGAGGTGTCTCAAGTAATTAGAACAAGCAATATTTCTTCAATATTTACCTCCGCCGAAGTAGTATTGTTTTCGCTGGCGTTGGTTTTGTTGGTTGGTTGTCAGCAGGATAACTCAAAAAGTACCGAACGGATTCGGATGAAACTTTGTGGGGTAGTTGGAAATGCCAAAGAACAAGTAATTAAATTTTGGCATCTCTGAGTGCTTCTTTAAGATGCCAAATGAGCTAAATACTAATAAATATTTCAAGTTAGCCTACTCTGCCAATAGATGTCGCTGTGCTGTGAAATTGGTGCCGGGAGCGTCTTCCTCTCGAAATTTCCGTCGAGGGGAACCCTCCCTCGTCCCTCTACGCCGTCCCAGTCGTGAAAATCCGCCTCGGAAGGCTCATAAGGACCCCGTGACGCGGAGGTTTACACTCTCTGAGTGTATACATGCCTCTAGTTCACTTTGCTTCTACCAATCCTCATATTCGGTGAAAGTCAGGGTTTTTATTTCCATTTATGGTGGAGAGTAAGTCATATCCTACATCTTACGGAATTAAAATAATATTATACAACAAAAGTAAATATTGACCCAATGGTTTTAGTTACGAAATAAAACACTTCCATGTCTCTCTATTGAGAAGTATCTTTTTCGTTTAACAAGTATACAAAAACTTTGATGAGTATTCAATTATTTAAATTTAGATTAGTTAGTCAGAAATATATTTTTCTCGGTTGCGAATATTACAAAGTAAGTAAAGTGAAAAGATGAAAACACCTTTTACTTGTTGTCGTAAATGGAATATCGTTTGACATATATCGTGTACAATATTTTGTACGGCATACCATACACTTAAAGTTTTGTACGACCATTGATTATAAAGATTTTTTTAAATATATATATATTTCAGTTCTAAAAATTCCAAAGTAATTGCGTTTAAAAAACATAAATAGACATTGTAGTCTAAAATTAATACTTTGGAGAAGACGACAACAATTAAAACATAGAAAAAATAATAATCAAACATTAAATGGCACAATACATACTTTTAAAAAACACTTTTCCAATATTTTAAATAATAAATCACTTTGAATATTTCAGAACACGAAGCAAAATCTTTAAATGAGATTGGAACTTGATGGGAAGTATCGGACCTCCTCTGAAGCAAAGGTAAAGATTAACTATTATTTCCTTTCTTTTTTATTCTCGCAACCCACTAGCGATGAGTGAAGATATCAAAATGGTACTTCATTATCGACTGTTATTGGCTATAAGAAAAGAAGCGCAATAATAGAAGAAGTGTTAAAATTATGATATACAATTCATTCCACATGTTGCTTCTGAGGTGTGGATATTTACTCAGAACTAAAAAGCCTGTTAGCACTATGTGTCTTATCTCATGTGCCTCGAGGCATTTACGGATCTTTGAATGAAATTTTCAAATTGCATCCTTCAGAGATAAATCAAATTCAAGATTCTAAAAACTGTAATATTGGTTATCTGTTGAATACTCTCGAAGTGGATTAAGTAGACAAGATGTGGACTAAGAAATATCATGTATTCTATTTCATTTTAGATCAAAGACTCGATCATATTGTAGACTCTGAAATCCCTCCCTCATAAAAAACGAATTATTCTTTTAATCTACAAATAAATAAAATATCGCACTCAGTTTATAGTAATAAATGTTTGTTGGGGGGTGGGCAATAAATATATATCACTCTACCAATATGACTTTAAAAAAGTAAAATTGGTTACAAACAGAAAAATATTTTATTTGTACCATAAACTAATTTTCTTTAAGCCTTGGAGGTCTCATGCCGACAGGAAAGGATAAAATAACTTAACCACGCCCATAGGCGTAATTCCATGATCCATCCTGGGTATTGGGGATCTGTATGTGAAGATACAATATCTCACAGAAGCGAAAATAAAAATAGACCCCAAGTGAATAACACTTACTAGTCTATCACATGTTAAATACACCAAAAAGTAAAAGGCTTAAGGAGGTTGAGTCAAAGATCTTGATTTAAAATAAGGACAGGCTTTAAAATAAATAACACTGGGCATTCAATAAAAGTGTGAGTAACGCCATTATAAATTTTCCACAGTATTTGCAGGGGCGAAAGAACCTTAGCAGTCCAGTAGAGATCTGGAACTGCGACGTAAATATATTAATATTAATTCACGGTCACAGATAAATATTAATATAATTCACGGTCACCAGAGAGCGTATTATCACCTTATTCAATGAGGAAGGAAGACCAAGAACTTTTCTTATGTCTATCTAAAATCACCCAACATCGGAGCATTCTTTTGTTTTAGCCGTTTAAAACACCATGGAGTAAGGTGTAGATGATGGAAAGAGGATAGCTTCAAGGAAATAACAACTTTTCCATATTGAAGATGGAGTTTCTCTTCAAGTCATGAAGTGTAAAAATATTTTAGAAGAGTGGCAGTCGTTTCAACTTCGGTTGGACATGGAAGGTTTGAAAAGGGCACCTTTTGGTAGTTCTGGGGTTTAATGTCGACGGTCCCTTTAGAATCGAAACAGGGTGTTAAAGTCCAGACAACTCTGTGGGCTGCTCCCCATTTCTTTCATATCCGCTCTATAGAGTAATTTGATAAAGTAGTGCCGAAAATCAATAATTTAAAAATACAGGAATTGTTGATATAAAATTTCCACTGAATATCGTGTTTTAATAAAATGTCCTTAAAAACGTTTAAATATATTGTTGGTAAGATGGTTTTAAGCAAGAATAACCTTTTTTAACAGTTCGTATTCCAGAAATGCTCATTGTTAATCTCTGAAACATTTCTATACTTATCCTCATTAAAATATATTATTGGTCTAATGACAATTAATCGAGCAAAGCCGAACGTATTTAATAATTATTAAAATTTCTTAAAATATTTGCTGAACCAAAACATTTTAAATATTTTTGCCTCCAATTATCATAATATATTAATTATATCCTATAACTGACTACAAATATCAACTGACCCACGACAAAGACCATTGAAAGCCCACCAAAAATCTTACACTCCTCCCTATTATAGACTTCATAGGAAGAAGTATCAATTCAAAGAGGCTTAGAAAAAAGAAATTCTAAAGCAAAGGCTCAGATATTAGGCCAGTACTCCTATCGGCAGCGGCAAGATATGCTTCCCTGGACCTAAGGATCCCCTCCCTTTCGGTTGACTCATGGACTGTGACCTCGAAGGAAATTAAATGCTTCCCTTCTCTTGCATTCATCCACCGGAAGACATTATCTGCAATAATAAAGAATTTTAAGAATACCAAGTAATGTCATTTTAAAGCTCAAAATTTATGTTAATATAATTTGTACACATGTCAATTATTTTTCTATTGTATTTTATTGATTGAAAATAGTGCTTTTAGTTCAACCCCTATGATACAATAGTTAATTAAAATATTTACATATATGATTTTTCAGGCATTATCTTAGGTTTTTGTATTCTGTTGTACATATCATAAAAATGAACTGTTGAATAAAGCAAAGGCTCAGAACATCATAATTTTAAAGTTGTGTTCCATGATTTTCCTTTTAATTGACCTTAACTTTAATGTAGTTTTAATTATTATAAAGAAAAGTAAATAGTAATAAATAAAGCGTTAAAGTAAAGTAGCGCATTCAAGTAAAAAGTAAACAAAAAAAATGGCCAAAATTTTGGTTATTTTCTTTAACATTAGATGTGGCTAGTCCATGAAATTACGTCACAATCCTATTTTAAACCGGTTTAAAGGATTAAGTTTGATGATTTGAAATATATCGAATCACTACAACGTCTCCAAATATAATAAAAAGGACTTTGTTATAATTTTCAAAGAGCTCTAGCATCAAAGCGCCCCTTACGGACTAAAGAAGAACTAAAATTTTGGCCAATTCTTTTGGGAGAAAAGGAAGAATTTTATGTTATGCATGCACTACTTTACTTTAACGCTTTAGTAATAAATAAGTGATTTTTAATAACTTTAGTTAAATAAGTGGGGCACAAAGGCATTTTAAGAGTACCTATCATTATTATTCTAATGGCTTCTCTCCAATTAAAGTATATAATACATCCTTAATGAGAAGTCTTTTCCACTTAGTGCACGTATGGCAATCTTTAAAGTTATATTCAAATATATATTATTATTATCCTTCACAACCTCAAATGTAATAATGAGCCTTCTAACTTAGGAATTTGAGGCATTGGAAAGCGCCAATTAGGGGATGATAATATATTTACAGAGAAGTAAGAGAGAAACACAAAGTACCAGGAGGGTTTCAAGGATGTGCCACAGCGATTATCTCTTTTTCTCTTTAGCCATTGTATGAGGAATGCCCTTGAGGATCCTTTACATCCATGCAGAGGGTTTTTTAAAGTAAAGTTAGAGCTTGAGTTTGTTGTGAGATTTATGTCTGATGATAGGTGGTTGGTTGTAAGGTGATATTAGGGGCCCTTCTATGTCGGTCATGAACTCATGTTATTAAGTATATATGTAACAAGAACATATTATTATTAAGAAGTTTGTAAGTGTTTCGATCTTTTTGGATGTCCGTTCAATTTATTCTGTTTTGTAAATTTAACTTACAGTCATTTATGTAAGCCTTATTTTGATAATTATACATAAATACAATTATTTAAAACATATCTATAATCAGGATATTGTATTTTATGAACTTATGATATCAATAGAATGAGACGACTTTCATAATGGTATACATATATATACTATATGTATCAGGAAACCACAGGCCCGGCCCGGGACATCAATTTTTTTCAATATTTCGTTTGTCATAAAAAAACTTTTTTTAGAAAGTAATTTTATCGAAATATCTTATCTAAAAAAACGGGTCACTCTTTTGGAAATTCTTTTCTGATAAAAAAGTCATCACTTCCTTTGGATATTTTTTTTTCAAAAAAAAATCTCGTAACTTATTTTTTGGGAAATTCTTTTTAAAAAAAAGTCGCCACTTCAGAATGTCGAAGGAACAAAATTTATATTAAGTCCCGGCCCGGGTCCCGGCGAAAAAAGTGTCCCGGTCGTTTCCTGATATATATATAATATAATAGTTAAATGATTTTAATATAAAATGCTGTACTATATTAAAAATATAAAGTATTAAGGAACCTTAATCTTATTTTCAATTTAAAAAGATATTAAGCAACGCAGCAAACAGCTTATTTGTTTCTATGTATACTCCTTATACGACTATACTACGTGTCACTCCTTATATAAAAGGCTTGAGCACATATATAGCTTTATAATCTGGAGAAGAGTATCGTATAACAATAGGGCAATCTATCAAATAAACTTTTTATTGGGACTCCTAAACCCCATCCCTCCCTCCCCACATTGATAAATGGGGTTAAAAAGAAAGAAATGAGAGAGAGAGAGAGGGGGGGGGGAGCCTCAAGTCTTTAAAATATGTATACATATTAAGTAAAAAGATCTATAAGAATTAAGCTAAGTGGGTTAACTTCATATATGACAATCTAATACACATTATATTATAATAATTATTAATAATAACAGTTTGTCAAAAGGAAAGGGTTTATAAACGCTGAAAGCATCTGCGGAGTCACAGAAGGGAGAGCGTATTTTAAGTTATACTACATACTTTGTAAATGAAGAAGTTCTCACCCTTGGAGACTCACAACAAGGTATAGGGGGCTTGAGTGTCGTTTGTAGACTTAAAAGACATTACTTATGCAGAAGAATAAATAAAACACATCTACATACATGGTTACAACAAACCGACGACGTATTAGATTACAATCCATTCTCTGGTTTGTGTTTATACGACCTTTGGTTGTATTATAAGTTTATTTTTCTTGAAAAGTAAGTATGGTTAAGGCTCTGAATGGCATTCCCTTGAGGTTAGTAATAAATGTATATTTACTTTTAAACAGAGTGGAAATATAAAATAAAGATTTATTGTTTTTATTAGATCCGTGACTCGGATAAATCTATGAGTTGAAACGGATTCAACCAGAAGAACGTAAGTTCGACTCTCCATGTTGAAGGCATGGGTTCGACCCACCCGAGAGATGAAGGTCAATATGATGAATATTCTAGTATCAATGGACTCATTTAAATACAGATCCTCACAGATGCAATTCAATCAGAACAAATAAGCCAAAACAACAACTTCAGATAAATTACCATAAAAATATCTGTCAAGATGGCAATTGATTACAATTTAAGAAATTCATTTAATGTCCTATTATGTTAAATACTTGCCGCTTTCCAATTTACATACTTATAGGTTTAATTTACATAAGTCTGATGTGCACTTTGAGCATTGCAGAAATATAATTTGTCCAATCAATATTATTATCAATTAGTTTGCGAAATCCTCAACCGCGAATTCGTTTAATTTTTACAACTTAAATTCAAAGGTGGAGCAAATTATAATAATAAATAAATAAGCATTGGAATGAGGTAATTTATACATTTTTTTTGCATGTGCCCGATCCGAGAATGTTATTTGGATGAGATGCTATGAAAGCCTATTAAAAATGTATTGGAATCTTCTTCGTATCTACATAATCAAATTAATATGAAAGTTTGACAGGCAAATGGCTTTACAGAAGGTAAGCCAAACATGGGTAAACTAAAGCTCCGTATACGGCCTGTTAGACAATCTAATCCAGCCCGCCGAGCTTGTCCAGATAACAATATAATAATGCTTCACAAATCATTCATTACGTCTTATCCATACAATACTGCGTTTCACCAATAGATGGCGCGCTGACATTTAGGCCTGCAAGTTCAAAAGTTTGCCCATCCCTGGTTTAAGCCATACAAGTCCTGTTTAGTTGTACTCTTGCATGCTACATATTTATTCTGTGCACAGACTATTTGATTGATCGAAATAATTAATAAAATTCTATTGACCACTTAAGTTAAAAAATATGTGGAGACAAAACAACCGGCTTTGACTTTTTTCTTTGTTCTTGTTGAAGTCCAAAAAGTTATATATAGCTATGAGTTATTTGATTTATTGACAACAATACCAAAACTGTATACTTCTTTGGACTCAATATGGCATAACATTCCAGGTATATTTAATTTATAATTTTATTTATAAAACGTTGATGTGCACAGGGCTGTGCAGGTCGCCACAAATGACGCCGCCAGGACCATCGTTGGATGTAGAAGACGGGCTCACATCCACATTGGGACCTCCTTGAGCCTTCCCTCCCTCAAAGAGGTGGCCGACAAGGCGGCCATGGAGACTTGGAAATCCTTCTACTCCAACGACCGGAGCAGCGGTGCCAGGAACCGGTTGGTGATTTCGTATTCCCCATCCCGTGGAGGCCCATGAGGTCCACCACTCCAGTGGCGTATCCACTCGGAAGGGAGACGGCTACCTTTGTATGCCACGAAATATCGGTGTGGAACATGTTTAAGGCCTTGAGGTCTGCCATGACCTTTTAACACTTCCAGGACCACAGCTAGGGTCATTGGACGCAGCGTCCCCATGTAATCCATTCTGCAATGGCATTTTATTTTTATTACAAAATTTTATTGTTTTTATTTATTTATTTTCGACTAGTTACAAATGTAAATAATGTGCCCCATGGCAAATATACTCGATTACACACACACATTGGCAATCGTAGTATTATAAACTATTAATTTTGAAGCATCAACGGTACATAAAGCCGAACATACAAAATTACCAAAGGTTTACTATTAATATTCTATATTCAATATACATTTTTCGACTCTACATAATTTAAAATTTAATAGAAAATGTTGTTATCTATTAGCTTATACATACGAAAATCAAAAAGCTTGTTCGGACAAACTCACCGATGACTTTTCATTAGATAACGCTGTTTTCCTTTTTTTCTACGTCCGAAGATCGGAATAATGAGCCATTTATCGACAGATATGAGCAAACACATTAAACATAATTTTTTGCTTGAGTATGCACAGCTGCTTTAATCAATAACTATTAATAGTTGGATTCCATTCAAAGGATTTACCAATGACGTCATGGGTATAGGCCAATGACGAAGAGACAACTATTATTTTTAAGGATGAATTTCTTCTCTCTGAATTGCTGATGTTCACTCATCAACAGCTTTGAGTGAAGTGATACTTTTATAGTATAATACCAACTGTTTTTTATTACTTTATGTTTTTCTTTCGACCAGTGACGTTTTAAAAGCGTTTTCTTTTTTCTTATCTTTATTTAAAGTACATATTTAGAAAAAAGTTTAAAAATGTATTTGTTGAAAACTGTTTATCTGTTGTAAATTATATATATATATATATAAAATACTAGTTTGCAAGCAGATCAAAATTTAACTTTATTATTTATATTGAAACATGATTCCAATATTTATTTCATCTTTAATATCATACTTTATTTGATCGAAAAAAAGAAGCTGCTTTCATCATTATTTTGATACATGTCATGAACAACAACAGCTGCGCTTATATGAAGCCACCACCACTGAATGTAGCACTATAACGAACCATGAAGACATATTTTTATACATTTTAGGGTGTATCTGCAATGGAAAAAGCTTCAAATATAAACTAAATAATGATGATAGAGTTTCTTTAACAATAGGTGGTTGCCTTAACACTCATCGGCATGATTCGTTGAAAAATAATTTCATTCAAAATATATTAAGTGGAAAATAAACTACTTCTGAGAAATGTTGATACTTTTTCAAATGAAAGAATATGAAATACAATTATAAAATTTAAAAATTATGATTTTTTTGCCTATTTGACTCGATAGAATAACATCCAACTGGATATAAATAAGCATTATAGCATTAAGAAATTGTTTTAGTATTTCATAAGGCATCAAGGTTACGTTTTTATATAAAAGTCGACATTCGGAAAGAAGGCAAAGTCCATGATTGTAGAGTTTTACAAATCTGTTCTTGAATGATGGGAATGAACAGAATAGATTTCAGTTTTCTGTATCGGGTGATTGATTGCTCAACCATTCTGAGGAAGTTCACTGAAGATTGATTTTAATGTGTTAACCTATTACTTTAAGCGTATTTGTTCCATTTATTATTTATTATATTCATATAGTTCATCATAAACGCTTTTATCATAAGTCCTTGGAAGAGATGCGCAAAAACACAATACTTATGAATAATATCGTTGATTTTTTTTGCATAAACGAAATCACAATCCCACTGCTCAACTAAATAAAAAACTTCATTATGTTTCATTATATCTGTCGATATCATCACTTTAACTATGAGAAGTGGAAAAATTAAGAAAATACTCTTATCAAATAAAAAATCATGCTTATTTGTGATTTGAGATAACAAACTTTTTTTTGTCCGAACTTTTTGACACGTCTTATGTACCATTTATTGGAAGAGTGTGATATCTTTAGTCGTCAAGGAATAATAATATCTTACATTTACCAACTTCCTTCATATCTAAAGGAAATTCCAGCAATTCCGAGGAGTTTTGACATTAGTTCCATGTTTCGCTTCTCACAGTAGAAGGCCTTTATGGGTTGTTTGTTCTAGGTTAGATCATTAATTCGATTCTCCTTCGTGGGATCAAGGAACTGGCCTCAAATCGAACTCTAGGATTCTTCTCTCCAACACCTAATAAGAAAACTATATTAGAGACACCAACCAAAGACAATATTCAACGCCAATATAGATTGTTACAATGCTCTAAATGTATTCTCTATGACTGTATCCCCTAGACTCTATGGAGGAAAGTATTAGATTATTCTGGAACGCTCATTTTTACTCCTTAATATACAATTACATATATGTTTGTATGTATTATGGTAAAACAGGAATAAATATTTAACTAACATATACTACAAAGTGATTCTTATTTCACATTTTGCAAATTTAAGATTCGGGCTTTTTTATCTTCATACATAAATATCATCATATGAAGCTTTGAACGAGATCAAATAGCGTTAAGTGTCTCTTCAATGGGCCCAAAACTTGTGTAGTAAACTTATGCAGCAATTTTTTTGCCATTCCATCGCCTCTGATGTCCCCTATATAATTCTATTTAAAAATAAATTGATGCAAAATAAAGGTGGGATGGCAAGGCTTCCAAATTAGTTTTTATTTGTTTATATTCATACAAGAATATATAAGTTTTGAAATTGTTATTTTTGGGATATTTTTTCCATAAAAATGAATATTTCAAAATTTAATATCTCCGTTAGTTTTGATTGTATGTACATACATTAAACAAACGTTAATTTGAAATCCTTGAGATCTAACCTACATTTATCATCAAAATAACATTTAGATTGATGACGTGAGAGGCGATCGAATGGCGAAAAAAAGTTAAACATAACTTTTGAAAAAATTCTTTGTAACCTCAAAAAAAAACAACTTATAGACATGACTCAAGCATTTTATATTATTTTTCTTCCTTGAACGATTTGATTTCGTCTCCTTATTTTATTTTCTCATTTGTAAATCCTTGATAATGATTGATGAACTTTTCTCTAGAGCAAGGATAATGTTTTCACCACCAGTTGTGTACATACATATGTATTATCAGGTATTCATACATAGATCTCTTATAGAATCAAAATACGAAATTACATTGATGTGTGTGAGTAACATACACATCAACCTTAGTCTAGATAGATCGGAACACACCCTATGATTACACTCCATAGGAACTTTTTGCGTACTATTTGGCTTAGGGAGGACAATAAATTGGGTGTGTTTTTCTTCATCAAAAAAGACTAAGGCTCTTTGAATGACATAATTAAACACAATAAAATATAATAAAGTAAATATATATGTAGCATATACACAAAACCGTGAATAAACCTTATAGCTCTTTAAATCAAAACAATAATTTGCATGATAAAATGTACCAATAGAGTTTTATTCACTTGTATCTTATTTAAAAAACATTAAACAATAATCATGCTTAAATGCTTGAAAATTATTATATATGTTGGAATAACATGGAACATGATAGAAATGTATCTTTTGCAGGCCATGTCCATAACATAACAAATATTTATGAAACTTTTTTCTTAGTCAGTATATAAGACAAATTTAACAAATTATTCTTATTTGCATATTTAAGATATATATATATATTATATTATTACGAAGGAAACAATATTTAGAAAGTCTATGAGGTTATATTTTATCCTCCTGAATATTCTTCAATCTGGTGACCAAACAGTCCTTTTCTATTGGTATATTAACATTGATATACCGATTAAAATCCAAATTCACCCACAGGCTGATGTCTAGACAAGGCACTTAGTCATTTTTTCTTCTTTAAGGTAAATATTTTATGTGATAAAATATATGTGGAATATGAATCTCTTCAGATTAAATGAATGAGTGAAATATTTTAAATATACCTGAGATCGGATTCCACTTTTGGCGGAGGAAGGCTTAGGTTTCAACTTCAGATATTGTAAAAACCATATGCCCTTTAAGCCCTGGATTTCAAAACTAATATTTGACAAACAAACATCGAATGAATAATAGCGGGAAAGTTTGTAAATATTCTAAATCTTCCTTTATCATGGGAAAAAATAATTTATAATTCAACCTGTGGAATCGCTGACGGATCCAAATTCACGGATCAATTCCAATCTCGGCCGACCTCATTAAATTAATCTTTCATTAAGTCGGTTCATTTGATAAAATAAGTAAGGAAACTTATTGGTTCTCATAGGTCCTGCAATTTTTTTTGAGACCCATACTACAAGAGGACACAAAGATAATCGGCGAGAATGCTCTTAATAAAAATTAATAATTGGTAAGAAAAAAATTTAGTTAAGTTTATGTCTTCTTCAATTTCATTTTGACTTCATTATATTTTGTATTCAGTATTTGATGGACACTGGGATGATAAAATATAGAGATGATGATCATAAATTAACAACTAATTTCATTCCCTGAGGGAGAACCTTCAGTAAAAAAAATAGTCTCCTAGTGTATATAGCATTTTTTTCCTACATAACATATAGTAGAAAAAGAAGAAAAAATATTTTATCAACCAAATAAGACATTGATTGGGACGCAAAAGCCTGTTTTTTGTAGTAATATTATTCTTTTTTTATTATCAATCAATCAAAAAGTTATATATGTATATAAAGGAGACAATTTATTGTCAAAAACTTTACCCACAAACTATGAAAGGATTTGATTATTTACATTTGTCATTAATCGCCTCCCAGATATGTATCATGAAGGTTTATTTCAAACTAAATTTAGTTATAAAACTATTATTTAGAATATATATATTGTGAAACTTTTTTAACACTTGATATGTCCTTATTGTACATAGCTAGGTCTTTTGATAGGTAGTATAATTTTAAAGTATAATTTTTATTTATGTATTATTTTATTAACATATCTACTGCCCTTTGTATCTCCTTTAACAATTGAAATAAAGACCTTATAAAAAGTGTATTTATCATTTCATTGCTATTTTGGTTTATTTATTATTTTATAAAGCTATGATAGGATTTATTGTTTAATAGAAGACCCAAAGAAAAAATCAATACCTCTCATGCAATCGTAGCTATATAGTTCTTTACTATTCTTAAGTTTCATTGGAATTAATATATATATGGTTTTCTTACTCTTTTAAAGCACAGTAGGATCGTAGCTATGTAAGATTATCTCCCTTGAGAAATCGTGGCTTCTTTTTTGAAGGCCGACTTTTCGTTGATGGATTGTCTATGTACATGTTTATAGTCTACATATATATACAACACACAAAATTCATTTATTTAAATGAATACGAGTCATGAACCTATCTAATGTATTGGCATGCATCGCCCTTCAAAAAGTATTTTCCAAGTCTTCATGGTTAAATCATGTTGATTGTAAGCGTAGTTTTAATTGATTTTTTAAACTGTTTTCTTGTTTTTTATATTGGAAAATATCATTTATTCCAGGTTATATTACACATACAATAAAATGGCATAGTTGTAATATTATCTAAGAATGGGCACACCTAAAAATATTGGAACTAAAGGCATTATACACTCAGAGAGTGCAAACCTCCGCCGATCCCCACCAAATCACTTAACGGAATTACAATCCAATCATATATGTCTACATAAGTAGGTGTGTTTTGTGAATAATGAGTGAGGAGAGAGCCATCCTAAAAACATCCATTGACGTCATACTAGTTATTCATCAATTCAGAAATACTCACTGATGTTTAAACTCCTTTCTTTTCTCCATCATGCTCTTAATATTAGCGTTATATTTTATTTAATATTAAGAGGAAGACGGGAAGAGAAAGAAGTTTAAGCACCCAGTGACGTAGTCCTTAGCTGATAAATGAACAATATTACGTCACTGAATATTTTTTAAGCGTTTGTTCTTTCCTACTCCCTGAAAAGAGACCCCATTTCATTATTAATATTTTTAGTATTTAGCTCATTTTGCATCTTAATAAGCACTCAGAGATGCCAAAATTTAATCACTTGTTTCTTTTTGGCATTTTCCAACAACTCCACAAAGTTTCATCCGAATCCGTTCCGTACTTTTTGAGTTATCCTGCTGACAAACAAACCAACAAAACTAACAAACCAACGCCTTCGGCGGAGGTAATAATTCATGTAAAATCAGGGGTGAGGGTTATTTCATTGGATCTAAATTTGTAAATGTCATATTTAATCATTGTTCCTATCTACAATTCTTGGAAATCAAGGGTGAGGCTTTTAAAAAAAGACTTTATTTGCTTAGAGTAATTATATATAAAAATACATAAATAAACATTATAGTTGAATATTAAAACTGTAAACATAAGACAAACAATCAGTTAAATAAACATTCATTATAATAAGAACACTTCTCATTACAACAGATTAAAGGAAACGCAATAACAAAAGAAATTTAAATAAATAGAAATAACATTGGATTATAACTTTTAAAATCTTTGGTAGCTTTTATATTGGCGGGTTTAGTCGTCGAAGTAATTTCAGGCTCCATTGCGCGCCATCATGGTAAAACTTTATTAATTCGCCGGCGTAAGTCCATTGGTCTACGAAACACATGAATCTTCATTGCTAAAACCGAATAGCGTGCAGAGGTAAAATTAAGATTGCTCTAATGGAGTGTGGATCCAGGGGATGAGAAGTAGTCATTTCTCAGCTAAAGACTTCGGATTCTTGAAAAAGGCATACTCAATGGCTATTTTATTGGATCTAATTTGTAAATATCACATTCAATTTTGGTTGTTATTCAAAACTCTTGTAAATTAAAGGTTTTTGACTATTTATTTTTGATATTAATTTGTATATGTCACATTGGAAATTAGTTGATATGTAAATTATATGCTCTTGATGTGTATTATCAAAGACTATATATTCAAATTATTTATTCAAAGACATTTGTTTTAAAGTTCAACCAAAATTTTTAATATAATATTTTGGAAATAACCAAAAACTTCACCAGTTGAGAGGATTCGAAGGAGAAGCGTTTGGTGTGTCTCTTGCTTCACCGCAGAAGCAAACATTGAGAGATTATTTTTATTTGGTCTCTAAACAAGCCGAATATAAGAACTCCCTTTGTAAAATTGGGGTCCGAAAACATAGGAAATGAACTATTTGTTCTTTAATTAACAAATTAATAATTGTTATGGTATAATCATCCGTCTTAGAAGAAACATTAAGTTTTTGCATTATATTTATTATATACGGTTTATATCATAAATTACACAATAACCTACTTTACCTCTGTCGTCAAGATATAGATAGATATAACAAAAAAATATATCCAAAGCAATTAACAAACCTTCATTTTATTTAATGATAAGAAGTTAATTACAGAAAGCTAGAAGGGTTTATTAAAAAACCACATACAACTACGTTGTCAAGTTTAAGGACAAAATATGAGCCAAAATCCTTATCTAAGTTCAATACCTATTCCACTACAGGAAGGCCTCATAAAGTTATCAGACATTATAGTAGCAATGAGATTTTAGTCTTATACTAATAAGGGATGATCACTTTCATTGGATTCATTTATGATCAAGGACATGGAAGGAAGTTTGAAGCTGGAGGGAAATAATAATAATAAACCGTGCCTTGAATTTCTCCTCGTTCGTGTGCATCATATGTTATTTTTTTAAGATATATATGAAGGTAGCTATCATTCATTTTTGTATTGTGAATGGGTATATATCTACATAGATACACATCCCAATAATGTATTCATAGTGTTATATTCCTGCTCAGGAGAGGTAGGAAAAAGGTAATTTACATAGGAAAAACATGATCAATAGTCGTATTAGTTATAGAATAATATATACAAAAGTTGTTGTTTTTTAATAAGATTAATCTAAACAATATTTTATATTTACTTTATATATATATAACTGTTATATATAACATATGAAAAATCCCGGGCCTAACAAAGAAATTTACCATCTCATTTGGATATACACTGCGTTCTGCGTCATTGGTGTCTCTACGACCACGTTTGAAGTTAACGTTGTATTGGTGTTTCTGATTGAGCAGAGTCTACACTTTTCAAGCCATTGCTTGCTTGAACGGTATTTTTTCCCATCAAGAGGTAGTGTAAATAAAAAACACAAAATTGTTTTTGATTCATTGTTTTGAAAATAACAACAGTAGCTTCACTCTTAGCACAATAACTCAAAAACTAATTAATAGAATTAAATTTTAACAGTTGTCTTTTGAAGGTTAGTATTACTGAAAAAAGTGATTGCCATCTATGCGTTAGTCCCGGGACTTTTTAGCCCATATGTTTTTTTAAATTAACCAGTTCGTTTATTATGTAATAATAAAAATTAACATTTACATAAAACCCAAAG
>CP045904.1:4822532-4849756 GCA_013387185.1 Caligus rogercresseyi | reverse complement strand
GGCTAACCTCTTAGCTATTAGAGCTTTGCATTCAAAAGAGTACTATTAATTGCTCCTAGATTTTGCGAAAGAGATTATTCCTTTTTATTATATCAGATTTGGTGATTACCTTAGTCAAATTCACTAATACAAAGTAAAATACACATGATGTAGTTTTAATTAATAATAAGAGTCATCAAATCCAACTTTTGTGATCTGCTACTTAGTTGTAATTCCTTCTTTGAGGATCTTTCAATTTAGCATTTTATAATCACAACACCACATCAAAGCTATGATTCACAAGGCAGTGAGGATACTAAGTTTTCGAAAGATAAGGTCCGTAACTTCGCAGAGATGTCAATGAAAAAATGATTATAAATGTACTATACAGTGTTTAGCTGACTATTTATGCGTCCTTTCTACATATCAGGGATAATTGTCAATGCACGCCAGATTATATTTGAGCCAACAGTGGGAAAAAGTATTAGTATGTGAGTGATGATGAAGCTGTTGTAGAGTCCAATAGTAGCGTTATAAGCGTCACGAAAGTATGCAAGGATTTTACCAATGTATTTCCTAGTCGTAGGACCATAACAGATACTGGAGATGCTTCGATGAATTTGATCATGTAGCAGAGGAACTGTTGTTATGGTTTGTTTATATGATACAACCAAGCAGCCGGTCACAAGCCATACGATGTAAGGCTGACCATTAGGGGGTATTAGAAACCTAATATTAAGATATCAAATTTCCCCCCGCGAAAGGTTGCGTCATAAAAAACTAAATGACGTAGAAAAATGGATTTTGGTTTGATCCACCTTACCCCCCCCCCAAATTGCGTTCAAAGGTTTCGTATGAAGCAAAACTTTTTTTTTATAAGAAACTTTATTGATTTAGAGAAATTACATATATAAATATATATATAAACATTCTAGTTTAAAATTAGATCTCTAAACAAAAGTTAAAAGGCGAACAAAAACAATACTGCATAATATAAAACAAAACTTAAAAACAAACACATATTCTCGAAATCACATCAAATTAAAGTACATTAACACAAAAAATAGTCAAAACATTATATATCGACAATATAACATGATAAATATAAAACATACAACAATAATATAATTTGGGAGTTAATTTTACCACCCAGACCAAAGATAATTCAGGATAAATCCAAACACCCCTCCTTAAAATAAAAAGAGAACTAGGATAAAAATTTTTAAATTTTTGATGACATTTTATTATATGTTTAAAAATTTCATGTGTTCGACGGCACAAGAAGGATAAAACGAACTAAATTACCATTAATAATTCCAAGCGTCATTACTTGAGCTTGGAATTTTAATTGTAAGAGCGGAGTAACGTGTAGTGGTTGATATCAAGATGGCTCGCAAATCATCCTTGCAAACAAAGTTATCACTTGCTAGCCTATTTGCGATATAGCTCCTACAGCTCAAAAGTGAAATTTCCAAAGCACGAGTTTTTGAAGAACTTCTGGGATTGGAATTCAACCCAAAGAGAAGGATACCAGGAATAATATTTTTGGTGACCCCTTTGATATTTAAAGATATAAACTCCTTCAAGATGCTCAGAGCAGGACAGTTTGCAAAAGCATGAGAAATTTTATTGAACAAAAGTCCACAGTCTTTGCAAGGAGCATTAAAGAAAATAGTGCCAGAGGATACTTGAAACTGTGCAGTGAATCTTTTTCCATCGTGTATCTTTGACACAGAGCGAATTATTCTAGGTTTCCAAGTTGTTGGGAGATTTAATTCTTGTAGAAACTGATCACAGATTTTTTCGGCATCTTCTTTGGAATTTGACGCATAAGACATCCTTAAATGCCATGGGATCGGAACTTGATGTCTCAATGCAGCCTTCTTTAAAGGAAAGGAAAATTTTCCACAGTAAAACATTGATTCTGGCTTCAAATCATGAAACGATAAAATTTGTTGAGATAGAGCCATCCATTCCAACTCTTTTGGTTCTAAAAGATTTTGGAAGTAAAACTTTTTTTGACAATTTGACGAATTATATCAATTGTAGACGTCGAAGAAAACAAAGGTTTGCCTTTCCAAATTAATCTTTGGAGGGACGCTAAAAAGGAGATACGTCCTCCAGTTTTTCATTAATAAAATCCGTTCCAAGCATTAGCCACAGAAATGCCGGGCTTGATGTAAAAACAGACCGCCATTCAGTCTGTGGATGAATAGATAAGTCGATAACAACTTTCTGATAAATTTTAGGTATTATTTTTGAGAGTAAACTTAGTCCTCCACCTATGTGAGATCGTGGTCTCTTAAGGGCACTTAGATAACTCTTAAGAAACAAGTGACCAAGCCAAATGTCTTCTTCTACTATTGCGCGCTCAGCAAGCCACGGAATAGACGAAGCTTTATATAAAACAGCTGGCACGACCAAGTAGTTGCAGACGTCATCCTCTTCTGTAGGTTAAAGTTTATCCAGCGTGGAATTGAGAGACTGATTTGATTTTTATCTTTAGCCAATTTGATTGAGAGGCTCCTGTGGATTCCCATGAAATACCTAAATGTCCAGAACAAACCTGCAATCTGTGGATCATTCTCAGGGTTCCATTTGCCAAAACTTTTTTGTTATACTTATTTTGAAAAAAAAATAGTATAATAAATTTAGCTATGATTAATTTATGACTTTATTATTTTTGAAATTTTCGTCAAATAATATTTAGTGCCAATAAATGAACATAAGTGCTGATGCACCACCATTTTTTAAATAACAGCTCCATCTAGGGCTCTTTTATAGTTTTAAGAAGGAAAAGTATAGGGGGTAAGTTGATGTTTTGAAGTTATTTTTAAATACGTTTACTTTTCACAGCTTAATTTTCATACAGTAACTCCCTCCCATGGTTGAGAATATAAATCTATGACGTTGATTATATCCATAAACTTTTGCAGATAATAATAAAAGACGAAAAATATTTTCTCATCTGATAAAGAGGAGCATCTTGTCATTGTTAAGGTAAACTGTGATTTTAAAATTTAATTATGATTTCTTAAAAAATATTTTTAGAGCCCCACCATAAATACATTGATCACGTATCACCAATTAGTGACATAGTGGGAGATCCAGTGAAAGAATTACTTTCAGTGATCGAATACATTAAAGCAATGATACTTAGGTCGCTGTTGTGTGTTACGGATTCTACACCAATGACAAAATATGGCCAGGAGTAATAAAAAGACCGAAGTTTATCTCTTGAAAGACCACTTGGGTGGATTATTTTTTCTTCTACCCATGAATGAGTTACCTTTTAGAGAAGTTTTTAAACATTTAGATGGCGCAAAAAAAGGACCTCGGACTTATGAAGGTCCCATAGGAAAATTAATTAATACAGACTTTACTAAAATTCAATAAAGGGTTTTAAAATAGTTGAAGGAAAATTAAAATACTTCAATCAAAGTTTAGTGGATTCATTAAGCTGAGATCAAAAATATTTTTACGATATTACATTAGATACACAAACAAGAACATTTTCGAATTCAAGCTTTTGTTACAGGTCTCCAGGAGCATTACATTAGGCAAGGTGGCTTACTAAAGCAAACAGAATTTTAAGATCTATTATTATATATTTAATATATCACAAAAAAGTCCATGTGAGTCTCACATAAAACTTGTAAAATTTGTACTTAGTTTTTACGCTCTTATATAGTTTCAAACCAAGTTAAATCCTCTATTCATTGAAGGCTCATAGCATTACCAATTCGCTGTAACTTTATTACAAGAGAAAGATGAAATTTAGCTCCAACATTGAAAAAGTACTTAAGAGAAACGCTTTTTTGCCCACCCTGAAAATGTATTGCAAGCAGACCTAACCGATAAAGAAATGGAAAAAAGAATATTTTCCTTGGAAAAAGTTTTGCTTACAATTTTTTTATAAAAACAAGAAACCATCAACTACCCTTTAATATCAACTTTACTCTAAATATTTTTTAAATCATATCGACTGGTCAAATTTTAATTTTTCTGTTCGTCCAATTTTCCCGAAGAAGATCTTATAAAAGCAAAGAACATCCTTAAATTTTTTAATTATCCTTGCCCTTCACAATTAGTGGAAAGAGCTGTGAAACTAGTAACGGAGGCATCTGCAAAAGTTTATGCATATAATCAACGTCATAGATTTATATTCTCAACCATGGGGGGAGTTGCTGTATGAAAATTAAGATGTGAAAAGTAAACGTATTTAGAAAATAATTCAAAACATCAACATGAATACCCTCTTATTCCTTTTCCTTCTTAAACTATAAAAGAACCCTAGTTGGAGCTGTTATTTAAAAAATGGTTGGTGCTTCAGCACTTATGTTCATTTATTGACACTAAATATTATTTGACGAAAATTTGCAAAAAATAATAAAGTCATAAATTATTATACCTAAATTTAATTAAACTATTTTTTTCAAAATAAGTAATAACAAAAAAGTTTTGCTTCATAACGAAACCTTTGAACGCAATTTGGGGGGGGGGTAAGGGGGGGGTCAAACCAAAATCCATTTTTCTACGATCATTTAGTTTCTTATGACGCAACTTTTGTAGGGTAATAAATTTGATATCTTAATATTAGGTTTTTATAATACCCCCTACTGACCATATCACTATATCAGGTCCTGGTAGATCATGAAAAACCATGACAACTGGCTATACAAATAATGTTAGCCATTTTGGAGCTGAGAGTGCAGCATCATATGAACTTAAATTGAAATGTCTGGCATTATTAGCCGATTCTGATATTGAAGATATCAAAAGTTAAATCGATTTTGGGATGACAGATCGAGCTGGTGATTGCTCTACACTGCTACAACATTTAGGTGTGACTGAAGAGAAGATTCTCAAATGCTCTGCTCGTATCATATTGGGTGCGGACCAGACAACCGATACAGTATTTAAAAACACTCAGCAAAACAGTCGGTGTTCAGAAATTACTAAACGTGAATGTTAGTAAAAAGGTTCATCTTCAGGATCCAGTGTTTATACTTTATCACTGATTTCAATCTCGAAGCTGCTATCTCCTAGCCATGCAGCACACTCTATTTCCATATATAATGAGGATACCTATGGAGTCGCAAGGAATCAAGCATGATGGATTCAGAGACTTTTCATCCAATAGATTTGGAATCATAGCAGAAATTGTCAAATTTTTTGGTCACGTAGACAGTCAGTTATAAATTTCTTTGACGCTGTTGTCTATAGCAATGCAAACAAGCTAGTATTAGCTGTTTCGACATACATACAAAATGACTGGCTTCTTTGTTGTGTTCAAATCTATGCAAATCTCGGTGGAGATTTCCTTTTTACTTTGATGGATCTTCTTGGGATAGATGGACGAGGTTATGAAGAAGATAGAAATTGGGCCAGGAATACGATCATTCTTTCAACAAAAGTTATCAGACATGAAGCAGAAAAGAGATAATCTGGTATGTGCAGATAAGGACAAAGTATGTATACTTTATTTCACAGTACTTGATGAGGTGATAAATACACTAGAGCGACAGTTGGCAGAAATTGATTTTTCTTGCAAACAAGTTGTGAGAAAGGGTTTGTTGATATTAATGAAACCAAACTACAGTTCACTCCACTAACAAACCTGGGCTGTGAGTCTGAATTTACGAAATTGGATGTCCGTATTGCAGTAAGTGAAGGATCTATATTTGTTCACACTCCTTCTTCCAAGAATATTGTGACCAGAAACAAATCCATCCTTCTTAAAGCTGGGTGACAATGACAGCAGAAACGATGAAATTTAACCGCTATTAGAACGGTTAAATATAATTATTTCCACACCGTCAAAATCCCCAAAACATTAGCGCTAATAAAGAAAGAGCAGCTCAAAAGAAAAAAAGCTGAAAGGACAATGAAGTTATTTGATACGTGTAAAGGCCACCAAGGTCCAGTTAGAAGAGATTCTCTTGACTTGATTGAAAGGCTGACAGAAAAACAACTGCTGTCAGAAATAGGCTACTTAAGATCTACAGTGGCACAAGATATTTGTTAATGAGAAAAATCAAAGTTGACAGGAGATTTAGAATGGAATTTTTTTATGTGCTGAACTAAATCAATCAATTCAGAGTTCCATCAAGCCAGAGTCAGATATAATTACAGATGTAAACAAACTGCTTAAACATTGTTCCTATGTCTAGTTGATATTGGCAAATCACATCTTAATATTGTTATAATACATTTCACCAAACAATTTTAACGCCGTAAACCGCCAATTTGGGTAGAAAAATCATTAAATATTGCTTGTATCTCTTAATAGGAATTATTTATTGACTTAATAGTGTTCTTTTTGAATTATTGAACAAAAACCTTTATAAAGACTTACTGGAAGTACTATTTCATATAAAATTAATTTTGTGGTCAAAATTAGGTAATTTTTTGCGACCATTTTGAATTTTTAAGTGTTCATGTAAGACATCAACTGAGATCAAATTTTTACCAGATTTTGATTATACACAAAATTTGGCCATATGAACAACTGGGCTTTAAAACTTATGATGACTTGCCCAACCCTATTATTATTATTAGTTATTTGTATCATTATATATAAATACAAATGTTATAATCCCGAAATCCCGGCATTTTAATAATTTATCATTTATAAAGGATTGAATTAATTTATTTTGGAAAAGATAAACAAATAAAACTTAGTTCATAAGATAATGTGATGTAACATATCATTATTTAAAAGTATTAACTTCTTTATCGTATGGCAATCCTGCTCTGCTATGTTTTCCTGGTATAATTAAACTTTTTGCTATCATTATTTAAAGTATATATTTTAAACATCGTTAATATTGTTATAAAAGCTATACCTTAGAACTTAACCTTTTCCCTTTCAATGGAAGTGGCTTGGAGGGAAGGTTGCCTACCTGTGTGTGTGTGTGTGTGTTAGAGTGCCAATGTGTGATAAGTATAGCCCACACATATAAAAAAAAACTGGTCACCCGCCTTTTTTTAAATGTAGAAGATACAGAGAGGAAAGAGAGGGGGGAGGGGAGAGAAAAAGAAGAAGAGGGCAAACAAATCCAATCATGTTTCTATGAATGCCAAATGACTAATTCATATGCTTGTGGCCAGTGAGAGAGAGAGACAGAAAGAGACTGACCTTGATATGTGGCAAAAATATATGATAAGGTGGCAGGCAAACGATTCTTCTGTATGATATTAATGCATTTTTGTGGAGGTTTATATGTCAAAGACTGGAAGGAAAAAAACCCTCTGAAACTGTATATATACATATATGTTTATAAATTTAAGTATACTAAGAATCAGCTGATTTCTATAGTTCATTTATCTTCATTTACAATCTCAAAACCAGTATATGTATATATATATATGTTTATAATTTAAATGTACTAAAAAATCAGCTGATTTCTATGGTTCATTTATCTTCATTTACAATCTCAAAGGAGTTTAAAAGTCTTTAAAGTAATTTTAGTGATCTGCAAAAGTGATTCAAATGTAAAATTTCAAATAGAATATTTCTCTACTTATTATTATCATATTATAAAAATATATAAGAAAAAGGAATGCTCGAATGTATTAAAGATAATTAATAATGCGTATATTGTATTGATGATGTCACAGGCGCCTTTTACAGTCATACTGTTCTTTTTGTACTCTTTATAATACGTAGTATATTAAAACCATCAATCGTTGGAAAACTTGTTTTAGGCCAAATTTATATATTTTGTATTAACAAAACATCATTCTTTTTTCCTTCTTAATTTGAACTTGTATAACCACTTTTGCCTAGAACAGCAGTCATCTTACTTCCCAGACCTTGTTTTTATAGAGACAAATCCCTAATGAGGATCAGAAAAAGTGATGTTTTTAGAGAGTCGTGATTGGATGAAAGAAAATGTGAGGAAATAATAATAAAACCAGTTGGTAATATGTAACATGGTATCTCTTCACTATCAGCTGTTGAGGAGTGAACTTCAATTCAGGGAAAATAAATGTATCCTTAATATACTCTCTTATTCCGTGGCCTAACTCCATATCATTTATAAATCCTTTGAAGGGTGTGCTCCCAATTTTATCTACAAATGTTAATAAAGTTACTACTCAAACTCAAAACGAAAAGAAGAAAGTTCATTTTGTTAGCTCATATCTGATAATTAATGGATCATCACTCGGACTAATGGACGTAGAAAAAGAATGAAATCAATGTAATCCAAAGAAAAAATATTTTTATTCGTGAGATTGCAAAAACATTTTTTGTGTTATCCTAATCTAAGAAACGTATGCGTCCCTACAGAGAAAATTGTATGAGCAGAATCTAAATTTTAGTTTGTCCTTACATCAATGGTCGGAAATATTATTGTTCATATTTTTAAATACATATATAAACTCTATACATTATTGATTAGGTTCCTGGGGACTGTCATTCTCCCTAAACAATAAATGCAGGGGAATCGAATAGCTTTATAGATACAGATAAAAGTGAACTTAATGATTTGTGTTTTTTTTCATACTTGACTCAACAAAGAAAGGAAATTAGTTGAAAATAATTTGTAATATAAAATATAAATGTAAAGAGAAAAATAAGAACTAATATTGTAAATGGAAACGATTTTTTGGTTTTATTCCTAGATAATCCCCAACACACCAGAACTTAATCTTATATCAGCCGGTAGAGGTCTACCTTAGAGCAATGTGCTTTTTTATTAAACAATTGATTTATAAATAAAAGGTTATATATATTTTTATCAGTTGGTCCTTCAAGGATAGCTTTCTTTTTTGTGCGATCGCCGCCATTTCAGTCGTTAATCAAGTGAAATGGTGTTTCCTCATCTTCTTCACAAAGTCTGAATGTTGAGTGATCCAGTGATTTCCTAATAATAAATTGATATATTTTAAATTCAATATGACCACTGACATGGATACTTGCTGTCTTTTGTATTTATAGATTTTTTCTTCCGATAATAGGCGCATAGATGAATAAATGGGAATTACTATTAATAAACATACATACACACCAACAAATACATGAAAGGAAATAATCTCCTGTCAACTTTGTATAAATCTACTTGATGTAGTAGTCCCCCTGATCAAACTAGGGTGAGTAATTTTAGCCCAAACCTAACTATTTAAAGTATAATCAATGACCTGCGGATGTTTTATATTTGAACGAAAATACAAATAGCTTTAAGAATTATTTACTCTATTCTGTATAAATTTATTATCTAAAGCAAAACGATAATGGTTGTTCATATTTACTTTTTATTATATATTTAAATACATTGAATAACGGTGTTTCACAATCAAATATTTTCAACATTGTATTATTTCTTCAAAGCAAAGAAAACATATAAAACATTATATATTTTTTAATAATGCATATTTAACTTTGATTACAAATGTCAGATGTAGTATATTTTGATTTATTCAACAAGAAAAAAAGTTTCTAAATAATCTTCTTGATTTTTTTAATGATAAATATTTTAGCTTCAGAGAATTTCAAAATCTGATAAGTATTTAATAAAAACTTATTTGGGAATGCAAAGCAGATATTTAAAAAATGTTTCTTTTTCTCAAAACAGATAAAACAAAATACTGGAAATAAATTATAAATATGGACATTGCAGCATCAGATATATTGTGGATCTCTCTCAGGGACTAAGAAAGGAGAAGTTGATTGCTGCGAAACAGTTGGTTAAGGCAGGTTTTTTAGGCTCTTGAGGCACTGCGGTTGCGCTAGCCGTAGTCTTCAAGTGGCCTTGCCAGAGGGCAGCCCTCCACATTAATTTCCTTCCAACCAATCATGGCAGCCGGAGTGACCAAGATCTCGTTGACGGATGAGAGATGTGTTCTGTCAAGTAGGTCAGACATGCGCAGTGTCTCTGCTTTCCGAAATCCCAGCAAATCTCGTTAGAGATCGTTAATAGTTAGTTGCACTTCTGTGTTGGACCTTGACCTTAGCGGGACGCGAGTATGTTTTGTTGGGTGAACTGATACTATTGTCATTCTCGTCACCCAATCAAACATCTGTAATTTCCCGACTACTAATGCCCTGCTGATTTCTTTTTTTTTTGGTTAAGATGTTTTTTTTATTAGCTAAAATCCATACAGTGTAAAAAAAATAAGAATACACTAGAAAGTAGGAGATAAAAAAACACAATCTTAAGACAGTTACGTTAAAAAACACAACATAAATGAACATTATAATTCAAAATTACTGTCTAAAGATAAAACCATAGTATAAAATGACTTATTAAAAATTATTTGTTATTCATTATAAAACGTTGATGTCGTCTTATTGTCTATTTGAACAGTTTGAGGTCCTGGTGGTTTCTTTTAGCAATGATCCTCGTAATATTGAGGTGAAGAGTTTCATACGACTCGAAAATATATATATGGATTTCATTCCGTGATAATTATATACATTTTCACAATAATTTTCTTGGCAAAAAAATATATATTCACCATTGTTAAGAGTAAATCCTTAGAACCGTTAGAAGACTTTTTTATATTCTTTTTAAACATCATTGTTTGTTTCTTTGAAGGAGGGTGGGGATACTTAATGAATCTGAATATTTCTCTTTCATTGTTATTTATAAAGAATTCTCACAGGTGGTGGCGTGGATTGAATTTTCTCCTGCATCGTCATTGTTTTTAGTCATTTCAGGGAATGATAGAAGCTCCTAGAGGATTTCAAGGTGGAGGATGGAGTGGTAGTCGTAGGGCTCCATAGGAAAATGAATAACAATAAGATGTTTACCAAAAGAGGAGGGGGGTTCATTATGTAATCATGCATATGGTGCTAATGAAAAGAGACTTCTTATTCATACGTATTGATACACAGATAGACACAAATACATACCAGGATATATTTCCCGACATGTTCCAAATATACACATTTATGATACTCGTTTGAAAGCTGAGAAGACTGATGGTTGATAATATTTTATTGATGAATAACTAATCCCTTAAAGACTCTCACATTCAGCCATGGGTTCCAATCATATAATCACATATAAATCTATATATTTTCCACCTATTAGAACAACACATTAGACATAGAAAAATAAAGTGCTTATTCACTACAATGACTAAGCCTCTCAACAGCTGAAAGAAAGAGAAAAACAGACCATAACATTCAATTTAATCCACAAAAAAGTATGTTTATATTGTGATGGCTACATATCCCTCGTTAATTCCTTTCTATTTTAAACATTAATTACACTTCATTTCAAGGGCCAAGGAAAAACTCATTCGGATCTCCATCCCAACTTTTAAACCTTTGGTTTATCCGATCACAATTATAGCATATTTCAAACTCACAACCATATACCTTTCTTTAATTAATAAGCATTGGTGAGGTTGAAACTCTAATGATAGAAGGAGTTTGCATCAAGCTTTTTTTAAAATCTATATGACCCGTTGGCACAATAGTATGTACCATGAATAGTTAGTTAGGTTCGTTATATTGAAATTTAAACAATATAAAATAAAAGCAACAACGGCGTTTTCTTATAACATTATTTTTGAGGTACGGAGAGTTGTTGTGCAGAGTCAAAGAAGTTATTTATATGTAGTTGACCATCACTTCAATTCTTCTTTATGAAGACACTTGATTATAAACTTCATCAAAATATATATCGTTTTGCTAAATATTGTAAATATAAAAGTGTGATTTGAATTCTTATTGTATATAGACGTCACTTTAAACATGCTATCCAATGATACATGAACACATCTATAGAGAGTATCTACTTACTCTTTTTATTGGTTATTTAAGTTAACAGACTGAAATTCCCAAATTAGATTTGCATACAACTTTGCAATAGTTTATATGAATAGTTTTTACTATGTTTATAATTTAGCAATTTAAATATATATACCAGACAGACATATGTCTTAACAGAAGTTGACCATATCTCTTAATATAAAAAAGTACTTATCATATCTGCTTCATTTATGAGTTATATTGTGGGTAGTAAATATTTATTTATATGAGCTGCATAACTAATAGCATAATAATTATTATGATCGGATCGCAGCTTCAAACCTGAAAAATCCCTCTGCTTAAAACACTTCATGGACCTCAGCTGTATGTGTGATTAAGTACAATCCCGGAATATCACACTATTTTCATGTAATCTACAGAAGACGTATAAAATATTTTAAGAAACGCCATTAACGCTTTTTACTTTTATGTAAACATGTGATTCTTTAACTGTATTAAATGTATGTTTGTTCAGCATCGATACTAAAATGTTAAGCTAAAATGCTTATATACATATATAATATCGCTTTACTCTGCATTATCATTGATTTTTATGTACATTTTTTATTTATAATTTTATCTATATATATATCTGAACTGTGAATATTTTTAGACAAATTTTAATGCTATAATGCTTATTTATGTCCTGTCGGATGCAATTCTATCGAAACATATAGGCAAAAAAAATCTTGAAATTATGTTTAAATATGAAAGTAATTGAAATTTAATAATTATATTTTTATCCTAAACACTTTATTATTCGCAGACCTCCATATTGTAAAGAGCTTTTGAGAGAAAAATAAATGAAAATTCAACTAATAAGAATAGTATTAAATGTTCCTCCTCAGTATAGTTTATAATTTTATATATAAAGGGGAATATTTGTATTTTATTACCATAGACTTTGGATGTTAAGGAAGGGGTCATGGGTGGAGTCAATACATATACTGAGATGCTTCTATTACTTTTGTCACATTCCAGAGTCCTGTGATGATGTTGATAAACTCATTTAGTTATAACCGAGCGTATGCAATTTGTTTATGCATATACGATTTAGTCCCATTTAGCATAAAAAATGAAGCATATGGGTTCACAAACCCACTGCTATTGGCCCTCAGGTTTCGCCTGCCAACATTATTTGATGTAGGGCCTCACACCCACCACTAATGGAACCTCTGGTTCCGTTGGTTACAAATGATACACATATTGGAGTACAAATACGCCGTCACTGAGCCTTTGGGTCCCACCTGCCATAATCTTGCCAAATTGGAAAGAACGATCCCATGCCCATGGGCCCTCGGATTCCAACAGCCTCAAGTAAGGAATATTGATGCTACCAATCTCCTGCCACTTAATCATTGGGTTCTGCCGACAACGCTGATTAAATATTCGGCTTCATAACCGACCTGGGCTATAAGAACCCTAAGGAACTATCCTCGTATGATTGGTTGACATAATAAGGCATAATGTTAACAAGCGGAATCCGAGAGCCCATTGACGGGAGTGAGTTACAGCTCACTTATTAGTAAGCAAAACTCTAGGGCCCATTGGCGGTGAACATGAAATATTTTGAAACTCGAGGGCCGCCCCAATTTCTATATATGAATCTATATGTGCTGAAGGGGGATTGATGTCTCCCTCCCCCCCCCCAAAAAAAAAAAACAACTTAGATACAGTTTACTTTTAATGCTGCCTTGAAAAAAAGGATCTTATTCGTGCTTATTCAATGGTATATTGAGCTTCCATCTCAACATTTATAAAACCTTTTATTTCTCCGGTCACAATTATAGCATATATTTCTAACTAACTCACGGCCAAATACGAGTACCTTTCTTCATTTAATAAGCATTGGTGGTATGGTTGAAACTCCAATGTTATAAGGGACTACGAGGCTGCTTCAAGATTGGTTTTCTCTAAATGAACCGTTGGCCAATAGTGAGCACCATATATAGTTAGATATGTCGTTAAATGAAATGTAAACAATATATAATAAAAGCACCAGCGGCGTTTTTCTTATAAGATTATTTTGAGGTACAGAGAGTTGTTGTGCGGAGTCACAGAAGTATTTAATATATGTAGTTGACCATCACACCAATTATACTTTATGAAGACACTTGACTCTAAGCTTCAACTTTGAATATGTATATTGTTTTGCTAAAATATTTGTAAAAATGAATATGTATGTAAAAGTATGAGTGGAACTGTTACTGTCTTTACTCAACTCATACATAAACATACTTTCCAATGTTAGCTGAACATATAAAGAATATCTGCTTACTTTTTATGGGTCATTTAACTTAACAGAATGAATTCCCAAATTAGATTTGCTACAACTTTGCAATAGCTTACATGAATAGTTTTTACTATGTTTATAATTAAGCAATTTAAAATATATATACCAGACAGACTTCTATCTTAAAAGCAATTGACCTCTTTTTGACCTCTATATCTCTAAAATAAAAAAGTATTAATTAATATCTGCTTCTTTATGAGTTATATGTGGGCAGTAAATATTTTATTTATATGAGCAGCATAACTAATAGCATAATACTATTTTTTATATTATTTATACCATATTATATATTATTGATATATATAATTTTATAATAAAATATTTCATTATATCTAATAAATTATAAGCAATGTATTTGTATATACTTTTGTGACAGTAATTAATTATTAAGTATAAGTAAGGATAAAAAGTTTTTTTTACGAGATTGGTTGATAGAAATAAGGGGGAATTTAAAATAGCATTTGGCATTATACAACAGAGTATCAATACACTCACGGTTTTGGATGAGAGAAACATTAATTCTTTAATGGACTATTCCACTATGATATTAATTGAATAAAGCTTAAGCTTACTAAAGGAAAAAATAATGTTTATTTTGTTTGCTCGTATCTGTCAATAAATGAAGCATCACTCTGACTATCGACGTAGAAAAATAAATATACTGTTTTATTAAATAAAATACTCATTTTTATTCGTGAGTGGCAAAACATCCTTTTTTAGCACTAACTATATGCATTTACCGTCTTAATATATATTCTGACACATATGCAGTTACTTTCAAGTATGACGCACAAACATCAATACATATTTGTGATCTTTACTTTTTGTGACATACTTTTTACGAAACCTCTGAAGTCAATCACCGGATTACAAAGTTTTTGTTTGTTTGTTTGATAATATGATCCAGAGTAAGAAATTTATATTGAAACGAATTAAATATCTTAATTCACTTTAACACGCAATCACTTTATCCATTTTTTATTCATTCTACCTCAGGAAACCAAGCAAGTAACCAATGTTAACTAAATTCTAAGAATTGCTGGAATCTGATTCTCAAAGAAGTGTATTTTTGCATCTGTATTGAATTTGTAGTTGTTTATAAAAAAATTAGTCTCATAAAAAATAAGTGTCAGCTTTTAATATTAATATTTATATCGGGATTAGTTGGAAAACATATTTGTTGAACAAAATTACGAGTTCCAAAGTATTTATTTTGAGGAGCTCCTATAGGTTTACAAAGTTAAAATAATAAGAAACTAGAGGCATATACACTCAGAGAGTGCAAACCTCCGCCGTCACGGGGTCCTTATGAGCCTTCGGAGGCGGATTTTTCACGACTGGGGCGGCGTAGAGGGACGAGGGAGGGTTCCCCTCGACGGAAATTCTGAGAGGAAGACGCTCCCTGCACCCGATTTCACAGCACAGCGACATCTATGGGCAGAGTAGGCTAAATTGAAATATTTAGTTGTATTTAGCTCATTTTGCATCTTAAAGAAGCACTCAGAGATGCCAAAATTTAATCACTTGTTCCTTTTGGCATTTCCAACAACTCCACAAAGTTTCATCCGTTCCGTACTTTTTGAGTTATCCTGCTGACAAACAAACCAACCAACAAACCAACGCCAGTGAAAACAATACCTCCTTCGGCGGAGGTAATAATATCATTAAATTTTGCGTCGGACTAAAGGTAATCGGATGAAACAAACACTCAAATATAAATAACAAAGTATTCTTTTGGGTCAAGTCCTCTTTATTTATACAACTTAAAGTTAATTCTTTTAAGCGTCCTCAATTGTAGGCTATACTTTAAATATTCCTACCTGCTTACCTGTAACCAAATCAGTATCTAAATGAAATCATATTGTCTTCAAATGTTCCCCTAAGAACATGCACATGTAGGGAATACTCTTAAAAGGCTCACTGCTGCTTGGTTTGATACCAAATGTATAATAACTATAAAATGTTAAGAAAAAAAATAATGTAACGGAGTTACAAGAGACTGACGAATTGACTTTGGAATCCGCTGGCATGATATTTGGACGGAGATTCCGGTGAGATAAAAAAGGTCGTCCATCGCTGCCGGGAGGCTCTAATCCGCCTTCGAATATCAGGGAGGAATCCTGAAAGGACAAATTACGTCACTCTGACGTAAAAATCCCTGGATAATAAATAAAGACAGTGCCGGAAAAGGACTCTACACACAAGATGGTGAATATGCTCCAGAAGAAATATGGAAACCAGAGTACAAATGGAGGGCTAGTTTAAGACCCAATAAGACATGACTATGACAACCGGAATACCAATGTTCCATTGGATGTAGATTATTAACTTCAGACTGTAAAGATGTTTGGCAATGTATAATCCAAGGGCCAAATGACGCTTGTCTTAAAAAAACCAATATGCTTAGTTATGGCTATAAAAGCCAGACGGGTTAATTGTTCTGGTAGTGGAGGGGGGGGGGGGGGAGTTTCTTCCCCTAAATTATCTGTTGTCTTCGAAAATATATATTCTGACGAACTTCGTGTAAACTCTGGTTGTGAATTTTTACTATAACGTTTCCATCATTTTGTTTAAAAATATACAATCCCTTTACAAATATTACACTGAAAGAATGAAACAAATCCTTTAAGCCATAGTGCATATATTAGAATCACGTCGTAGTTATTAAACATAATCCTACAATAGTGTTAGAAAATAGAGAGAGAGAGAGATTAGTCTTAAAAACAATGAATTTCCATTTGTATGATAATTATAAATAGGGCGTATGTATTCAATTATTGTTATATTATTATTATGTTTCCGTATGTATCTACGCATTCAAATGTTTTTATTTGAATATAATCTTATTAGGAATTACATGTTAAATCGTGCATATTATTTAATAGTTTTGAATAATAATAATTATTTTTTTGCAAAAATACAAAATTATTTGCTGGGCACCTTAGAATAAGGATATTATATATATATATATATATATATATATATATATATATATATATATATATAAGTGGGATTCTGAACATTTGAATCCTTAAGAGGACGGATCGGGATTGGAATTCTATATGCATTTAAGAAGAATGCAGTTCGATATATTTTTTCATTGTGTACGAGGTGCAATGAAAATATACATTGACAAACCATATAAAAAACTTTTTTTACACTCAGTAGGAAATATTAATTATAAAAATATTTTTTAAGAAGTCATCTAAAATATTTTTATATCAATTCATCATTCACCTATTTAGGTAAAAAAAATTACTATGGGAGATTTAAATTGTGCCTCTTCAGAACAGCCTGTTTACACAAACCACAATATCCTGAGCATCTTAACCTGTTACCCCTAAGCACACAGGAAGAGGCAAATTTATTGTAAAAGTCATATAAAAAATTAGGCTTCACTCAGAAATGTAAGTTATATCATTTACATTAATTGACCGGAATCCAGCATTGAAAGAAACTGTAAAACACGGTATTACACGTTTTGTAGATAGTTCTTACGTATATATCCTCTAAAAGTTTGTTGTTCATAATGTGAGAGGCCTTGATAAATTAATTTGTAAAGAGGAACAATATTATTTGGATTGTCTTGAAATCATCAAAAACAAAGTCTATAACATTTGCCAATCTAAGGATGAAAACGTTGATTGCCAACTGTAACACAAACAACAACAGAGTTGTAAGGAACGATGATTTGAGGGGAATTATGATATCAGCTTCAGCACGTTCTACTACCCTCCCAAACAAAATCACTTTCTTATTTGATGACTCCTGGACAAGCGCCTTCAGTCATATAAACTTTTATTTTATTATCGATTACTATTTAAGATTTTTCAAAACTTATGTAATTATTAAACTAAGACATGTCATATCATTTTATTTCTTTATAACTGTTTGTAGTAGTCGATCTTGATTTTATTCAAAGTTTTTATCCTAAACAATAATTTTATTATACACACACACACACATTTATATATATATATATATATATATATATATATATATATATATATATATATATATATATATATATATATATATATATATATATATATATATATATCATTTCAGAAATATTTATAAAATATTGGTACATCTCGGGAAGTTTTTTTTCACTTCGTGCTCAAGTACTTCGAAAAATCTAGTATATGACGTTAATACTCTTCATTTTACTGAGTAGCTCCCTGTCTGTTATTATGAGAACATGTACCTTTGCATCGTTAAAAACGACCTTTCAAGGTCTATTGAAGACGAGAATGCTTCTTTGTTTTTTTTGCAGTTCCTTTGTTCCTTATGTAAGTATGTGGTAGGTTCTTGTAACAGCTTTAAATTAAACACTTTTTATAACCTTATAGTTCACTTAAAGTTATGTTTTAAAATTAGTATTCATGTATTACATGGAAAAATGTTAAGTTCATTTTGTGAGTATGTTCAACCTTGATAATACATATATGTGGTTGAGAGGCAAAGGATAAACTTAAGCCCGATGGAATGTGTAAGTTTCATCAACATTGGGGCTTATCATTAGTCTACACTTTAGCTTAATTAAGGTTACTATATCTGTATTCTTGCAAATGTAGAGATAAACAAAGTATTATTTCTGTTGAAAAAGTTACATCCTGGACGGTTTATTACCGCCTGATACCGTAGTGTGTTTCGTTGTGGTTGTGATGATACAATTATATTATAGTTCCTGGCTAAATTTTAGTACTCCGTTATGTATTAACGTCAAAGTGATGCTCCATATATCCCCGGCTATGATGAAACTCAAAAAGACAGCATTGCTTGACTTGAGGAGTTGATTTATTACTAAATATTATAGATAATAATGGCATCGATAATTTATAGGATTTGTAAAGGATATATTTGAGGCCCATGAGCTAAGTTCCTATATTGTTATTCTTGAATTAATGTAGCAGAGCCACGGGTGGAGTGATGGTTTATTTCATAATGCCAAGTGTTTTTTGAAAGATTGCCGCTCCTTTTTCTTTCCGCCAATGGCGTTCGAGAAAAAGATCCCAGTGCTTTCTTATTGGTCAATATTGACCTTCCCCTCTTGGAAGACGCTTCCACTGAGCTGCTAATGACCTCTCTCTCTCTCTCTCTCTCTATATATATATATATATATATATCTTTTACTCAATATTTTAAAAACAAAACATTTGAACTTTTGTATGTGTTATGCCTGGGGTACTTTAATGGCTATGGGAAATGATTTTTTTATTTCTTCCTTGGAAATGTGCTTACTGTGTGCATATTCTTCATATAAGTATACATACATATGTTGATATGAATGTAGATGAGTAAGTCCAAGGAATGACCAAGGCCATAAAGTAGAAAGTGAACAGATTCTCTGCTCCTTCCGGCCAATAAAAAAAATAAAGAAGATTGGATGGAGGGAAATGCCATAAAATTGTTGATTCGTCAATGCTAAATCAATATGGAAAGCGTTCTATAAAAAATGGCTTATACTATGAGTCATTTCATCGTTATGTATTTTATCCATGGAAATTATGAACTCCCTTAATGTTTTTCTTTAATGTCGAATAATATATGCTAGTAATTTATTAATGAGGAAAATATAATAATGGAATTGTGTAAAAATTATTTAGAATAAGTTATTTTGATTAGTTTATAACTTAAAAAAATGAACTTTCTTTTGTATCTCAGCTCTATGAATTTTTTGTATTATATATGAATATTGACTATGAAAAAGCATTAGGGCAAATAAATTAGTCCATTAAACCTACAACCTCTCTTTGATGAGGTACATCAAAATTAACCTTATCCTTTATGAAGTTGAACTTGCATATTTTACATCGAAAAAACAAAAAATCGTATGAATGAAATTCTTACTATAAAAATTGTCTTATCAATAAAAATGGCGTTAGTTTGGACTATAGGAATTAATACATTAAAAAACTTAATTCGTAAATTGAAAAAAAATTGTATATAAGATAAAAAAGTAAATTATATTTTCTTAAAATATAATTAGGATTATTTAAGGTGAACAAACAAATAATTTATTTTAATTTTCCAGAGTGTAGGAGACAATAGTCTAATCGTGTATCTAGAAATAACAAATGAAATACTTTCTTAATATCCTACAGATAAATAGGACCCCTTATAAGAACATTTGATTTCGTACACAACATATGAACTAAAAAAAGCGATTATTTGGCTACGACAATATCGTAAAGCAAACCAGAAGCTTTTACATTATCTGCTGAGCAGAATTCTGTCTTCCTTATATAAAAATCTTGTTAACATCACAACAAAGAAAATTACAATCCGTTAAATTATTTACTTTTGTTCAACCGCAAGAAGAGTCTTAATAATAGAATTGAATATATATGCATGGATATGTAAAGGCTATAAAAGAAAATATATATTTGTTTAAAGTATCTACTTTCTATTGACAAATAAGATTTTATTTCCTTATTTAATATTTGAATATGAGTTTTTCTTTATGACAGGGGACTCCTTTGTATCTAATTAATTGGACTACATTTTTCAAGGTCAATGTCGATTTTTATCAGTCAATAAATATACATAATATAAGTATATACATAGTTAGGGTTCAAAAGCAAAACGTCGTGAAGAAATGGATCAACTTGTCCTTGAAGTATATAATCAACTTCTGAAAGGATTCAGGCACCGATTGGAGCTGCTGATTTTCACTTAGGAAGACCTAATATAGATCTTGTTTGTATATATTTTTATTTATTTAAAAAATCAATTTATTTGTCAAATATTAAAATTTGGCCAATAATATAAAAGCAAAAGCCTGGAGCATCATAAGGACCAAGTTGAATGCTAAGTCCCTGGAATAAAGAGATTCAATTGGTGATAAGTATCATCACATGGAAAGGCTTTTAGTTAAAACAGTGGCGTTAAGATTAGAAAATATGCGCCCGTTAAAATAGAAGTGTCAAGTCGATAATTTAAATCCATTCATGATTCAATGGTTATAAATCTGTATCCGTAAAAGAGGCTAACTATGTCAGTTAGAGATTACTTTTATAGACTCATGAACCAGCACCTTAAAATTAAGTTGAAGATACTGGACTTGGAGTGTCAGGTATAACATCAATATTCATTATTTATGAAAATAAAAATATGTTCCATGATAAAATAACTATTTAACAAAGAATATTGAAGATTATTCTATTTACATATGAAAAAAATCCTACACCAAAGATCTGTAACATCAGAGAGTATAAAAATGTTTTTTATTTAAATGCCAATTGAACTGAAATATTATGCATATAAATTATCAATCAATTATTTGAAAAAAGCACTAAAAATATGTACTCCTTAAAATACAAACGGCTTGTCAATTTTAACTCCCTTAAGGATATTATGGTTATAGGTATGGGACCGTATATGACGGCGACTGTATTCGGGCTCGGACTGATATCCACAGTTAGAAACACTTTACTTGTATAAATCATTTTGTTTATGTATAACTTTCTTTTTAGAATATTCGTAAGACTTATGAGTTAATTTACTTTTGATGGTAGAAGATCCGGGGAGTAAATATATCTTATTTTTAGGTGCGGGGATGGTCAAACTTTCATTTTTTTACCCCAGGGGTGGTCTTCCTATCTTGATATAATGCCAACAAGTTAAGGCCAGTTTATATATATATATATATATATATATATATATATATATATATATATATATGTGTGTGTGTGTTGTATGCGTGTGACATTTGTGGTGAATGGTATCATTTTTAATCCCAAGCATTTTTTCTATGATGTGATAAAAATGAAAATGGGAAATGTTCAGTTTACAAATGCCAATTTTGTGATTGCACATGTCACTAGGATCTCAAGTGGTATTGGGTCAATGTTTTTTCTAAGGATTAATTACTGGTCTTATTTTTCTATACTTTTTGATATTGTGTAATGGTCATTTCTGGGCCAATAATACACATTTTTGTTTTCTTGTTGATGTTTGTTCTAAAGTGTTTGTACAAAGAATATTTTTTAAGTCACATGAGATGCTTTTTTCTTTTCTATTTCTCTAACTCCTACTCCTCCTTTTATTTTTTCCTCTCTTTACCTTGAAAAGTAGGTAGTAAAATCAGACAAGGTCTGATTTTCCCCCCATTTCTGGTCCCATCACTTTGCAAATAGTTTTATTAGGTCCGCCTTGACCCATGGATTCCACAAGTACCTTCAAAGTTCAAAAGTGACCATAAATGTGGGAGGAGATAGCGTGCGGACATACAGACGGACAGATATTGGTGAATTATTATATAGATTATGTCAAGATTACCAACTAATATTATTCTCTAAAAAAGTTAAAAGAGAAAAATGTTGGTTAGCATTTGACTCTACTTCTTCAAATATCAGAAATATAAATTTTAAAAAGATTGATTTATCAAACTCCGATATAGTCATTGTTACATTGTTTATAACAGAAATTATAAGTATGCAGTTTCAATAACGGCCTCAACCCTAACTCATTAAAAATTTAAAATGAAATTTGAAACCAACAAGGAATATTGAACTTCAAAAATTTACTTTTAGACTCAATACTTATAATGATTCAGCAGCGTAAAAAAATTATTTTCAAAATACAACTCATTAATTTTTTGGGGAACTATTATATATCATTATAAAACTCGGTAATTTGAAATTGGCATCTTGAATTAACTCAACATGCATATACATAGCTCTTAAGGCCAATGCACCATTTTCGGTTTATTATTATGAATTTCGATACACTTCAGCAAATAACGTTCAATTTAAATACGTCAGCCGTATGGAGGGAAGTTAAAAATATATAAGAATTTAAAAAAAAATTCTATGGCTTTTAACAATCCATCAAAACTACGAAAATGCTTATTTTGGGCCAAAAGATACCCATTTAACAGGGCAAAAGGTATAGAAATTATATTTACATGTAATTTTTCTCTCTCTCTCTCTATTATATATATATATATATCTATATATTATATATATATATAATATACATATATATATATATATATATATACTGTATATACAGAGAGAGAACTAACAACTAACACTGAATAACAAATTTCAATTATTTTTTTTACTGGAGAGGTGAAAAATGATTTAGACTAATGTGGGTACGCTAATTTCAAAAATATTAACCGTTTTGCTGTATCACGTCAGGATTTTCAGTTACAGAAATATTCCCATTGCCTAGAAGTCAGGATTTCAATGAATTTACAACAATTCATTTATTACACTGGGGAACAGTGAAAAAGTGTCTTGGGATATATCACTGATTGAATACCTAATGGGTCCCTGATAACTAAATTAAAAACCATTTTGCTCAATCAGGTCAGAATTTTTGAAATTTTGAGTTTTTGAGGTGTAAAGCACAAAAATGGCAATCATCTGAGTATTTTTTATTAGTTCTCTCCACACCATAGGTACAAAAAAACTTAAGTTCTTCTTCTTGCCTTTAGACCATTCTCTAAGTTGTGTAATGCAACTAACACACACAATGGGAGGGGCCCACTCTTTTATCATTCTTTAGGAGACACAGTTTTAAATATTAGAAGCAATTTTGAAAAAACTGTTTTAATAATTTTATGTTGATTTATCTTTAATGTATCCTCTCAAAACCTATCTCCGCTCCACTAACATGAGTATGCCATTTCCAAAACATCCATACGAATTTTATAGCTCTATAAACAAAAGTTACAAAATAGCCCGAAATCGGTCAAAATATTTTTGGCTTTTTGGGCCTCTCTGATATTTTTTTGGACTTAAACTAGTCTCCGCCCTCACTAATATGACCATGCCATTCCCAAAAACACCCATACCACTTTGTAGCTCATAAACAAAAAAGTTGTGATTTTGTCTAAAAGTTGAAAATCGAAAACAAAAAACTCAAAATTTCAAAAAATAATATGTGTTGATTGAGCAAAATGGTTTTTAATTTAGTTATCAGGGACCCATTAGGTATTCAAATCAGTTGATATATCCCAAGAAACTTTTTCACTGTTCCCCAGTGTAATAAATGAATTGTTGTAAATTTCATTGAAATCCTGACTTCTAGGCAATGGGAATATTTCTGTAACTGAAAATCCTGACGTGATACAGCAAAACGGTTTTGATTTTTGAAATCAGTGTACCCAAATTAGTCTAAATCATTTTTCACCTCTCCTGTAAAAAAATTGTTGTTCAGTGTAATCAATTTTATTCTATTATATATTCCTAATATTTTGTTGTATACTTTTTCCTTCCAAAAAGCATTTTTCACCATTCAAAAAATTCTGATAAAGAATGTAATTTCCTTTCAAACCGCTGTGGCATCTCAACTTCTTCAATTCCTCCACGTAATTTCAATCTAGGAGGTATTTGTATGAGACAGACAATAAGAAGTAAATTAAACAAAAATACCGACAGACTTCACATTGTCTATTGAATTATCATTGGATATGAATTTGATGCCATAATAAATCTTGGTCTAGAAACAACGACTTGCATCTCATCTAAGTATATTTTAATAAAATTGGTTATCCAATGAAGGTAAGATATAAATAAATAAAAACACAACCAATTTGATTCAGGCACATTATGTTTTGACAACAAAAATAAGAGAATGGACTATAGATATTTTAAAAGAAAGCAAGAAATATACTCGATGGCAGCCATTTTATATAGCTTTATAACGAAATGCTTCAAATCGCATCAACAACAACGAAAAAGAAGGAATACGTGTTAGCCCTTGAGTAGTCGATGTCTAAAGCCATGTCTTAAAGAATATAAATTGGGAAAAGAGCTATAAACAATCAGTGACGTCATTTTAAAGGCACACTTTTTTATTGCTGGATTTCTGAACACAAACGACATTAATATACAGTTATTATTTTTAATTATTTATTCAATATATACTTTCCTTCCATTCAATTATCAGGACAAACTTATTTTACTGAAAAGAGCAACCTTTAAGATGGCTATTCTTCACTTAAGAGCTTTTATAATCGAGTAAACTTTTCTTCTGTATTTAATATCATGCCATTATATCGACCGTGACCTCTTTCCCCAAACATAGAATAGTTACCAAGAAATAAGATATGTTATTCCTCTAGTATCATAAACAAGCAATGAACCCGCCTGATTACTTGACATGCCGCGGTATTTGTATTTTACAAAAGTTCTTATCAGTTTACTTTATTACTCTGACTCACACTCACACCCTTGACAAAACTTAATAGACTTGTAGAGAATAGTCAACCGGGAAGGCGTTATTTATCAGATAGCTTATTAAAGGAGTGAATTCGTAAGTCATTTCCTTTATGATCATAAAATCTAATAGTCTATGACAAGTTAATGTAAAGAAACTTATTAAAATACGCATTAAAAGTAGTATATCTTTTATAGGTATACATATATGTGGACCACAAGTGTACAGTAGGGTTGTTCTTATTTTTCAAATGTTTGAAATGTTAGCGACTTTGTGGATTTTCTGTTTCTTGGTGATAAAAGAAGACGACATACAAAGTTTCAAACAAAATCGGTCAACATTACGAGGTCGCGCAACGAGGTCAAAGTTTTAAAATTTAGTAAAAATATAGTTTTCCGCAAATTCTTCAAAATGGTGGACGTTACAGACTTCAATAAAATTATTAATTTAAAGGAAATCTAATTACTACCAAACGTATGTTTGATGTTTTTTAATAAAACAAAGTTTTCAGTAAAAAACAAAGCAAGAAAGTAGTAGGTTAATGTAGCTTATTTCATAGCTTTTTTGTATCAATTAACTTCACTCGCCTGTTGAAGATGATTTGTTCGCTTCAGAGTAAAATAGTACTTTTAAGTTAGTAAACCTTTAGATTATATATCCAAAAATGACCTTGGTTGCATTCTATCAATTCAGAATCAGTACAATCTGAGTTTACATCATATGATCAGAGCCTGTATGACCTATAAGAAATCGATTATGAAAAAAATAAAAAATATTTGTTTCTTAGATGTGCGTCAAGGTATCCTCCAAGAATTTTACTTTGTCTCTGACGCATTATAATCCATTATATGCGTCATTTTGTACGCGAGATAGGCTTTTTTTAATGTGCATATAACTCTCTACTGATAAATTGACATGATTTAGTATACCAAAATATTAAAGCTGGTTAACCAAGCTTTCATTTGATATGTTTGGTGTTCTAAAAATCGCTATACTTTAAGAGATATAAGCAAATACGTACTCTCCCCCAACAAATTGATCTTTTGATATGAGAATATACGATTACCATTTGGTAACGGCAGTTAGTGTAACCTGGATAGGAAGAAAAAAAGAAGGGAGAGAAGTGAGGCAAAATACTCCCCCCTTCTTTCTCTTTATCCAGGTAACACTAACTAATTACCAGATGGTAATCGTATATTCTCATATCAAAAGATCAATTTTTGGGGAGAGTACGTATTTGCTTATATCTCTTCAAGTATAGCGATTTTTAGACCCAAAAATATAAATGAAAGCTTGGTTGTAAGCTTTAATATTTGGGTATACTATAATCGGAATCAATTTAATAAGTAGAGAGTTATATGTACATTAAAAAAGCCTATCTCGCGTACAAATGACGCATATAATGGATTATGTATGCGTCAGAGACAAAGTAAATTTTTGAGAGGATACCTTGACGCAATCTTAAGACAACACATTATGATTTATTTTTTTCATAATGATTTCTTATAGGTCAAAGTAGGCTCTGAATCATATGATGTAAACTCAGATTGTACTGAATTCTGAATTGATAGAATGCAACCAAGTCATTTTTGGATTTATCATCAGCAAGTTTTACTAACTTAACGAAGTACTATTTACTCTGAAGCGAACAAGTCATCCTCTACAGGCGAGTGAAGTTAATTGATACAAAAAAAGCCATGAAATAAGCTAACAATACCCACTCCTTTCTGCTTTGTTATTCTACTAAAACGTTTGTTTTATTAAAAACATAAACTACGTCTGGTAGTAAATTAGATTTCCTTGAAATTAATAATTATATTGAAGTCTGTAACGTCCACCATTTTGAAGAAATTTGCGGAAAACCATAGTTTTTACTAATTTTTAAAACTTTGACCTCGTTGCGCGACCTCGTAATGTTGACGATTTTGTTCAAACTTTGTATTGTCGTCTTTTATCACCAAGAAACAGACAAATCCACAAAGTCGCTAACATTTTCAAACATTTGAAAAC
>CP045904.1:4798700-4822432 GCA_013387185.1 Caligus rogercresseyi | reverse complement strand
GCAACAAAGTTAACATTATTGTCAACGTCATCTTCATTCATTCATGCATCTTTTGAAACATTGCTTTGCATTGTATCCTGATGATCAGAAGATATAAATATAAATCTTGAAATATTTACTACTCAAAAAGATACTTTAGATATTTAAAATAATATAAATTAGTATCAAAACTTTTTTTAGAAAAGGCTGTATAATATTGACTTTGATAAAATTTTTTGCATTATTTCGAGAAAAATAAAACTATATGTACATATAAAGTTACCAAAAAAATGTTCCAAAAAAGTAATTTCAGGCTTTAATTGTGAATAGTCCTATATGTGTCAAGATACAAAGAGCCAAATCCCTTTGTTATTACAATATATATATATATATTTTTTTGTATACCTTACATGAATGACACCACATATATATGATTTAAACTATATTCCATACTCGTTTGAAATTGTATTCAATGAAACACATAGATACTTTTTAATAACGTTTATATTGTATAGATGGAATAAGAGTAAGGAAGAACTGAAGCATGAGGAAAAATGTAAAGGAAATCACGTGCACAGACAAAGGAGTACACACAGTAGGCAACCAATAATGTACACAGGGGTGCCAATCTACACACAGAACGATTTTATTCATGTGGAGTAATATTAATATTACTTAATAAGCATTTTATAGCCACCTTAATTTATATATGTACTTAAATACGATTAATTTAATTAATGTCAATTATATTAAGAAATATAGAAAAAAACTATTTATTATCATACTCTTATCCATATTATACTCACATTTTATAAGCACAACATCCTCATGCATACATCAATTTATAGTCTGGAAGCCGTGTCTAATTCCCGTCCATTGTGCATTCAACCTTGTCGTCCGGTTAATCCATGACGACCTTTTATGAAGGATGTCATTGTCAGGACTTCTCTAATGCATTGCCATCAGGTCGACTTGCATCGAGATACAGAGAAACAATAAGATTTGCAAGTATATGTGAACCACGCGTTGAGTCTCTTATATATATATATATATATATATTTCAGGAAGTTGCCTAAAACAGCCAATACTGTTTTTGTTTTAACGGCAATCTAATTTTAATAGCAATACAAGTAGTAGAATTTTAGTATCAGGAATTGAGTTATGCACAGATTGTATCTGCTTATAAAAACAAATCTTATTTTTTATAGGAACTTTCAAGAGCCCAGTTAATATATAACTCCTTTTAAAAGATCTTAATTAAACCCAGAATGTTTTTTTAAGCTTCATATTTAAACTTCACTTTAATTCTAACTTCTTTTGGATAAAGCTAGATTAAACCAATTCCATATTTTGATGCAGATCCTATCCATACATAATTTATGTTCTATTATATTAAAGAAAATGAGTAAACAGTTAGAAAAGCCCGAACAAGTATCACCTAATCTTTTTTTTTTTTTGTTTCGGTTTAAAATTTTCATTCTAAATTTGTTCCATCGTATCTTTCTGTTACAAAAAAAACGCTTAAATTGACAGTTAAATTAGTGGAAAACAATTTCCTTATTATTATTGAACATTATAATTCCAATCCTAATATTTTTTATCTTTTTTAACTATGAGTTCCACATACATATATGCAAATGCTAGCGTTGACCTTCAAGATGTAAGGGTATATAATATTTTAAAGAAATAACTAATTAAAAGCCAAAAATAATATTGTAGACAAAGAAAATTTTGCTTTACATTTTTTAGTGCTGTAAAAAATATGGCATGTTTCTTTTGAATGGGTAGACAATAAGTTAAATGACTAATGTATATCTCTAACATGTATGCAATAGTAATACGTCATATCGAAGAAAATGATATTTGGACTCATGAGATCTGCCAGTAAAATATCTGCATGTACAGTATGATACATTCTATAAAGAGAAAAGGTTGACATCTCATCGACCAAAGTAAATAATATATTTTGGTTGTGTAGAAGTAACACGGAGTCAAATAATATTATGATATATTACTTAGGAAATATTATAATGAGAAAGATATAGAAATGTTGAGGCCCTTAAATTTAATAATTCAGATCAAGAGTCAACATACAATTAGAAAACTTTCATATTGCTAGAATATCATACAATTTCAACTTATATGCATGCATTTACCATATATTTTCTATTATATATTTTTTGTTCAAGCAATTTATACATATTATTAATACAAGTGAATAAAATAATAATAATGAAATTAAATATTCCTACACTTTATTATTTTCAATTTGAAATATTACCGAAATTCATTTTGTGGTTTAGGATTTTTTAAACTTTATTTGTGTATTTCTTTGTACTCTAATCATTTTTTCATTAGGCAATACATGTTTTTGTTAGTCAATAAGGTCTTATAATACATAATACAAATTGCGGGTCACAGTTGAATATACAAAAAACAATTTCTGGTTGTGAAATATTTTTTTTTTTTTTGGTGCCATTTCATTCATTACAATTATCAAAAAATAATGATATTTTTTTTAACTAACGGCCAAAAACATTTCAGTATATTTCTTTTTCTTCTTTTTTCTAGAAGTCAATGCTTTCAGGTAGGAGTTGTCTGAGGTATTTCCTTTTTGGCTGATGTTAGTCAAATATTTTAACACCCTACCTTTAAAAACAGACCCCCCTTCTCTCATCAATTATGGTCATTAAAAAACTATGAATATGTCTACCGATTCATTCCCTTGTGTCTCCTGTTTTGTTTTTTAGCTCGACCTTGAAAACTGCTTTCCTCCGCTTTGAGGTCTGCTACTTAGATTGGCCTTCGGGGCTTCTTCTCTTGGTTTGAAGCTGTTGTTGTTGTCGTTGGTTTTTGGCTTGATTGACTGCCTTGTAACGAAGAGGGAGATTTATTTTCTTGGCAAGCACATATTTTACCAACTTTTATTTTGGATTATTTTCACACTTCAATAGAGATTACATTCCGCCGAATGTTCATACAGGAAAACTTGAAATGTTGACTACTCAAGGTCCCTCAAAAATGAATGATAAAGGCAGGTGGCCTCTAAGCAGAGGATTTTTAGTATATAATATATTTTATTTTGCAGGGAAAATCGTACCGCTTCTATGGATGAGTGACCGTTATAATACAGGTTGTATTATATAATTATAGGGACTCAATATGCCCATTTATTTTAAATTTAATTGCATGATTGATTGTAAAAAAGGTTTGTGTCATGACATGCGTTCTCACTTTTTATGAAGTTGTCTTTGACTATATATATATCAATGGTTTATATTACCATAGCTGCTTAATATATGTAAATTATAATAAAACTGTGAATATCTTATTGGTTAAATTAATCTTCATTCAATATATTATGACTCAATTTTAAATAGCAGAAATAAGCTGAAAATAAATTTCAGTGCCATCCTATTTGCGAAAAAGGCCAAAACATGTCCTTGAAAACGAAACAATAGAGTAAATTATGTCTAAAAGAGTCTTAATATATATTTGAAGCGAATGCCTTTGATTGTGTGAAGGGCATATGTGTTCTTTTTTTTTGGTAAAATATTTTATTAACAAAAAAAAAATGGAAGACTATTCTATGCAGTTGCAAAGAATCATAAATGAACATTTTAGTAAGCATTACCTTTCCTAAAGGATAACTTAGATCAAGGACACATCAATTATGTGTATATACTAAAATATATACAAATACAATTTCCTAATGGCTATTTTTATGAATAAAAAGAGTACGAAAAGGGACTTTAATTGTACTTTATACTATTCTTGGAATTAATGCACAGGTAAAACACTAATAGGCGAATGAATGAATAATCGCAGTGAAGGCCTACTCAGGTCATTTCTTCAGGCTAAGAAAGGGTATTGACATTACGAAATGCCCACACATAATTTTAATTAGGTATTTCATTTTTCTGATTAATAATCATATCGCTTATATTTTATTATTATGTTTTCCTAAGAACAATATCTTTAGGTGTAGAGAGAAAGAGTTGACTAGAGGTGAGGAAATGAAGTGGAAAGTTATTGATGACATCCAGTCGGCTGATTCATTTGAAGCATGTAGCTATTAAGACACTAACAAACAGGAGAGGGCTCAACCCGCTTCCTGCATAAATAACAAAACATATGTCATTTGTCCCTCCTCTGAATGTAGGCATCGAGGGATAAATACGTAAATAGCGCAATGTATTTATCATCTTCCTTCCTTGTATTATGCTTGTATAACGTATTTAAGTGTATAAGTACACATCAATGATCGCACAATTAGAGGTTGGCGGTTAGGGGGTCTTGAAATTAAGCGTATAGGTATTAAGATAATAAGCTGAGATGTAAGTAGCTTCAGTATATGTAACTATATAAAGTTTTTGTATAATCCTATATACTTTGAATATTCTTTTACATAACTATTTTTGTTCATAATTTTAATTGATTTATTTTCTATCATTTATATATATAAATATATTATATATATAATATATAGAGGGGCGGAGTGGCCACCGAGAGTACCGGGAGACCCGGACTATTCCCGGTGTGCCTCTGGCCTCAAGAAAAATAAACGGTCGTTGACAGCCTCCCAATGGCATATTGGGGCCTGTATAAGGCCGGCGAGGGCATAATTGTCCCGGTGGATAAATTCTTCCCACTCTGTTCCTGTATAATATATATATATACATAGTATATATTATATAACAATATACACTATATATACATATAAATGTATGTATAATTGTATTTGTAACTGAAGCGATTTAACTCTTAGTATAATATGTTATTATTTGTAATATGATTGTTGAATTTATACTAACATATGTATTTGAAAGTAAACTAATTCAAGTCTTACAATGTTTAATTTTAAAAAGGGATGTCTTATACAACAATTACGACCCAATTAATAGGGAGAGCTAGATAGCTGTGCGTACTAAGGCGTGTTCACCTCTCAATGTTGGGGGCGCAGGTTCGAATACCGAGAGGGGATGGTCATTTTTGGTCTACCTCATTGATAAGATCCTAGTTTCGATAGACTAATTTAATATATGCTTATTTATATCCTGTCGGATGCTATTCTATCGAACCAAATGGCAAAAAAATAAAATATAAAATAAGGTAGTATTCTTCATTATAGATTTGAATAAGTTTTTTAAATCCGACTATTATTCGTTCTTGTAGCAAGATGTTACTTTTAACAACAAAAATAAAACAGTGATTATTGAACAATTTGTTGGGGATTTAATATTAAAACAGTTTGAAAGTATTTAAATTTGTTATAACACATTTTCTATGGCGAATATCGTTCTTTTGTAATATTATACGCGTTACGAGACATGTTTATTTTGTAGCCTATGGACTGCACTTCTTCAGAGCGAAAAATCTTGCCAGCGTTGCTACAAATATATTAGCAATAACTATGAGACTTGTCTTGAAGCGACTGTTTATCTTTGACTGCACAGTGCAATATTTATCTAAGAAAGCTACAGTGAGTTGATAAACAGGAGCGATAAGTATTATTCTTAAAATTGTGAATGAGATATAAAAATATATTTAAGGCTACTCAATTATATGTTTAACGTAAAATTACAGCCTTTTGCTGAACTATTTTTAATTATAAAAATATAGGAACTAAGATATAAAGAGATTTAAAAGATTATATTGGATCAATAAAAATACTTTTTTTAATTTGCTTTGCAAAAGTATAGAAAATTACTTTATAGCCAATTTTATTATGTATATTAATGATCAAAACATAGTTTTTAAACGTTTTCTATGGGTTTTAATATCACGGTGTAAAATCAATTTTTCATTTGTTTCCATCCAAATAATCAATACAGCAAGCCTTCCAATGGCCCAAAATAAAAAATATATATCTTATATATTTTTTAAACTGAAGAACCAGAAACTATTTGAGTGTCTTCTACCGAAACAAAGTGAAGTTTGAATAAGGTGATGCAGTATTTCATTGATAGGATTTGAGTAAAAACCGTAAGTTATGCAACACCGACCAAGAAAAAAGGCAATATCTGTCCAAAAAGGAGTATTTCTTAATACTCTCCCGTGAATCCTACTCTCACCATTAAAAAAACCTATGATGTTAACATTTATATAATCGTTCAGCGAAGTACTTTTATTTCATACTGCCAATGCACTTGTCACGCCCTTGCACTAAAAGAATGAACAGCTATGTTGAGTTGAGATAATATGTGTAAAAACATGTTTTGAAGGGTTTCAAGGCTTTTGTGTCTCTTGCATAGGGGTGCAGATTTGAATACTTAGTTATAACTTAAATATGGATGGATAAAGGTCAATTGAAGGCATTGGGACTAAAATATATTATTGACGTTGTATTTCGCTAAATCTGCACGTAAAAATACAATGAATTAGTTTTAAACTTGTTCCTTAGTATCTTTGCAACTGCCCTGAATAGTTTTTCTTCTCCGTTTCCTGGTTTTTTTTGCTTATTTGTTCGATAGAATTGCATCCGATAGGATATAAATAAGCATTATAGCATAAAAATTAGTCTATCGGACCTAGGATCTTATAATGAGGTAGACCAAAAATGACCATCCCCCTTCGGGAGTATTCGAACCTGTGCCCCCAACATTGAGAGTTGAACACCGCCTTAGCGCACACGGCTATCGCGCCCCCTTTTTCTGGTTATAATTTTAGTGTACTTTTTTTGTTTTTACTATATAAATTTTTCGCTAATTACCGAATAACAGTTCTTATTAAAAAAAACGAAAAAGGGAGAACAATATTGCTTTAATTTTTTAAATTCGAATGCCTAAAATATGAATGGGTTTATTTTCCCCCTCAACATCAAATAGTTTTCTTCTAAGATACAAATATGTCAAATTGAGTTCACAAAAGCTATTAGTTTCATTGTTTTATTAATGTCATTGTTTTATTTTATGGTAGTGATATATCGAGAAAACATATATTCGAAATTTATATATGGTATATTTTTGGGTAGCTAATAGTAAAGAAAATGAATTGAAAAACATTGATCATATTTAATATAAGCATAAACATAAAACTACGATCCGTACCAGCATTCTACAAGATGACTATAATCCATATTCAAAATAAATTATGTAAAATTATAGAAATAATGCTCTTAAATGTATATAAATTAGAAATGAACTAATTTTGATATAGCTAGCTACCCCATTTTTTATTATATTGAAAGTTTTACATACTTTACAGAGAATGTTTGGACCTTGATTCGAAGCGAATTCATATTCAAATACCCTTATTGTTGGTGAGAAGAATAATTTTGAGTTGATAAAATATTGGCATATTTTTGCCCAATTATTTACTTTTAAGCTTTGAAGAATAGTTACGAAGGTTCAAAACCATTTTTTCTCTTTATTGATCGATCTAAGTATTACTGGTAATGTGGTGATACGTCAAGACGATACGTTTAATGAGTTAAGCAATCCTGTGATATAAGGATAGATGTTCATAAAAAATATTTTTCGTATTAAACTCAAGTAATAAAATATATTATCAACTCAAATTTTTTAAAGCATTAACGAAAAAACTCTACGAATTCCCTTAAAATATATATAATCTTTGAATATAAATAGCATTTCTTCCTTACAATATACTTTCATATTTATTTATTTGTTGACAAATGAAAATCATTCTTTTGAAATAGAGGAAAATATAAATTAAAGCTTTAACAGTTTTTTAAAGTAGTACGTTAATTCAGTAAAATAATAATAACTCATATGACATTTGAGATAACGACTTGATTTTTTCAGAATTAGTTAACAACTCATTGATATTTTGAATAATAATGTCATTTAATTGATTAGCTTTCGTCTTTACAACAGGTGTGAGTCACGCTCGACATTTGGATAAATAAAAGTGATAAAATGTATCCCAAGCCTTGACTAAGGCTGTCTTTATATATTCCAAATTGTACATGTGTGTTTACATTGTTATTAAAAGTACCATGAGAAGATGTATTAATTAAACAAGAAGTAGGTAAGCAAGGACCTGGTTTATCCAGTTAATGCTATGATACTTGAATTCGAACAGTTATATGTAATATTTAAAAAACTTGTTTCATGACTCACAAAGACTTGAGTACTCTGTCCACCTGATTTTATAAAAGAACTTTAACAAACCGGTTTTCATTATATTTATTTTTAATTATCCTTATTCAGATGGGTGACCAATCAAGTGAATCTCATTTGTTATATGAATGCAAAAGCTTTATTTATACTAAATAAGATCTATAAAAGAAATTTTTCGTACTTAGAAGGAAAAATATATACTTTTATTTTATATTAATTCTTCAAAAGGTTTTTTGTGAGAGGTTTAAATATTTATATTTAAAAAATAATATATTTAATTGGATATTTGGATGGTTTTACCCACAGACATATATCGAAACCGATTACACAACTCAAAAAGGGGGACACATTAAAAAGATAAGTCAATATATATTATTGTAATTGTGGAATATATATATAAATAATTTATATATATATATATATCAGACTTGTTGATTTATCGTTCATTTATTGTCGTTCACGAACGATGAACGACCAAGTTTTTGACAACCGACAAAGAAAATTTCTTATTGTTCGTTTTTGGCGCCAAAAATAAAACAAGATTTTTCATTTTCATGGAAACAATTTCCTTTCTAAAAAAAGTCAACACTTTTTTTCAGAATGACGAACAACAAACGAACGATAAACGATTCTATTTAAGAACTAGAGGCATATATACACTCAGAGAGTGCAACCTCCGCCGTCATGAGCCTTCGAGGCGGATTTTTCACGACGGGGAGGCGTAGAGAGACGGGGGAGGGTTCCCCTAGACGGAAAATTTGAGAGGAAGACGCTCCCGGCACCCAATTTCACAGCAAATCGACATCTATTGGCAGAGTAGGCTAACTTGAAAAATTTTGTAGTATTTAGCTCATTTGGCGCCTTAATTCGGCACTCAGAGATGCCAAAATTTAATCACTTCTTCCTTTTGCACTTCCAACAACTCCACAAAATTTCATCCAAATCCGTTCAGTACTTTTTGAGTTATCCTGCTGACAAACCAACAAACCAACAAACTAACAAAAACCAACAAACGCCAGTGAAAACAATACCTCCTTCGGCGGAGGTAATAACGATGAAAGACGAACAATAACTTTTGTTGAACGACAAACGAATGACAATTTTTGCGAACGTCAACAAGTCTGATATATATATATATCTATATATATATATATATATATATAATATATATATATATATATATTCATATAATTATAGCAATATTTTTTCACTTTTAAACACATTAAGTATAAAGTCAGAAGCTATCTTCTCACAGAAAATTATTATGTGATTTAACATCCTTGACTACAACATCAATGTCTTCCATGCCAGCTAGTTCAAGCTTTAAGAATGATTGGTTCGTTAAAGCAAGTGCATTTAAATAAAGATTTTCAACCAAAAAAACTTTGTTAAAAACTTTCACCATCTCTTTTGTATATATTATCATTATTATTCAAATAACGAAGAAGATGAGCGTGGCTTTAAAAAGGATGATAATTTTTTTTCTCTTTTTCAAGGAGTAATTTTTCTTACTTTTCCATTATATTATTATTATTATCGTTGTGGTAACTTTTTTTTACTCCCCTCAAAGCATAAATAGTATGTACGCAAGGAATCTGACATAAGGACCACCTAAGGGGTCAATCTTACGATGGAAGTCTTGAGGCGATACAAAAAAAGAAAGTGTATTAATCATGAGTTCTATGAACTCTATACTAAATTATAATGAAGTATGGTTTTAAAATAATCAAAATAAAGTACGTCAAAATGAGTTTGCTTCTTTTATATAACAAATTAACTTCATAAATGTGGGACCATGGCTAGACATAGGGTACAACCTCCTCAGGATTTAGAGACAACGGCATCAAAGACATCAACTACATGAAGAACTTTTTATATACTTAAAGATGAATATTAAAGTTATCCTCGATCTTATAAGAAATGAAGTCTTTTTCAACCCGATAAAACTTTTTTCAATAGATTACTACTATTTTAATCACAAATATTAAAAAGGGTAATAGAAAAAGGGCAGTTTGTTACTTATTCAATTGATAGTTGTTAGAAGAATGTAAAAGCGATGTCAATGCAATAAAAAACCAGTAAGTATATAAGCTTTTTAGGCATCACTAAAGTCACACCTATTTTTGCAAAAAATATCCAATAAACAATTGACAAAGTTATTACTAGCAATTTAAATTGTATTAATATCTAATCATACAACACTTTCCTTTCTTACTGATTTCTTTATAGATATAATTCTACCATAAGGAAACAGTAAAGCAATCGAATACAACAATTACAATATGTTTAATACTCCAATGAGATATTAAAAACTGTGTCATGATGCCAAGTTAAAATATCTGTATATTATAGGTTACATGTTCAATAGAGATATATTTCAAAGATTAGTTATGAATCAAAACCTTATAAAAAATATACATCAGATTTTAATTTATCTTTTATATATCGCATCTAATTGTAAAATATTATTTTTTTACATGATTGAACCGCACAGAAAATGTATCATGAACACTAAGTTTACTTTAGGTTATAACAAGGGCTGGGCATCTTTGCACAATTTTGAATATCGAAATCATTATAATGCACATTGTGTCTATATATTTAGATATAGTCATGATGCTTGGATTGGAGATTTATCCAAGCAATCTGTTGTAGAGCCTAATATATATTCTCATGAGTCATTATTTTCGACAAAAAGACTTTACATTTATGTCAAATAAAAATTAATATAAACATGAAATTTCATGGAATATAAATTGAATTTCTTTTAAAATGTTAATGGTTTAGGATATTTTAACAAAAGGATAAACATTTACCATCTTCACTGATGACAATCAATACTTATTTAAAAAGTAATGTTATGTTCATTTATTATTCATATGCGTCTTATATACAAAAAGTTTTTACTAAATTATATTTCACGTAGTCATTTGCTTATTTAATTTTTACAGATGCCAAAAATGATGGTCCAATATACATATTTTTTGGTCCTAAATTATGTGCATTGTCTTGGCAAAACATGTTGTAAATACATGACGGTGCAAGGCAAACTCTATAATTATTGCATACCATATATCGTGAGACTATTATTTCACGTACCCTCCATGAACAAAACGAGGCATTTGTTCATAAATAGGTGTAATTGCATTTTTATATCAAATGCAATTACAGGTCTCCCTTTTAATTCCATCATAAATAAGACGTATATATTAGTTTTGTCTTTTTAATTATTGAAGCATTGTAATGCAAACAAAGTTGTAAGCTTGCAAGAAATATACAACTATTTTTAATTATAATCCAAAGATTAAAGCCATTAATGTGTTTATCCATCAGGAAATCGAATAAAGGTAGTATTTTCTATATTTCAGAAATGATAATTTGATCGTCACGTCTCGATATCACACATAAAAGTCCTTTCTCTAAGCAAAACTTGAGGACTACAATGATGAGAACAAATGAATAATCAGAAGCAGGTCCTTTTCATGAATTGTAATTTAAAATACTTCATTAATATATATGCTATACTTTTTCGATCGTTTAAGTATACTTTATTTTGTATTTGTTGATTGTCGATTTTAAAATTTCTAACTATGAAACTTTTTACTAAATTAACTTTACTAAAGATTCGAACATAAAACTTTTACACCCTGGAACTGGATTAAGTTTGTTGAAGTACGGAATAAACTAACAATTAATACTAATAATATTAGTAAATAACTTTCTATTTAAATAGTTTTTTTCGGAAATACACAAAATATAATTAACAGTTTTGATATCTTGAAGACAAATATAAAAATAACTATTAATTATTTTTTTTTGTATATATGCAATGGCTTTATATATTTTACATTTTATGGTCAAAAAGAATGTTTTAATCTCTTACCTTCAATTTTAAAATGCGTTTTGCAGGAGTAGAATGCAACACTTCCATAATATGTCCCGTTGTTTGCTAGCTTAAACTTTCCATTTCACTCACATCGGGTGTTCCGCAGTCCACAAACTCACACTTTGGATTGGTACCCGTCCAACTCGTATCACTATTACACCTGCGCGTCATGACCCGCCCACCTGCTGAGCCATCCTCCTTTTTGAGGATGAATCCTCGCTCGCAGCGGTACTTGAGCGTGCTCCAATGCGGTATGAAGCAGACATAGTTTGTTTTGACCGAATAACGGAGGTCCCATGAAGGCGCTCCGTGCTGGAGACAGATATGACGGTGTTATTGGGGCGTGGGGGAAGGAGACAGCGGATCTCTTTGCACTTTGGGGTCTTTCCACTCCATTTTCCGTCGGATCCGCAAACTCGTTGAAGAGACTCATCGTTGCTCACCATGAGGAAAGTCCTCTTGCAGTCATATGATACACGGGAGCCCAAATGCGTTGAGCCGTTTAAGTAGCGGGGTTTCCGTTAGGAAGCTGTGAGACCGGGCCGCAGTCCACGAATTGACAAGTAGGGGGTCCAGCGGACCATTCTCCCTTTCGTGTGCATGACGCCTTCTCGTTCCCGCTCAAAATATGCCCGGGAAGGCAGGTGTACTCTACAACAGAGTGAACTGTTCGATCGTAACTAGATATCTTGCCGCCCACGGGTGTTGAAGGGACGGGACATTGAATGATATTACATGATATGGGAGAACGGGTCCACCGTGCGTTCTCTTCGCATCGTTTCTTCTTATTGGCGCCTGAGAAGTTGTAGTCCTCATAGCAGGAGTACTCTATTTCCGCGCCAAAGTTGTTCGTGCATCCAGGAGGGCGACTTCTCCATTTTCAACACGAGGTGGATCACCGCAATCTACGTAATGACAAATGGGAGGGTTCAGACCACCTGACCACACACCACCCAATAAACATTCACGAGTGAGTGAGCCTATAGGCCTATACCCTTGATGACAGGTATAGGTCAGCTTCGTCCCAGAGGAGTAAATCCCATTTTGCCTGCTATTTCCTTCACATATGAATTTGCAACCGGTTCTGGGACGGGACATTTGGTGTAAACACACTTTGGTGCTCGTCCAGACCAACCGTTTTCCTCACATATGCTTTCGTCTTCTCCATGCATAAGAGAATAGTCTTCCTTGCATTTGTACAAATATGGGCTCCATAAGACGTACGGCCGTCAATGAAGTGTATTTCTCCATCCAAGAGACCAGGGACTGACCACAGTCCACGTATTTACACGTTATGGGATCTCCTGACCACTTTCCGTTGCGACATGTTTGATTAGCTTGGCCCATGGGTTTAAATCCGATGTCACAGTGATATGTGAGCCGTTCACCTTCCTCATTGCTCTCAATAGTGAGGTAAGTCCCCTCATTCACCGGTGGATGCGGACATTTATTGGGAGGTCCCTGACAAACAGCGACTCGGATATCCGACAGGATATATCGTTCCACTTCCAATTCAACTCAGAGTCAAGAACTGCACAGTTTTGTTCATCGTTGTAATTATTTGGCTGCCCGCTTCCCAGTCCAACTGGTTCTCAGGAATATTGAGGGATTCCCCACTGGACCAGAACCAGTCTTCCTCCTTCCGAATAGCACCCATCCATGTCATGAGGGATGGCACGTTCGTCTCCTCATTCACGTTGTTGAGCCGCTTGACTTGAGTCGTGACGAAGTCAATGCCCTGAGTTGTGAGATTGTGTATGAGATGATAGGAAGGGCTGATGTCCGTGCAACTGCTCTCCGCACTCTCGTAACCCGTGACCTCTCCCGGACCAAAGTCGAAGCAAGTATCATCAAAGACACTTGGGGATGACCCTGAGCAGGAGGAAATGGAAATAGCGTCTGTGGCAAAGACTTCAACCTCACAGATGGACAAAACGGTTTCCACCCCTGTCATAGAGATAGAGATATATCGCCCAGATAACTCAGAGGCACACTCAATCATCTCCGTGGATCCCTGTGGGAGTGCCTTGGGTATCCAGTTGCAGAGCGGATTCGCTGAGGCGGAGGTTAAGTCACCCACACGAATCTCTGCATTTTTATCACAACGTTGTCATCACAGCAGCGCGTCGTTAGGCGAATATACTTGATTGTGTGGGGCCGTAGGAGATCCACGGTCCACCAGGGAGATTTCTCTGAGAGTGTCTCTGTGCACTTATTGCCCTCATGAACTGTCCCACTACGACCGTCCACAGCATTTCCGGGGAGGCCCCCACCAGAGACACTAGAGGCATTGGCAGGCTTGTTCCGAGCCACATTGATGCTGCAAAGCGGAAGGTCCTCCGGCACCCAGACCCCGTCCTCACAATCCCGCCCTTTTTCGCCAAACAACTCGTAGCCGCTATCACAGTTATACAGGATCCTCCATAAATCCTCGTCCGCACCCCCAGATACGTTAGTATACGTCGCAGCAAAGGGAACTGAGGGATGAGAGCAAGGGGCAGACTCTGAAAACCCGAATAAACTACACAGATATAAGAGTAAGAAGGTCCAAAGAAGCTCCACTTGTTGCTGCACTCGCCTCCGTCGAAGTTTCTTCATATTTTGTATACACTAATAAACCACACAAACACACACAAAGGAAAGGGCAAAACTTTAATTCTGATAGGACACTCCTGGAGAGGAGGAAACCATGTTGATGCACTTATGATATGTTTAGTATTATTAACTTATTATGGAGCAAACATGTTCACCTAATGCACCCGCTTACAGTATTTAAACTGCCTAGGTTCTTTTTTTTCTACTTCTTATTCTTCTGGTGCTTTAGGAGAGGGGTGAGCGAAGATAGTTGTTATGTATAAGGCAGGCCCTTTGCTGTAAGGAAGGGGGCTCCAATATTATGTACATACCCGCGCCTACCCGCTGGTACCTATTAACTTTCACTGGTGCGTGGAGAAGCAAGTCCACCATAGTTACCTTTTTCTTCTTTTCCCCTTATATTATACTACATATGTAGTATAATATTTTAGGTTCAGATACCAGTTCTGCTTTACTTACATATAGTGCGGACCCCCCACTTGCTCCTCCTCGACAAGGGGCAAGCCGGCACATTGATGCTTGGGGCAGTTCGATTGAAGAGAGCCACAACTCTTTTTTGGGGGGAATTTATGTTTTTTGATGAGCCTTTCTTCCTCTTCCTTGCTTCAAACTTTTATTTTCGTCTTATGGGTATATATATATATATATATAAGTATCTAATTATAAGGACAACACACGGATAACTTTTCCCTTAGAGGGTGATGATTAAAACCAGAAAATTAAAACAGATCAAATGAATTGTTGCATACTCTATTTTTTTAGGGTGATTTTGCTCTTTGATTTAGAAAATCTTTCAAAAAAACCTGTCTAAAATATGTTATTTCATGTTATCAGGTTGTTGTATTATATTTTACGCTGCTTAAAAATAAATATAAAAATAATTTCATATCCGACAAAACTAAGAGTAAACATTATTTTATAAAACATCACTCTACTCGTGGCACTTGTTGGTGTGCAACCATCTACAAATTTAGATATAATAAATTCGTTCTGAATAACACCCATTGTATGTGTGTTCTCTTGGGCATCGAACCCCAATCATCTACACATCCTTTGAATCCTTTATCGCCATATTATTGTTATTGTTTCTCATCAGACCTGTTTATATTGAATATTAATTATATCTTTAAATGTATAAATAATTTGAAGGAGAATTTTTTTTTAAAAGATGTATAAATATTTTAGTTTAAACCTCATATCCTAATTAAGATTATAAATATCTAAAAGATATAATTTTTTTGAAACAATGATTAATATAGGTAGCTATGATAATCTAGAAATTCAATGAAAAAATTAAAATACAATAACTAAACCGGTTTGAAATATAATAAAATGAAGAAAAACCCCATAAAACTAAAATGTTTAATTATGTCTTTTGCGGATTACCATCAATTTATATAAATATTTCCAGGAAGCAGTTGCGTCCAAATCAAACTTGTTTAACCGTTTGAAAATCAAAGTTTGTTGAAACTCAATGTAATAATATTGGCACAAATAAAGAACAGAAGTAAATATATTTAATATTGAATAAGAGAGGACACAAAAATATGATGACAATTGACATAAATCATTGAAAATGCACGAAAAATCAGATTTATTTATTTAACACTTACATACTTCTAAACTACTATATAAGTTAAAGTAACAAATATGAGTAATCAGTATGGGATTTAAGAAATACTTCAAAAATAAAAGATGTAATAAGCAAAAAAAATACGATACTAAATAACATTTATTCATGTATCGATTTCCGAATGACTTATTAGGTTTTGATATGATTTGTAGTAAGAAACTTTATTTACAAAACAGCTACAAACGCTATGAATGGAATTTAATCGAATGAGTTTTAATTAAGAAGTTCTCCAATGGAGCTTAATATCAGAGCTGTAGGAATTTGGAACCGAAATAATGTCCTTATATGTACAAAAAAAATAGGTAGAAAAAAACTGCCTGAATAATTTTACTCTGTTTCTGTATACACTTTTAGTGTATTTTACTTTACACTGTATAAAATTTTGCAGTTAACCGAATATAATGTTTTTAACCGAAAAAAAGGGCAGAAAAAAAATGCCAAAAAATGCAAAATATATTAAACAAATATTAAAAAATGCATTCTGAGCAAAAAAGGACAACGTATTGTGTCGTGAACACTTTTTTCATACAAGGGAAGTCGCAAACTCCACAAAGTATGTAAAAATATGCAATAAATTTGCAAAAACTGGCCAACTACGTGTTAAAAGGTCGTTTACGCTCAGAGAGTTGATTTACCAGACTCCTACAGCCTTGCTTATTATATATATCTGCGACTCTTATTTCCCAACTTATTCCTTCTTCTTCCTCCCCCCAAAAACCCTTTAGTGGGCAACGCCCATATTGCTTCTTTTACTATTTAAGTGAGGATTACTCATTCAACATCAGGCAACAACCACAGAAGGAGCGTTGGTGATAATAATAATAATAGGAGCTCCCTCTGATAAGATCTGTCTATAACAAAAAGGGATGGGGGCAAAAAAACTCTTTTTTTTATATATATATATATATATGTTTGGAAATTGAATTAGGGTTCATTGAGGGTGAGCCTTGGATTTCTTTGTCGGGCAAAGGATAAGTTGTAGTTTAAGATAAATGGGTGTTCCTTCGAAGAAAAATAAAAGTAGATTATTCAGCTGTTGACGTCATTTTTTGTGTTATATTTATGTGCGTGGTGCAAGAATGAATTATTTGGTGGGTGGACATCATAAAAGGAAGTGTGTAAATCACTTGGTAAGATATTTTGCTCCTTGGTAACGAGTGTTAAAAGATAAATCTATTGAAATACCATATTCAAACTCAAACATGACTGCAAAAAAAATAAAGTAAAAAATAATAAAATAATAAAATTGTTTTATTTTTTTATATATTTTTAACAATAAAAAAATATGTTTTTATGATTCAGTAAAAAGCTACACAACTAAACATTATAGATTAAACTTTTTACCTCAACAAAGAACATTCTAATTAAAATTACCGATAATAAAGTAGATCATTACATTGCAACGTTATTTATACTACAAAGACATTTTTTTTGGTACCTCAGTACAACAATTTATTTCCCATCAAATTGGTTGCATTATAAAAAATTTACATCATTACATAAACACATTTAAAAAATCACTAAAATATTTTACAATATTATGTGGAGGGGCTACAAATGACATTTAATAAAATAACTGATGATAAGATTATTGAGCTCAAATGGTATCTAATTAAAATCTTTTTAAATTATTCTAATAAATTTTTATGACTTAGTGCATCAATGGGAAGTATTTAATTTCTTCCAACGCCCTGTTCCACGAATTGTCGAAAAGGGAAGGTATCTTGAGGTCTTTAGGAACGTACCTTGCGGCAGCCGATAGAAAAATTGCCTTCAATTCCCAGGGATGAAGGGTTCATTCGATATAATCCTTTTCGCGATGAGGGCCTTTGTCTTGAGGACTCAAAAGTTGCTCACTTTGTAGTCGAAGAACGGCTACCACTGATTAAGCCAAAGAATACAACAGCTTCACAAATTGTTTTGACATTATTCCATTTGTCAGAGCCCAACTCATGAAAAGCCACTTAAATACCTCTCTGCATGCCACTGTTCTTCACCATTCTATTAGTGTTTCTTTTGGGTGATGTTAGCCAATACTATATATATATATATATATATATATATATATATATATATATATATAATATATAACTAAAATTATAGTATAACATTATATTTTTGCCTATATGGATCAATAGAATTGCATCTGGCGGGATATAAATAAGCATTATAGCGTATAAATTGGCATATCAAACCTAGGATCTTATCCATGGGGTTGACGAAATTAAGAAATGTACATGATACTTAACAAATGAATTTGACTAAGACTATAATGAGCAGATAGTAATAAAGATTGCTTAAGTGACACAAATTTATTTATAATTATTAGGTTAATAAATATAAATATAATATTTGTTTCACACAATAACAATGCCTAAAATTAAATTTAAAGATATTTTTATCACTCATACAGTGTATGATATGGATATATCATATACATATCCTTACATTTAATTTCCCTACTTTATACATAACAATCAGGGAATCAGTATCCATAGACTCTCAAAGGATTTTCTTTTAAACAATAATAAAGCACTATTTTTAGAAACATATGAAAGGAGAAAGGGATTTTTTCATTCGTCAAATGCACATCAAATCGGCTTGATAACCATAAATAATTTGAAAGTTTCTTTGTGTTCCCTTTATTTTAATCCGTGGATCTGTCACCAAAATGCTTCCAAGTGTAACAATAAGTATTAATGCTATATTTTAGATGAAAGGAGGAAAAACAGCGGATAATGAAACGACTTATTTCTTCATTATGTGTGCATGCAGATAGAAAAGTTAAAAACAATTGTGGTTTTTTCTTGTTCATCTTGTGGGATCATTTTTGGGACGTAGCACAGATACGTTGTCGATGTATTCTTTATTTGGGTGTTTGTCTTTCATATATTTATACATTAAATATAATACAAGATATATATATATATATATATATATCAAGCAGATAATGCCTGTTAAGTGCGTGTTAAGGCGTGTTCAACTTTCAATGTTGGGGGCACAGGTTCGAATCCGAGAGGGGATGGTCATTTTTGGTCTACATAATTGATAAGATCCTAGGTTCGATAGACTAATTTAAATGTTATAATGCTTATTAATATCCTGTCGGATGCAATTCTATCGAACCATATAGACAAAAAATGCCTATTCATCAAGTATTGATGGACACTTTCATTTATAAAATAAATAAAAACTATGAGGAGTACTTTGTTCATAATGTCTCATATTTTATAGCATGGCAAATAATTTTTATTTTCCCAAAATAATGAGGTAAGATCACAAAATATTTGTTGACATATTTTAGTATTGCAATGGTTGGGTATAATAAAAAAAAAATGCATAAATATTATGATTTGAACAAATTGTACTCATACATAACTATATAGTTATGACAAGTTGAAAGTGTTTTTCTTTATAAAAAGTCTATAATATTGAAATATCATACCTTAAAAAGTACAATATATTTTTTATACTGATAGTTTTTCAAATATATATAAAAAATATGTCTTCTTCCTAAAAGAATCGATATTTGTTCTGTTCCAACTCAAATGGACCCACACTTATCTCCCAAGGAAACTGACAACAAAACTTAAAATATTTTAATGATTGTGGAAATGTTTTTAAATAAATATATATTTTTGTATTGTGAAGTATTTTTTGTAGAAATTATGCCAGAATATAGTTTACACTTGTCACCTTAAGTGTATTTATAATGGCTTATTTAAAACAATCTTAGTTTTGTTCGTTAGCTCCTTAGTTTTGTATTTTAAAAATATACTTAGGAATTGGTTGATTGAAGAAATATTAATTATTTTTTGTCAGGCAAAAGGATATACTTACTTTCAGATGGCATGATAATAGGAACACATCAAAAAATGTATTTATTACGAATCAATTTTATCTGCCCTTTTCATTTCTTAATATTGACGTCATACAGATGCCTTTCATAGATCTCATATGTAACTAAATGTGTTATCTTTAAAGAATCAAGATAGCCTGACATTATGCTACTTATTGAAAGGTTTCCCTTCTTCTTTTCCCGTGTATTCTACTAAAATATAGATAATAATTTAGTAGCCATTTAAACTATATACTGACGTTTTAAGTTGGTTGAATGTTTCTTATCAGTTGAGTATTAGTCATTATTATGGTCGGTGAAATAAGTCGGGAAGAAAATAAGAAAATAAAGTTGTCAACTAAAAAAAATATTTTTATAGATAAGTATGTAAGAAATAAGATAGAAACAGCCATACTTATGCCTCACAATTGGTTAACTAAAAAATATTTATACAATAATGAGAACCAGCATGTTTGATCATAATAAAAAATATATTGTGTCTTGAAGCATGCCTTCTTACAAAATCTCCTGCAATCAGCGACAGATGGTCTCTTTTTTTGTTGTATAATTAGCTCCAAAGTGAGAAAATAAAAGAAAGAGTCATATGAATGTACAAACAAAATAAACTGAGCCTTGGATACTAACCTATCTAAATGCCTCCTAGCATGGATATTACGTGTCATTGCCAGAAGATATTTATCTTGTTCATTTAAGGTATATCTTATTTCACCCCTCTCTCTGTCTATTATCTAATAATAAGATTTAATTAGTGTATATTCACACATAGAGAAAGGAAGCTGTTTTGAGTGTGTGAAAAAAAAATGCAATATGTTGTCTCTAAGGCCTTCCTACAAACAAAATGTAGGGAGTGAGATCCAAAACTTATTCATACTACATACTTGCATACCTAAGAATATTTCAGGTAGAGGAGGGGGAGGGGTATATATATATATATATATATATATATATATATATATATATATATATATTATATATATATATATATATAACAGCCGAGTCCGGGCTGTTTTTGAACGTCCCAGCCCGGTGTCTAAAAATTACCGTGCCGGGACTTTAATACTTTCGTTCATTCCGTCATCACTTTTTAATGTTTGTAAAATAAACGTCATCACTTTTTTTAAATGTTTTCTAAAAAACGGTATCACTTCTGATTTTTTTTTTTAGGAAAATTTATTTTCTCAAAAAAACGTCGTCGCTCTCAGAATGACGAAAGAAATGAAAATATACAGAAGTCCCGTCCCGGTTTGGCCGGTTTGGCTTGAAAAAATTTTGTTCCTGGCCCAGGTCCGGCGTTCCGTTCGCAACTCATATTTATTATAATATATATATTATTAACATGTACATATCCAGTTTTGTCTCAAGAAAAATAAGCTCACCGTCAATTAGGTGAAAATGGAAATGATACTTTGTCCGTTTTGTTCCGAGAAGTTCAATCAAATGTTATCTGCTATCAATTCCATAATAATAAGACATCAGATACATTGCGAATCATGTATTCGTATCAGAGGAAAGATTTCGAAAAATTATGAAGGATCCACCTTATTTGAAGTAATGTTTGAGCAAAGGGTCGGCTTAACATGTCAACTCAATTCTTATAATAGGAGTCTCAGATTATTTTGTTTTCAAGAAAGGAGTATTAACCGTCGCAGACATCTTAACGACTCAAACATTTTTCTTGATTACCTTGACGCTTTGATATGTTTGTGTGAGTACGTGTTTTTGAGCATGCCCGTTGCTTATAAGAGAAAGGAATGTTTGAGCACCCTAAAAGGTAAAGAGATCAACAGAATATACTATTTTGACATCATAAAAGAACAAATACAGATGTGCCGAAGTGCTCTAAGGAGTGTTTAATTTAATTAAATCAGTTAATTTTCAAAGTAGTAGGATTATTTTAAAATCTTATGTATAACACAAAGAATTTATTATCAATAAATGACCCATTGAAAAACTACGATAATTAATAATAAGAATTTGATCGCTTCACAAAAGTCAACTATTTTTTTGCTTATAAGGTTCTACCGAATTGCATCCGATTGGATTCAAATAATAATTTAGTATTAAAATTAATCTATCGAAACTCAGGATCTTATCAATGAGGTTGTGCAAAAATGACCATATCTCTCGAGATTCGAAACTATTTTTAACGGAGGCTATCAGAAATCGATAATAATTAATAGTATTTAATATATTAGATTCAATCAATAAGTGTAACTATACAAAGACTATGATTAAAGTACAAAATACTTTTTAAATCAATAAAGATTAGTGTTTTAATTACCTCTATTTGAATTCTGATACATCCTGATCATATTCATTATATGGGAATTGTTTTAATGATTGCTAGGAAAATACATATTAGGGAATAAATATAAAGAGGTTTTAATGATATCTATTAAAAAAATTCAGTTTGTGAGTAACTATGGTGCATTCTTGAAAGTCTCCAACGAAATGACGAAAAACATTCCTTAAAGTACTTCTTATGTGACGGCTATCTAAAATAATACCCTACTTGGATTCTTCATTTAAGGATTAGGTGCAAACCAATCTGATGTAGAATACTTTAGTTTTTTACATCTCGGATATCCCTTTTGGGAGTGACCGTTAAATAACATGTCGAATAGGTACTAAAATACAATTTTTTATAAACACATATACATATTTGATAAATAATCTAAATGCAACTCCTTGGTGCATTCAACTCATGATACATTCACAAACACAAAGTGCATATCGCAAAAGAGACTCATAGAAATAAGATCACATGCATTGATCTGTTCTCAACGGTGGTCCTTTATTTCGTATGATAACCGTTTATGGTACTTATCATTAGTCGATTACTCATAATAAACTCTCTTTAGGATTGTTCAAATTTTTCTATTATACAGCCTCTACTTAATAAAGAATTCTATGTGTCAGTTATGTCCGCTTTTACACTTTATATATAGATATTATTTCACCTGGGACGTGGTTTCAATGGACGTAGAGATCACCGACTATCAATATTATTCGTTGTTGTGTGGATATAAAAATAATAATCTGAAAATCATGAAATGTTATCGATGACGTTGAAAATTAGAGGGAATAGAACAGCTATTGCTACTAATCTATGAAGGAAAATAATAGAAATCAAGTGCGTTAGGGCGCCACTTGGTAACAAAGTCAAAACACTTTTTGATTAATGTATTAATATAGAATATAAATTTAATGTCATATTGTTGTTATTTAATTAAAAAGATTAGAAGTTAACCTTAAAATAGTTTGTGTGATAACAGCAGCTCCAATATGGTGAAGATTCTAAAATCAAATTATGAATCAATATATTATATCTGAGAGCGCTTATACTTTTTTATTCTGCTCCAAATATTCTTACATTACTCTACAAGAGATTTTGTGTTTCGAAAAAAAAAATATTTTTTCAAATGAATGTATTAAGGTTGTAAATCAAGATCCTATCATAATGTTAAAAGAAAAAAACTTTTTATTGATATCACAAGATAGATATAAACTTACAAAGAATGTAAATTGATAAAACATAATGTTATGAAGAACATATATTTTTTGCCTTTAAATATCCAGCAAAGTCATTGTTCTAAGAAAACATGTCATCGTCATTTGACATAGGAAAAGTGTGACAGTGATGGTACTTTCATCAATACAACACAAATAATATCAAAATGAAATCATAAAGTATAT
>CP045904.1:4760842-4786646 GCA_013387185.1 Caligus rogercresseyi | reverse complement strand
AGGTATTTCAAGTGCATGATACACTTTGGTGCTTTAAATAATTAATAAATGCCCCTCCCTATTCAAAAAGCAATTAGTTTTGCTTTAAGTAAATTAAGTCTTGTAAAAAAAATTACGACAACCCATTCAGAGTCGACCTTGGTGCAGCGGAAAGTGACTTGGCCCTTTCTTTTCCTTACTCAGGATCTTCTTCGTGGGAATGGACTGGAGATATAATTCGTGTGCTTGCCATCAAGGAAATGTTTTAAAAAGGAATTTTTAAAGAGTCATCCTCGCTTTTTATGGAAGAAATGTATTTTTATTTTATATGAGGTTCAAAGTTTTAAGCATTGATTTTGTTCTATAGTATTTTTTAAACACGACTGTCTAAGATATATTTAATTTATTTTATCTGTTAGGTAGTTAATTTTACGCTTTATATAAAAAATATAAAATTTATAACGGGAAAGACATGATATTGTACTAAATTCTAAAGGCTTAAAATTCTTTTTAAATTATACGTTTATGTCATTGGCACTCATACAAAACATATAGTTGCCAGCTCATACAGATTTTAAACTTCTAGTTTGTCTGATTGATTTAGAAAAGATATTAAAATTAGTCTAAACTTTCCCTCGCCACCCCAGTATACTTACAATAGAAAAAATACTTACTAATAACAATAAAACTTGGCTGATTGAATTTGCTAAAAAAACTATCGCAAACGAAATAAAAAACTTCCTGGCTCAGTACATATCAAATTAATTTATGATATATTTTTGGGTTTACTGTAATTTCATCACGAGTAATTTGTCGCAGAGCTTTTATAACCGTTTTTTGTCACCGGTAAATACATTGCTTGCTCTTTTATAGTCAGTCAATTTTGTAGTTATTCTTTTTGTCGCAGGTAAATTTGTCACCTAGCTTTTTTGTAGTGAAGTATTTTTGTCGTTCTTCTTTTTTCGTAGGTAATTTGTCGCCAAGCTTTTTTGTAGTGAAGCATTTTCCGCGCGTTTATTTTTACTTTGTGGACTATTCATGGGGACTCTGTCTGGGGTCCAATGGGGTTGGAATCTACCGCTGACATTTTTAGGGAAGGAAAAGGACACGCGGCTTAAGGGTTGTGCACACCTTAGCCTCGGGTGTTCCGCCGCGAGTTGAAATCTACGTAGGGTCAACGGGATTTCAACGTTATAGAACCCCCGGCTGAGACTGGCGTACTCCCCCCCCCCCCCCCCCGAGATTAGATCTACAAAAACTCTTGGGCTAAATGCATTTTCTTCCTTCAAAGGGTCAGCGTGTATTTCTACATAGTCTTCTCGGATGAAGCATGCCATATCTTGCAAGATGTATGTCTGAAAACCACTTAACCCGAGTTTTTGTTTTACATTTAGAGGAGTCGGCGGTGGACTCCAACCCCTTAGACCCTCAGATGGGAACCCGGACTTTGTTAGACAGCCATTTCTTAGACGGACATTCTTAGACGGACATTTCTTAGACACGGACACTTCTTAGACAGCCATTTCTTAGACGGACACTTCTTAGACACGGACACTTCTTAGGACAGGGACATTTCTTAGACACCCATTAAAAAATGTACTCACAATTTAAATAGGCCCTCGGGTTCTGCCGAAAACAACATGGTGTTTCGGAATTACAAATCCTCCACCAATGGGCCCTCGGGTTCCGCCAAACACCAATCAGGGGTGTTGGGGTTAAAATCCCCGCCAATGGGCCTTGGGTTCCACCAAACCTAATCGGGGTGTTTTGGGGTTACAAACCCACGCCAATGTGCCCTCGGGTTCTGCCAAACACAATCGGGGTTTTGGGATTACAAATCCCCCGCCAATGGGCCCTCATGTTCCGCCGAACACATCGGGGGTTTTGGGGTTACAAATCCACCGCCAATGGGCCCTTGGGTTCCGCCAAAACCAATCGGGGTATTTTGGGTTACAAATCACTGCCAATGGGCCTCAGGTTCACCCGAACACCTCAGGGTGTTTTGGGGTTACAAATCCTCCGCCAATGGGCCCTTGGGTTCCGCAAAACCTAATCGGGGTGTTTTGGGGTTACAATCCCCGCAATGGCCCTCAGGTTCCGCCATACCCAAAACAAATCGGGGTATTTTGGGGTTACAAATCCCCGCCAATGGGCCCTTGGTTCCGCCAAACCTAATCGGGGTGTTTGGGGGTACAAGTCCACCGCCAAGGGCATTGGGTTCTGCCAAACCTAATCGGGGTGTTTTGGGGTTACAAATCACCGCCAATGGGCCCTCAGGTTCCGCCGAACACAATCGGGTTGTTTTGGGTTACAAATCCACCGCCAATGGGCCTTGGGTTCCGCCACACCAATGGGGGTGTTTTGGGGTATATATCCCCCGCCAATGGGCCCTGGGTTCCACCAAACCTAAAGCGGGGGTTTTGTGGGGTACATGAATCCCACGCCAATGGGCCTCCGGTTCTGCCGAACACAATGATTATATTTAGGTTACAAATCCCCCGCCAATGGCCCTCGAGTTCCGCCGAAAACACTCGGGGTGTTTTGGGGTTAAAACCCACCGCCAATGGGCCCCTCGCGTTCCGCCGAACACAATTATTATATTTTCGGGTTACAAGTTCATCTGCCAATGGGCGCTCGGATTCCGCAACACAATAGAGCTGTTTTGGGTTACAAATCCTCCGCCAATGGACGCCTTGAACGTATTACTCAATGTATAAATGTATAAAATAAAGTTATGGTGACAACAAAAATCATGGCCTTTTTATTCCGCATGAAAAGGGCTATTTTTGTAAGCGCAAATCCATTTAAAGAAACAAGAAAAGAAAACTATATTTTTAGGCTATGCTAGGCAATAACTCGTATGTGGTTGGCAGTACAAAACATATTTCGCAAAATGTTCAACTAAATGAATGCCAGCAGCAATTAATTATAAAAATTATAATTGTGCACTTGAGCTGCAGCATTCATTGCACAAGTTAATTTTTGATTCCTCAGTCACAATTATTAATAGTTAACGGTCTAAAAATTAATTCCCATGGACAATAAAATCAACGATCATCATCCATACTTAAAAAAGACGCCCAAATAATGTATAACACAGATAAGACCCCAGATTCCTTTAAGCGGTGGGTTGGAATTAGGTATAATTAGGAAATGACGTGGGATTAGGTTTTAAAAACCCAATATGTGTATATCACTTGGCATATCCCGATATTTGTTTGGAGCTTGTTTAAACACAATCATAGTCGCAAGATATCGATGGGTTCATTGGCGGTATGTTATGAGACATTCTTATGGGATTTGTAACTCGAAACAGCCGATTGTGTTTGGCGGAACCTGAGGCCCATTGGCGGAGGATTTGTAACCCCGAAACACTATGAGTGTTTTCGGCAGAACCCGAGGGCCATCGGCGGGGATTTGTAACCCAAAACCACCCAATTGTGTTCTGCGGAACCCCGAGGTCCCATTGGCGGGGGATTAGTAACCCCAAAACACCCCAATTGTGTTTGGCGGAACCTGAGGGCCCATTGGCGGTGGATTTTTAACCCGAAACACCCCGAGTGGTTCGGCGGAACTCCGAGGGCCCATTGGTGGGGGATTTGTAACCCTAAAATATAATCATTGTGTTCGGCAGAACCCGAGGGCCCATTGGCGGGGGATTTGTAACCCCAAACACCCCGATTGTGTTCGGCAGAACCCGAGTCCCATTGGCGGGGATTTTTAACCCAAACACCCCGATTGTGTTCGGCGGAACCCGAGGGGCCTATTTTAATTGTGAGTACATTTTTAATGGGTGTCTAAGAAATGTCCCTCTCTAAGAAGTGTCCGTTGTCTAAGAAGTGTCCGTCTAAGTAATGCTGTCTAAGAAGTCAGTGTCTAAGAAATGTCGTCTAAGAAGTGTCCGTCTAAGAAATGGCTGTCTAACAAAAGTCCTGGAGCCTCCTCAGATAAAGCAGAGAGTACACGCGAAATTAGTGTCTGAAAACTCTGAGTTGTTTTTTACGACCCAGAAGGGTCTGCAGTAGATCCGAACCAATGGGCACCCGACTAAGCCCGGCGCAATCCTTAAATTAGGGTATTTTTTTTTAGGCCGGGTGGTTTCCTCTTAAGAAGGGTCGGTTGGTCGATTTCAAACCCATGGGACATCGGTAAAGTTGGCGCATTCCGTTAGATAATGGTCTACGAAAGTCTTAGGCCGGTGTTTTACCCTTAATAAGAGTCGGCGGTCGATTTCAATCCCATAGGACTCGTGGTGGAACACCCGAGGCTAAGGTGTGCACAACCCTTAAGCCGCATGTCTTTTCTCCTAAAAATGTCAGCAGTAGATTCAAACCCCATGGGACCCCAGACAGAGTCCCCATGAATAGGTCCACAAAGTAAAAAATAAACAGCGCGGAAAATGCTTCACTACAAAAAAGCTTGGTGACAAAATACCTACGAAAAAAAGAAGAACGACTAAAATACTTCACTACAAAAAAGCTAGGCGACAAATTTACCCGCGACAAAAAGAAGAACTACAAAATTGACTGACTATAAAAGAGCAAGCAATGTATTTACCGGTGACAAAAAAAACGGCTATAAAAAGCTCCGTGACAAATTTACTCGTGATGAAATTACTGGACACCATATTTTTGTATTTGTAATATTAAAATGAAAGTAAAGAAAAGATCATTTAGTAGGACGAAGCAAACAAAGACCTTAATTTTGATACGTAGTGTAGTTCGTCCTACTAAATTGATCTTTTCTTTACTTTCATGCCAGATATCGAAATTATAAAAACTGTTCTGAAATGTATGGACATATACCAAAAATATATTAATATTGATTATAGTCAATAGACGCGAAACAAAAAAAATATAGCCGCTTGAATAGAACACTAAAATATGGTCAACTTTTTGAAATATAAAGCCGATTATTTCGAATTGTACGAAAGATATATAAATATATAAAACTGATTTGAAATGCAGAGATATAGTAGAAAAATAAATACTACTGAATTTGGTGTTATCTTACTTTGCACGAAGATAACTGGGCCTGAACCATTAGAAATGATGAAAATCCTGATTTTCAAAAAAAGGCATAAAGTCCAAACCTTTTTTCAGACGATATTTGAGTGGCATTTTTGGAATCTACGTAAAAAATGGGACTCAATTTAGAAATTTCAGCCCAGGGGCAAAATCCTGTACATAGTGTTATATATTCATGAACCTTAGCATCTTAAATTCAGAAACGTAAAGGGATTACATGGCTCAGTGCGGTATGCGTGTTCAACTCTCAATGTTGGGGTTGGAGGTTTGATCCCGAGAGGGTATGGTCATTTTTGGTCTACCTCATTCATAAGATCCTAGGCTTGATAGACTAATTTAAGTGCTATAATGCATATTTATATCCTGTTGGATACTGCAATTCAGTTGAACCAATTAGGCAAAAAAAATATATTATTCTTTCATATTTTGGGTCCTATTGTATTTTAGTGAAGGCCCTTCATTGAATTTTAATCATTGAAAGAGAAGCTATTATTTTTGAATATTTCAAAAGAAAATAGTCTGAAGGAACTGAGATTCTTACCACAATACTCCCCCTGAAATGTAAATACAACTGCATCTGTCGCCATTCAAAATCTCTAGTTTGTTCGATGATACCATTCCATAGGAATATATTTTGTTATTTATAGAACTTCTTTTGATGTCATTCCACGATTCTCAAGAGTTTTTTTGAAAAATTATAATAAAATATAATTTAACCATTTTTATTGGTTTAAAATAATTAGAATATGCTATATTTCGATTAACATGATTAAACGTCAGTCAGCCTTAAAGTGTTAAATCCTAAAGTTTTCCTTTATTATATCATTAAATTGACGACAAAATATATTTAAGAGGACTTTTAAGTGTGACGTTGTAGACCATTTGATATATTTCTTATTACGAGAAGGTCTTAAATGAGTTTTTTAAGCTTGATTGGGACTCCAAAAAGATATATATTTGTTGTTAAGTGACACAGTAATGGCACAATCATTTTCTGAATTAATTGAATCTGAACTAAAGCTGTACATCACAGAGATTTGCTCTTATACCCTTCACATACCTAAGTATAAGTATCATACTTCTTAATTATTAATTGTTGTGAGTAGTAAAACTTGAATTAATTAAAGTATTTGGAATTCTAAATGAAATAACTTTTTAATAATACATACTTCAAAAATATTATTATGGGATTAATTCATTTTTTTCTCCAACCAACCAAACAGGATTGTGTTCCATTGAAGATTACACAGCTTTATTTCTTTTAATTATGATAAAAAAAGAAGTTATGAATAAATAAATGTTTGTTTGTTTGTTTAGCTCCTAGATTGGACCCACCTCACTGGAACTTAATCCGGTATCAGCCGGTAGTGAACCTATCTAGGAGCTTTCTTTATTATTACAAACTAGTTTATCAATATTCAGACATTTAAATGCTTTAAAAATAAAATCTTCGAAGGCTAAATGTCGCTCCCCGATCTCTCCCTCAAGGGATATAATTTTTTGCCCTGTTGACGGACAATCAAAGATAAGATGGTACGGGGTTTCTTCTTCTTCCTCGCAGAGTCGGCAAATTGGGCTTGTGACCTTTCCCATCTTGTAGCGATGTCTGTTGAGGCCAATATGTCCACTGATCATTTCAACGATGACGCAGATTTGAGCTCGTTTGTATTTACAAATCTTACTTCCGATGTAGGGATTTGGTATGAAGAGTTTAGACTGGCAGCAAGTGCTCATCACACGCCATGCAGTCCTCCATTCCTTCAAGGTTGCTTGTCTGAGGGCATTTTTTGTTTGTCGCATGGATATTGGCACAGAAACAGGCGTGCCCCTCCTAGCACCGTCTTTAGCTAAAGCGTCGGCATACTCGTTTCCAGTATTGTTGTCGTGCCCTTTATCCATCCGACCGTGATTTTGCATGTAGATCTGCTTAGAGCGTTTTTGCAAGCGATAATTTCAGCTGATGCGAGTTCACCTGGCCTCATGTCCAGACTATGGATGGCAGATAGGCTGTCGGATAAGATTAATAATCTTTTCCCCTCGACTTTTTCACCTTGGAGATTACTGGCGAGATTTTTTATAGCCTCCACCTCGGCTTGGTAGACTGTGTTCATTACCTTGAGCCTCAAGGTTCTCTGGTCAAGAACAATATCGCCTCTCGTCAGAGCCCATCAAGCACCAGTCTGACCAACGATTTTAGACCCGTCGATGTAACCTACGAGATCAAAGTTATGGATGCACCATACGTATTTGACTTCGTAGCCCAGATTTTCAGACCAGAAAGGTACAGAAGGAGGAGGAGTTGGGATATCATTGACTTTTATATATTTGTCAAGATATTGTTGGTGTCCTCTACTCAAATGGTCGAACCATTTTAATGGGTGTTCAATTTAGTCTGAATTCTGACCAGGCATGCACGCTCCATTATATAAAGATGTAGAGGGATTAACCCACAGAGTACCTCCATTGTGGCCGTTGGCGTGGACCTCATTGACCCAGTACTACTCATGAGACCATGCCGTTGTAGTTTGCAGAGCTCTCTTTTTAGATATACACTCGTCATAAGTTTTGGTGCAAAAACAATAGCGCCGTAACTCACAATAGACCTTACGTACGCTACGTAGACCCATCTAGACTTGAGTGGGCTAAGTCCCCAATCTGATCCAACAAAAGCTTTTAGGGCAAAGAGGTTCCTTTTGGCCTTGGAAATGGCATATTATATGTGCTTTTTCCACTTCAAGTTATCATCAATTATTAAACCGAGATACTTAAACGTTCGCACTCTTTCGATTTCTATTCCATACAGGAAGTAAATGTATTCCAGGGAAAAAATATATTTTATATGGGAATGGGACAATTCAGCGCCACCGACTCAGCGCCGCCGATTCAGCACTGCCGATTCAGCGCCGGCCGATTCAGCACCGGCCAATTCAGCGCCAGCCGATTCAGCGACGGCCGATTCAGCCCCCTAATACCCCCATTGTTGCGGCTGACAGAATTCGAAGGCCCAAGGTGCACAAAATGGCATTTGAGGGTTTCTTTACTCGTATTTTTACCAATGTAGGTGGGTTTGAAACCCCAATACCCCGTTGTTGTTGAATACTTCTGCAAGACATTATCTTGTGCCAGGTTTGAACAATTGTACTGCTACAGAAAACATAATTTTCTTTGAAAAAAGGTCTGATTTTTTTAAAATCAAAGTCATTGAGGCTGGAGCTGAATCGGCCGGCGCTGAATTGGCTGGCGCTGAATCGGCCGGCGCTGAATCGGCCGGCGCTGATTCGGCGCTGAATTGGCCGGCTGAATTGGCCGGTGCTGAATCGGCGGCGCTGAGTCGGCGGCGCTGAATTGTACCGTACCATTTTATATCGTTGCTATTTATTTATATTACATTGTCGTCAGTTTATTGCATGCTTTAAGTATTTATTTTTTTTTTTTTTTTTTGTACGGACGTACAACTTTATTAATCATATGAGTGTATTAATCAACATGTGTAAAAATAAGAAAACAAATCATCCCTTAAAATCGCTAAAATATAACATAAACGTAAGAAACTTCATCATGATAATTATAATTAAAAAAAGAAAAAAACAATCAATCATCAAGGGGGGCTTCTAAAATTTTATCCACAAATTTATCAAAATTATCAGGCAGTGGCGTTTTAGTGCATCTAAATTTATATAGGGCGTTTGTTATTTTGTTACTATAAAATTAATTTCAGTTTGATGGGGGCCAATATATAAAAAAGAAAAATTATTGCTTTGTAAAATAATATCATATTTTAGAAATATTGCTAAAGCTATCTTTTCCCGAATTGGTCTAGTAGCAATACATTTAACAAGAAAGTGGTCTGTGGTCTCTCTATTTTCCTTACAGAAGAAGCAAAGTCTTTCATCTTTTGTTTTCCCATATAAGCTTCCCGTGGTCAAAGTATTGGTGATTATTTTATATTTTATCCAATATAGTGAAAAGTCAAATCTAAGGTTGGATAAGCCCTCAATAATTTTATTCATTTTAGCATTCACGTTCTCTCTGTCTTTGTGACGCTCGATCTGCTTTAAATATTTATTTTTAGTTATCTCATTAAGTTGTAAATTACGTAGATTTTTATTGTTAAAAAAAATAGAAAACCAAAGAAACAATTTCTTGGGCCAATCGGTCTACATTTAAAACTAATATTTTTTTAAACTCTTCGTATCTCCAGTGTTTCGTTAAAACATGTGTATTTGGTAAATTCATATATCTCACCGATAAAGTTTATTTTTTTCTTTATAGAGGTCTCTCGAAGGAAGTCTAGTCTGTTATTATTTTTTGTTGGCTCTTGCCACCCCATAAGAGGAAGAATCTTAGAAGCCAATTCCTCACTAACATTTGCCACACTCTCCCAAAATGGGCTTACTGTCTTTAAGTATTCAATGAGCCTCGAGGGGCCCTTTCCCCTAACTGAGTTGAAATCAAGACTTCTCTCCTCTTCCAGTTTACTTACCAATATTTTGGTCCACGAAGTGTCTGTATGAACAAATCTCTTAAACCAGGAAAATAATATGGTCTTCCATATGGTTCGTATAGAAAGGAGTCCAAGCCCCCCATATTTCCTTGGACATTGTATTCTCTCCCAGGTGATCCTGGGAGAACTTTCTTTCTTTAAAATGAATGAACGGGCTATTTCATCGACTTTCTTACAGAGTCTCTCATCAAACCGCGCTATTCGTAATAAATGAGTTACTCTCGGGAGTATTAATACATTCCACACGTGTATCCTGGTGGGCACATTCCAGCTGACTAGGTAATTATATTTTGCCGTGATACTATTTATCTTTTCTTCTATACACCTAACATTTTTGTCAATGTAAGAACCTCCAATGGATATGTGAACTCCTAGAATTTTTGCTTCTCCTACTATCTGTATATTTCGGGGGACTGATAAATCCAACGAACTTGTCAATATGTTGGTTTTCATAAGATTAATTTGTAATCCTGATAGTTTCCCCCTAAGATTGATAATTTTTATAGTTTCCTCTACTGACCGTGTAATTTCATTACTTGAGCCTGAATAAAGTGCTGTTATGTCGTCAGCGAAAGCCTGGGTTTTGATTTCAGTATCATGAAATTTGACCCCTCTAATTTTTCCGATTCATTAATTTCTCGTAAAAGTTTGTCAATTGCCAATACAAATACACAGGGAGACAGTGGGTCTCCTTGCCTACAGCCCCTTCTTACCCCAAACGTCTCGCAACTTTTCCCATATTCGGTATGAATCCTACGGAGACATATAGCTATCATACATATGAAATCAGGCCCAAAACCATAGAGGCCCAAACACTTTAAAATGTGATTGTGCGATACACTATCGAAGGCTTTTTGGAAATCTATTGCCATAAGGGCCTTTTTACTATTTTTTTCTTCATCTACCGAATCCATAATGCCCCTAATGGCGTCATGTATGTATCTGCCCTGGATGAATCCCTTCTGAGTCTCATGTATTATTAAGGGTAATACTTTATTCATCCTCTTTGACAAAATGCCACTATAAATTTTGTAAGATGAGTTAAGCATTGTTAACGGTCTTAGATTTTCGACCTTCCTTGGGTCTTTTCCACTCTTTGGTATCAACACCAAGTTGCCGTTGGTTATATGCGTTTCAAAATGCCCTCGCAAAACAGCCTCCTTATACACTCTTTCCAACAGTGGAGAGAGCAGGTAGCAGTGTTTTTTATAAAATTCCATCGGGAACCCATCGGGTCCCGGGGACTTGTTTTTCTTATTATTACCTCGCACATATTCACTTATTTCTATAGACGTTACATCGCTATCTAAAAAGTCTCTCAATGGTTTAGATATTTGAGGCAGAGAAGGGTCTGTGGCAAGTGGCCCATTATTGGAAAAGGTTATGTGGAAGCTATCATTATGTACCTTGCATCTACTATTTCTACCTCCCTCGTTTTTTTGACATTCCAAGCAGCTATATAGGTCTTTGTAAAACATTACGATTTCCCTTTCTATTTTACTTTTCTCTTTTATTTCATTTCCGTAAGAATCAACCAAAAAATTAACCTCTTTCTTCTCCATGTGTCTTTTTTCGAAATCTTTTATACGTTCTAGGATTACTTGACCTTTATCAATATTTTTTAATCCTGTTCTAACTAGACAGCCTCTGGCTGAGTAAGAGGAGGATTTCTTTAATAATTCTTCTCTGGTCAAACCATCTATAGACAAGCGTTTACAGTGTTCTAATTTCTCAGCCATTTGTCTTCTTTCCTCACTTTTCTTTACTCCTAGCTTTATATACTCTCTTCTTGAAGAGTCAAGGATTACTTTCAAGGCATGTGAGGCACTTATTATTTTGCCAGAATCTAGTTTGGACTTAACATCTTTAATTATGTGTTCAACTCGATCATTAGTCAGGTTATCTTCTAGGAGACTCACATTTAATTTCCATTTCCTTTTGTCATGTTTATATGGTATTTTAAAAGTAGCTAAAATTGGATTATGATCGGATTTGACTCCATTCAAGCGTTCATACTTGACGGTGTTTGAAGAAAGTCCCTGACTTGCAAAAATGTAGTCTAGTCTGGAACTTTTATATACTTGCTATTTTTCTTAACAAAGAAGGTGTGTTCCGGGTAATCATATAGCCTGCTTGCTACATCTTCGAGAGATCTCTTATTAAGTATTTGTTTAAATATTGATAAAGCCTTCATGTTGTTTTCGTTTTTGTAATTTTTCGTGTCCCTGTTTTGGTTTAAGGCTAAATTCATGTCTCCCAGTATAATGACTTCATCGAAAATCTTTTTCCCATTACCAAGGAATTTGGTGTCAATTGATTCAAAAAAAGCCGGGTCGTCATTATTGGGCCCATAAATAGACACAAGCCTAATCTTTATCTGTCTCCAATAGCATTCTAAAGCTGCAAAGTTCCCTCCAGTGTCTCTGGTTAAAAGATTCGGTTTTAAAATTTCTTTACTGCAATCAGTAATGAATGCGCTGAATTGACCGGTGCTGAATCGGCGGCGCTGAGTCGGCGGCGCTGAATTGTACCGTACCCATTTTATATCGTTGCTATTTATTTATATTACATTGTCGTCAGTTTATTGCATGCTTTAAGTATTTCTTTATTCCCTACACCTTTATACCTTTATTCTAGTTAGTGTTTACGCCAAAGGACAAGAAAGTGCTAATATGTGCTATGGAAGACTTTAACTGAATCATCAGAATAATTGGAATATTTTTTAATATGATGATATTTAAATAAATCTCCATCGTGAGCCCATCTCACTTGAGACGCATTGTGTGCAAGAGGGGTCCTTGTCGAGTATTTTCTATATCTTTTTGTCCCATAACTTTTTGTTGACATATGAAGCCTAGGTTCACTACTTAGAAATTTGTCCCCTCCAAAAACTTCATTACTCATTGCAAAGCCCTCCAGGGTATACAATTTAGAGAGCTCAAAATTAAAAATGGCACCCCTTATGTTGGCCCCTGTAAACCTGTTATCCTCCTAGCTAAATATAATTTTCTTCAGCTCCTCAATTACTTCTTCCATCATAACTAAAATCAAATGTGCAGACAAACAGAGCTTCAAGTCAATACAACTACTTCACCTATTAATACAAATTATATTTTTTGTTTCGCACCAATTTCAAAGAGAGTCAGTATTTACTCTATCGTAAAAATACAGTCAAATGCTGTTTCTGGTTCATGAAACCATCAAGTCTCGATTTCGTTTCCTACTAACATTCCTGATCACTGGCTCAACTTCTCAAACGGAGAGAATAAAATCGTCCCCACTGTATTAACTGGCTATCTATATGTGCCGGACTCAACACATAAATAAATAAGAAGGCTATGGTGCTATGATTTTTTTTAAATTCATCTTCATACTGCATTAGCTTAACAAATTATATATATTTTCAATTTTATAAAAAACTTTTGTTATTGGGAGAAATACGATTCATTTTTAAAGTGATAAATACTAAGCCTTCAACTAGCTTCATCATTTATTTAAACATGAAACAAATGAACTTAAAGCATGAAAAACCTCGGATCAGCTTAGCCTTGAAGCCTGCAAACCGTTTGTCCTTGGTTTTTTGCTCATGCAGTTTACTCATTTTCCCCGTTCAGCCGCGCCCAATAAGCTACATACTTGCTGCAGTCAGGACCCCTTAAGTATTCGGGCAAGTTTAGATACCTTTTCAAATCGTCCATCATACATGGAACTTGTTCCTGAACTGGAAGTTTGGTAATAACTGTTCTTAGCCAATTAAAAAGCTGAATATTTTGTGGATTAAATATGCATAGCAACGTCATTATTATTAGGTAAAAAAATAATTGAAAACTGTTCATATTCTGCATGGCAGATATATTTATTAAACATGTCGTGTTTTTTAAGATGTGAGTAAATATCAGGACATACAGGTTCAAAATATTTATTGCAATTTTCTAAGTAAAAGCTTTACTTTATCATAAATGCAATAAGCTTTAATTAAGTTAAGTTTTGAAAATAAAGCGTGTTGAACGTTTTGATCTTAAAGGTTATAAACGAACGGGATCAAATAATTTTTATTAAATATAGAGTTTTTTAAATTTAATTTTAGTTTTAAATGTGTTCTTTCAAGTGAAAAGATGTGCAATAGCCCTGTGCGTTAAGGCGTGTAATCCGTTATATTTCAGCACGAAGTAGCTGGTCTAAAATAATATATCTAATTTAAATAAAACAAAACAATAATAAAACACAACTAATAATGCTTATTTATATCCACACAATGCAATTCTATCGAACCATATAGGCAAAAAAAAAAAAAAAAAAAAAAACCTAATAAATAAAAGTATATATACATATATATATGAATATATAAAATATAAACAAAAAACCACATCGATTTTTGGGGAAAACATGCCTTGAGATCGGAGTAACCTACAGTGCAACTCCCTCGGCGAGAGCTATTGCTGCATCACTGGCAGCTCTCCACGTCCTGGCCTGTCGCAACTGTGGACTTTTATTCCAGGCAGTTCTTGCAGCACATACCAGGGTATCTGCCTGCCAGAGGAGGGGGTTGCGGACGATTCCGGCTGCGTCGGATCTGATATCCTTTTCATTTTTCGTCTCGAAAGCATGAGGCCAAGTGGGTTTCTCCCTCCTTCTTTGCCGTCCCTACTCCAAAATGCCTTTCACGCATCCATGGCTGCCGACCGCACGGCCATGGTGTTGATGGATGGAAGCCCTGCCGACGCCAGGAGGTCCCGGACGGGTATGTGCTCTCTCCTGAGCCTGCCAGTGAGAGTCCTGGCAACATCATTCAGAGCAACCTGGACAGCTGCAAGTGATCCTGTGGGGTTACTGTCTCCAAACCGTACGGGTGTGACCGCTGAGACAGCATAGCCGACCTTCCCAAGAACAATGCCCTTGGCTAGTTGGCAGAGGTAAGGACCCCTTGGGATGTGCTTTGCCAACCTTACATGCGTGTTCAACTCTCAATGTTGGGGGCCCAGGTTCGCATCCCGAGAGGGGATGGTCAGTTGTGGTCTATTTCATTGATAGGATCCGAGATTCGATAGACTAATTTTAATGCTATAATGCTTATTTATATCCTGTCGAATGTATTATATAGAACCATATTGGCAAAAATGTCATGTAATTATTGATTTTACTTCATAATAAATTCTAACTCAAATATGTATATTCTAAATTGAAAATTCAGGAACCGCTAAAAAGGTATTTAATTTTAAAATATTTTACTCAGGTCAGTTAATAAAGATGGAGTAATCGATGAAAATTCGCCTTTATAGTATTCCAGAAGCTTAATAGGTTATCATAAAAACACTTTTAACAAATTAAATGTACTTATGATTATAGTTTTTCCAGCATATATATAATCAATAGATTTCAAAAACTGTTCCCCTCATATTCTCTGAATACATGAAGTATTGACACAATAAATGAAAACTATATTATATATAAGTATTTTTCAGGCAAATCCCAGTCTTATCTTGATCAACTACATAATCACTTATTTAGTATTTCAAGGTTATTTTTATCATTATTTAATAAAGTTATATTACTAAATTGTAGCATTCAATATGGAAATAGAAGCTTTCGGTTAAAAAAACATCTGAATGATGTTTTTAAAAAACAACATAACCTTATAGTGTTTGAAAAATGACCTTACTATATAAAAATAATATATAACCGAATATATTACGTATTACACAGTCGATAAATAGATTGACTGATTACAATATTTGTTAATACCATTATATATAATAAATACATTATATGTATATTTTTATACCTTTTATGTTATATTTTATTTGTTGCGCAGGATGTAATCAAATGATATATCTATACACACACACACACACATATATATATATATATATATATATATATATATAGGGCTATACTATCAAATTGTCGCGACAGGAAATTGCAAGAAAAAGCATGGTGAAATTAAAAGCTGACGAAATTCCATCATATAAATATTCCCACATAAATGCTAATTGTCAGTACCAGTTTTGTCATGATGTCTCCATTATACAACTTTTGCCGGTTGAGTTTAATGAGGAGGAGAAAAGGTGCGCACTGGTGATGGCTCTCATCAACTCCCAAGGAAAATTGACTAATAGGGCTCTTGTAATATCCAAAGGATATTGGCCTCCAGCTCACCTGATCTAAATCCAATGATTATTTCTTTTGGCGTGTTAGAGGCGAGACCACAGAGCCGCTCACCTCAACCAAGACTGCCCTGATCAACACCATCAGGAAGGAGGCCATGGCAATACCCAAGCCTCAGATTTAGCCGCCACTGCTCGCTTTAAGAAGCCGTATGGAAGCCGTTATTGAGGCAAATGGAAGCTACAATCGAATAAAATATTTCTCAAATATGTAATTTAGTTGCCATTTTTTAATTTTTGAAATAGTATTTTTTACCAAGTTATGAATATTTATATTCATTGGTAGGTTTCGCGACAATTTGAAGTCCCAGCCCTGTATATATAATAATATATATATTATATATATATATATATATATATATATATATGTACAGGGTAGTAAGATCAAATCCGGCGGGTTTTCAGGACATCCTTTAAAAGGATGACGTCATCTGATCCGCGCAGCTGATTTTTTAGTAGACAGCCAACATATGAGAGATCATTTTATCATCGTCATGGCCGCATATGGGAATCTACAGCCTGTTATCTGGAACGATCAAGAACGCAGGTGTGCCGTTATCCAGATTCTTTGTATAAAGGGCAACACCATCAGCAACACCCAGGTCTCTGAGCTGCTCAAGATCGACAGAAGAAGGGTTGCTGAGCTCAGGCAGCAGCTGAGGATACAGGGACTTTCGTGCTGTCGTCGACAGGGCCTTCAGGCCCTCCAGGAGCACCCGCAAAGCCAGGACCCTCGACTTCATCAGGAGGGTGTCAGACATCTTCGAGCACGACCCCAGCAGGTCCATCAGGGATGTTGCCAAGGAGCTGGACGTTTCTCACGTAACTTTAATGGCCTGTGTGAATGAGGATTTGCGTTGTCACAGCTACAAACTCAAGGTTGCCAGCTGTTGACGCGGAAGAACAAAAAACATGCGGCCCCCTAGCTCCCCCGATTTGAATCCTATGGACTATTTTTTCTGGGGCTACCTTGAGCGACACGGCAACCGACTGGCTCACAACACTAAGGCCGCCCTGGTCAATTCCATAATGAAGCAGGCCAGGAAGTTGGACAGGGCCCTGGTGGCCAAGGCCTACTCCTCCTTCCGCACCAGGATCCAGCGCGTCATCGACGCAGGAGGCGGATGGATTGAATAAGCAGAATCTACACATCTGTACAAGCATTTAATGTCTAAATAAATAAAATTGAACATAAATTACGATTATATGTGTATTTTAAGTTGAGAGAAAAAAAAACAGGCGGATTTTATCTTACCACCCTGTATATATAATAATAATAATTTATTCAAAATATGTTAAATTGGAAGCGACAACCCATCTTTGAGGCATTAAACGAATTCTTCGAGGGAAGAATTCTCTTTCTTTCGAGGCGATCCAGTCATCGACCCGTTTTTGTATGCTCTCCAAAGAGCTGGTGAAGCGCTCTCCAGTAAGTGTCGACTGCATCGACCGGACTAAACGACAATCTGAAGGGGCAAAATCTGGTGCATACGGCGGGTGGGGTAGGACTTCCAATTTAACTCCTTCTAGATATGTTCGAAAGGGGTTGACCAACATGCGGCCTAGCGTTGTGACTAAACACCTTTCAATGTCCTTTTTCTTCAACTCCTATGACATCACATTTCTACCATCTGAACCACTCCCGTTGTATGTTGGCGTCTTCCAACGGTTGACCGATCAACATCCAATGCTGCAGATAATTCTTCAAGTGTTTGAACTATATTAATATCAAATAATTCTTCACATTCCTCATTTTGAAACTTTTTTAGGGCACCATCACGTTCTTTGTCGTCGATATCGAAATTACCACTTTTGAAGCGTTGGAACCAATATCTGCAAGTTGGCTCCGATGGAGCATGGTCGCCGTAAACATCCACAAGCAAATGGTATGATAAAGACATTTTTATGGAAAAAACCCAAAACTACAAAACTTCAATATCTCGTTTAATTTTGGAGGTACATCAAAAAAATTGAAATCATTTCTCCAAATTGTATGAATATAACATTAATATTGAGGACATGAGAGGCGAAAAAATGGCGAATTTTTTAAACTACATAAGTATACTATACAACTTTTGGGTCCGTTGAGGAGACACTTTCAGTTATTCGATTTGTTCAAACTTTCACTATATATATATATCAGGAAACGATAGGGACACTTTATTTCGCCGGGACCCGGCCGGGACTTAAATTTTAAAGCCGGGTCGGGCCAGAGCCGGATCGGGCCAAAGCCGGCCCGGGACTTCCAATGTCATTCTCAAAGTGACAAGTTTTTTAGAATATAATTTCCTATAAAAAATTCTTGTAAAAATTGACGACCTTTTTTTTAGAAAATAATTTCCTAAAAAAATCTTGCAGAGAGTGACGACGTTTTTTTTTAGAAAATAATTTCCTAAAAAATATACTCGAAAAAAGTGACGATGATTTTTTAGTAAATAATTTAAAAGAAATATTAAAGTCCCGGCCAGGTTATTTTTAGAGACCGGGCCAGTACACTCAAAACAGCGGGTCATTTCCTGATATATATATATGTATATATATATATATATATCAAGGTGCAATATAAATCTTTGGTCGAGAATCAAGTTGTTGATAGTATAAAAGTGTGATCATTTAGGCTAACATATTGCATGCAAATTGAAATCGATGCTACATGATGTAGCGGTTCAACAAAGCATCCCATTATTTAGTATAAAAGTATAACTGTATAACAGTTTGAAATATAAAACCCTCTATTTTCTCTCAGACCATTCCAAACACGGCCAGCTATGAACAATACGGAACTCTTTAACTTATATGATCATTAAATTAACACTGTATATTTTTATTAATATTCAATAAATATAAAAACTAGAGGCATGTATACACTCAGAGAGTGCAAACCTCCGGTGATCCCCACAAAATTAATCACTTAACGGAATTACAATCCAATCAAATATGTCTACATAAGTAGGTGTGTTTGGTGAATAATGAGTGAGGAGAGAGCCATCCTAAAAAACAATTCAGAAATACGTCACTGGATGTTTAAACTCCTTTCTTTTCTCCATCATGCTCTTAATATTAGCGTTATATTTTATTTAATATTAAGAGGAAGACGGGAAGAGAAAGAAGTTTAAGCACCCAGTGACGTAGTCCTTAGCTGATAAATGAACAATATTACGTCAATGAATATTTTTTAAGCATTTGTTCTTTCCTACTCCCTGAATAGAGACCCCATTTCATTATTAATATTTTTAGTATTTAGCTCATTTTGCATCTTAATTCTGCACTCAGAGATGCCAAAATTTATTCACTTGTTCCTTTTGGCATTTCCAACAACTCCACAAAGTTTCATTCAAATTTGTTCCTTACTTTTTGAGTTATCCTGCTGATAAACAAACCAACAAACCAACGCCAGTGAAAACAATACCTCCTTCGGCTGATGTAATGAAGTAATGTGGAGTCGGAATTGAATGTATATTCAATAAATATATAGAAGTGTATTGTTCCTAGTTTATATTTATATTGTTTTATTATACTTAAATATATTTATCTTGTAAATATATATTAATGTTGCAGCAAATATTTTGTCGTTGTATGCAAAACATTCTGCAGGTGTTCATCATTCCTGGCTGTTATCATAAAGTCCGCTTCTTTGACTTTACGCTCGGCACAATCATTAACGACATTCAATCAAGGCCGTACATTCACTCCATTAGTCTGAAATGTTGTACTGGTAGCGAAATATGTAAGTTTTATAATGATGCCCCTGTCAAAATACTTGTATTCACACAAATTTCTGTAGAATGTGAGGTCATTCCATCCTGCAACTACGGCCGTGTCACAAGTCAGCCACTATGTTGCATAAAGGTGTAAAATTAACATAGAAATTTATGTTGAATGATATTGTTGATTACGGAAGCAAGGCAATATTTGGCTCCATTATGGCCAGCTTCAGGGTCTAAATTAGTTTAGTCATCCAACTTGTAGCCTTTTGCAACTATCCTGGTAGTCGAAGGTGCATTATGTTGCCATCTTTAATTTCTGCATTTATATGGAAAAATTATTGCTGAATAAACTCAAGATTATCATTTTGTTTGTAGTTGAATAATCCTACAGTCATCAAGATGTTCGCCGAGCATATCATAAAAATGTTGAGCAAAAACCGCCTTCGGAAATTGTAAAACGAAGACTCCATAAGCTCGATGAAAGCAGGAATGTGTCCTCGTTATGTCCTCAAATCATAATGAAGAATCCCTTCTCAGATTCAAGACAGAAATGGCTCCGATACAGGCTGGCAACTTCATCTCTCTTCATGAGTAAATCGAAGATCCATTCAGAAGATCAACTATGCCACTGGTGTGGGAAAGAGAAGGAGACCTCGTTCCACTTTTTCTATTTCTGCCCAATCATTATCCCTGTTGTTAAGTCAGTAGAGGAAAAAATACAAAGGGCATACAGTGAACACCTTGAACCCCCAGACTGGCTAATATCAACGTCCCCAATTATGAGAACGCTTTTCAAATAGAGTCCATAATTTCCAAGGTTCAAGGAATTCTGTACGCCTCGCTGGTCAAGGGGAACCCTCTCCCTATAGGACTGGACAAGTTGGTGGAAAGATACATCTCCCTCCTAGACCGAATCAATTATTAATAAACATTTATATATTTTATGAAAAAATTGAATCCAAGTTATATTTTTTTAAAAGCATTTTTCGTGTTTTAAACTTTATATATTGACCATTTGTCCCCTACCACTTTTCTATTTACAAAAATGTTGTATCAATGAAATATAATTCATAACTATAAAAAAAAAAAAAAAACTTCTTTTGTTAAGTGCTACTTCGACAGAAAATATTTATTTTTGCCAAAAAGTTTGTATTCTATGAAGAAATGTTTAAAAAAAAATTCTGCTAAATTTATTAATTGTTTAGTTATTAAGTTTCTGTTTTATGTCTATATACGTCCTTATAGAAATCAATAAAGTATCACCTTATATCCAAAAAACAACTATGTATTATATACTGTGATATATATTTTATGTATGAAATATAATTATTGCTGAAAATCTAAAAAAATAAAATAATAATAATAATCCTACAGTAGACAAATGTGTTCCGCCTGCAACTTGTCTAGAAATTGTGTCTCAGAATCCTCTGGAACGTAGTATCTCAATGGACTGCCATTTGATAGCAGGTTCCTTCACTCTGTCTAGTCAAAACATGAATTTCTCCTGTTTATGTACTATTTAATGTTACTTGAGATAATAGAACATTTTGATTGGTAAAAGTGATGGGGATAGTGGCACTGATAAAGTTGTTTCATCGACTGAGAACAAACTCATGTGTAAGCCAAAGAAGAAAGGTGTCACAGTCATTCATATTCGAACAAAGCTTGTGTGACTGGCTACAAGAATGAAGATTACACCAACACAAACAGCTGTGCTCACGTGCAGTCTGACTGCGAAATCAAGAAGCCGTTTGGAAAATGGTTCCATACTCTATGGACAGCTGATGGATCAAGCCTTCATGAGTTTAAAACTATCTGTAAAGAGCAGCATGAGTATTCTATACTGAAACATATAGTCGTCACCAACACTCTACAAAGGATGCCATTTAGAAGATCGATTGATATTGTTGGTAGGAAATGCGTAGCGGATCAATCTACTAGATGTACCAGCATATATGATAGGGACTTACAATGCAAGTGGAACAACTATTGTCCGACTGGCATTAAGCTACCTTAGGACTGGAACGATACTGATCAGGTGATCAACATGGCATTTTACACCACTGCCTCAAACACCGACCATTTAACAGCCGCTTGCATTGTCATACAGAAAGTAATTGGCCGACCATTATTCTGGTCAAGAGTGGCATTGTTTATACGTCTACGGAACAACTGGGACAGTGTTTCTATTTTCCACTGTAATAGATACCCTTATACAACAAATAATGATATGCTTTGTTGGACTTATAAATCACGTAGTATTGTTTTCAAATTTTGCATACAATGTTTTAGAACACATGATTATGCTTTTATGATACCAACAACTCAATACTGGATCAAAGGTGTACCGGGTGTACAAGTGAAACTTTTACACTTAATAGGTCAAACTTTATTTAGATCTAGTACAGCAGCAAGAAAAATCACGTGAAAACCAATTTTACAGTATGAAACAACAAAGGTATGTTTTGAATATTTTCATTCGATGTACCCGCCGTTGGCGACCACGATGGCCATGAGGCGATTCCTGAAAGCCTGGCAGACCTTGACCACGAAGTCCTCGTCCATGCCGGCCCAATCCTGGTTGACGGCAGCTTTCAGGGCAGTGATGTTTGGGTGGCGAAGCTGGCAGGCCTTGAACTCAATGTGCGACCAGAAGGCATAGTCCAAGGGGTTGGCTTTGGGGCTCTAGGGGGCCACAAGTCCTTGGCCCAGAGCTCTTGAGGATGTTGATGAGAGCTTGGAAGCGTTGGAGATGCTCTTCCTTCATTGCAGGGGTCAGCAACGGCCTCTACAACCTCACCAAACTCTTCCCGCCTGAATTCTTGACTGCCAAGGCCAACGTGGAATGTGTAACGCCAATGTCGGCCGCGTGGGCCCTGATCGACTTCAACGGGTCCGCCATGAGGATCTGCTTCACCTCCTCCCCGTCTAGAGACTTCTTTACCCCCGACCCGATCTTACTCTCAATGCCAGTGGCCTTGACCTTGTACACGGTGGGCCTGCTGATGCCCAACTGCCTCGAGATCTCCGTCGGTGTTTTCCCGGCTTCCAGAAGTGGGTGGACGCAAATTCAGACATCACGTTCTTGAGATATTTTTTTCGGAGTCGATGGATCGATTTTTGTTTACTTTTTGTTTGAAAGATGACGAGCAATTTTTTTTTCGTATATTGTCCGAAAGAAGCTGAGAATATCACGAAACCTAACATTGAACTAATTACGAGTGTAAAAGTTTCACTTGTATACCCGGTATATTGATGCAACCTTATATATATATATATATATATATATATATATATATATAATATATATATATATATATATATATATACCAAATACAAAAGAAAAGGGAAGTACGTAGAGTTGAGAATCCAAATAAAAAAATGCATGTTGATTGGTTTCAAGGTCATTCAGACATTTCAGGTAAACATTTACCTGAAATTTTGTTCAGTGGATCATGTTCCGCCTATTTTGAGAGATTCTTTTTAATAATGGACACTAGAGGAAGTCAATAACATTTAAGAATATTATATTTTAGTTTACTATCGTTTACATTTTAACTCCAAATTTCTGCATGATGTATGTTATTTGACATATTATATAAACACAAAGATAAATATTTAATTTAGCATATATTGCTTTTACTAATGGCACTCTAGTTCATCACACAATTTGTTCTAAAACGTATATATAAAAAGGGTCTACAAAAGAATTATCACGTTTGAACTGCCAAGGAAGTTCCAAAGAACGACAACGCGAAGACATGCTCTGTGCATAATTATATTCGATATTTGTAACTATTTAGCAAAGAAGATGACATTGAACAAATAAAGAATTCCATAAATTCGACGTCAGCGCAAAGGATTCTAAATTAAGAAACCGTAATTAGTAAGTACAATGCCATTCCAGATAAATATTGGAGTATTCGTGTTTGGGGTTTTTGCCTGTCCTGCTCGTATTAGAGTTCGTCAGGTCATTGTCGAGCAAATCTTTCATTCACGAATATTGTTCTTGAGGGAAGGGTTGTGAGACGTTTTATCATTGCTGGTTGAGTGAGACTTCATTTGTCTTAAAATAATAAGGGTCACAAAAAAACTAGAGGCATATATACACTCAGAGAGTGCAAACCTCCGCCGTCACGGGGTCCTTATGAGCCTTCCGAGGCGAATTTTTCACGACTGGGGAGGCGTAGAGGGACGGGGAGGGTTCCCCTCAACGGAAATTCCGAGAGGAAGACGCTCCCGGCACCCGATTTCACAGCACAGCGACATCTATTGGCAGAGTAGGCTAACTTGAAATATTTATTAGTATTTAGCTCATTTTGCATCTTAATTCTGCACTCAGAGATGCCAAAATTTAATCACTTGTTCCTTTTGGCACTTTCAACAACTCCACAAAATTTCATCCGAATCCGTTCAGTTCTTTTTGAGTTATCCTGCTGAAACCAACAACAACAAACCAACACCAGTGAAAACAATACCTCCTTCGGCGGAGGTAATTAATCAGCATTTGCCAGAGCTAAAGCCGATTATAGTGATTCTTAATAAATATACCATTGGTTAGAGTCTGCTTGGTTTTTCGAGGTGGAATAAAGAGTAAAGAGCATGGTTAATGGGATTGTGCGTTCTAGACGAATGGCAAAGATCGCATAATCAATTCCGCCTTAGTTCTAAAGATTAAACATCAATTCATACTCTTGGATCCTATTTCCTATAAACAAAAACACATTGTTGAAACCTACAATATTTTTTTATAGAAGGAAATAAGTACAGAGAAACCTGTACATAACGGCCACTTAAGGTAATCCAAAAGAGACAGGTGACCGCTTTACACATGTTTGATTGTCATATGTCTAAAGCAGTTACTTACCGATAGCGGCTATCCAAATTTTCTCCACAGAAGAAAAAAGTAAAAAACTTTTTCGGTCCACGATAGAAAAATTTGACTTTATTTAAGGTTACATAATAAACCCCATAAGTTTATTATGAATTAAAGCTTATATTGGCCAATGCATAACAACGGATCGATGTGTCAATGTTATTGATATGAGATCAATAATCATATCGGCTGCAGCGAGGTATGCTGCCCTCTCCCTAAGGATTCCCAAGGTCCAGGACAGTCTATGGAACTTCGCGTCTGAAATCATAAAGTACTATCCCTCCTCATCAGCCCGACACTCCAGAATGCTAAAACGTATAATAAGTTATTATAACGAAAACACTAAGGACACGGAGAACTAATAGCTTATGGACTTTAAATCGGATTATTATCTTCGTTTTTAATTATGTATGCGTATTATCTGTCTTTGTTCATTAACTTGGTATTTTAAATTCGTTACATCATTGTTACAGAATTCATTAGGGTACGAATTTTAGGTCTTTAAATGGGAAACTAATTATAAACTAGAATGTTTATTTATGTTTTATTGTAAAAGCAAATTTTCCTATTTTACTATTTATTTAAGTATGTTACTTTTTGTCACTTAGATAAATAAAGGCCTTGCTGATGAGGAAAAAAAAACCTTTTTCGGTCCACGATAGAAGAATTTGACTTTATTTAGGTTACATAATAAACCCCAAAAGTTTATTATGAACTTCCTACACATTTTTTACAAAAAATACTTGCATCATACTCATATATCCAATGTATTCCCAAATATTATTCATATCCATATTACCAAGAGAACAGACTTTGCGCTTGCTGGACTGACGTCATCACTGGCAAGCGGGAAAAATATAATATATTTTACATGACGTCAAAATAATAGTAAGGTTACTGACGGTTCACTATCAACGATAACATATAAATATACTTCGGATATAACCATATATGTATAAACATATAAAAGTTCAATACTTAAATCAAAAATGAATCTTGCCCAATGACAATAAACGTACACTCAACGTACACTCAACGTGCGCAGTAGGATAATCTACTCGACCATAAGATCATTAGTTTTTGTAGGTTAAAAAAAATCAGTATTCATTAAAAATAATCATTTTGAAAAGAAAAAAGCAATAATGTTTTGAGCCTTTTAGATTGAACAAGAACACTCTAATGAGAAGACGAAAAATAGAGAACTATTATTTTTGATGACAAGTTTTTTTGCAAGGAGCTTGATACGTTACATATACAATATACATAGTGTATATACGAGGTTCGTTCAATAACAAATGGGACTCTGCACAGAACATGTAAATCAGTGGTTCCCAACTGGATTCGGCTCGTGGACCCCTAACGGTCTTCGGGCACTTTCCGTGGACCCCGCCTCAATTTTGTCAAAAACGCGAATTTCAATTCAATGTGAGACATCTGCGAAGTACAATTATATTTTTTTTTGACTTATATCCAGGCTTGTGAGCGTTCAGCTTTTTTTGCGTTCAGCGTTAAAAAAAAAATAGCGTTCCGTTCAATGTTTTTGCGTT
>CP045904.1:4730978-4760742 GCA_013387185.1 Caligus rogercresseyi | reverse complement strand
CTCTATGAATGCTGCTGTATACCTCAATAAGGCAGAGTGCCACGCGCCCTGGGTTTCACAAAATAAATATTAAAAAAACATTTTTTGTTTTACTGATTAATTATTTAGGGAACATTAAAGCAAATCGATACCCTAGGAAAGAGGGGGAACCGCAACAACAGAAAAGAAAAAGTAAAACTAGGATATAATCATAATTTATTATTGGATCTATATATGAACATACAAAAAGCTAGCTTGCCTTCGTGTTGAATCAAGGAAATAAATATATGATAAAAATACAACCATTTGAAAAGAAATAGTTTCATCATAAATATGTAAGCTGAATATCTTTAGTACGTCTTTCTCTTATTAAACACTTATATTGTTTGATTGCATTATACATTTAGAGATTGTAATAACGTTTATGGCAATAAGTTATGGAAATACTATGAACGCGACAGAGGGACAGAGTGTTTTAATGCTTCAGTGGCCGGAGTGCGGTCTGGGTGTATCCAAAGAATAAAATGACCGAAGAATATCATTTTTATAGAATTTTATTTTTCTTTGAGGAATCTTCAATACTCAGTGAAAAAACGAACAAGAGTGAGAGAGAGCGAGAGATGTGAGGAAAAGGAAGAACGACCGCAAGTGTGAGCGGGCCGGTCAAAACTTGGTTATCCCCAAGGTACATATATAGAGATACAGGTAGGTCACTCTCGAACATAAACAAAATGTGAACATCACTGAAGGTTTTTACCAGGGATTTCAAAGGGATTAATTTCTTTAACTCTCTAAACTTCAATCAATAATATGATAATAATATTGATGTTTTTTTCTAAGAGAAAATAAAAATAGTATAAAATCATTATTTGAATAATTAGTTTTAGTTATCTATTTCTTTGATTATGAGTAGTTGTGGACGAGGTTGTTATCCTTTCTACTAATTTCAAGTATCATACTCATCCATCTTCTAAGGAAACTTAATTTGGATCTTGGCTCACATTTCCATGATTTCAACATTTATTTGACATCTTTGTCAACCCACATCGGATCCTCCAAATCGAGTTCACTCACAAAAATGCTTAGAAGAAATTAACTTCTGAAAGCGAAAGTCCCTGCAAGTTTACTCCATAGACTGAAGTATTCGATTAAGCACTCATTAGGAAGACATCTGTGTGCCTCTTGAGCAAAATTTATATCTCAATCATGAGGAAGGAGCATGTTGTTGCACCCAGTCAATGGAATAATGAATTTAGCCTCAAGGGATTGAGCTTTCGTTCTCCGGGACTTCGAATTTGTCACTTGAATGATCAGAACGATCAATTGTCTAAATTCTAAGGATCTTGCCGGAACTATATTTTTTGATATAATTTGCAATTCGGATTACTTTCATAATCATAAAGTGGAATCTTGTAGGGCAAGCAGCTCATAAGGCTTCAGTGTCTCCTTCTGCTTTTTCTATCGTCTTTGTTAATGAAATTGCTACAAAGCACACTTCAAAGCTCCCCTGACTGGACATTGACATGTTACTGTGTCTTCTGCTGCACCTCTACCCATACCAAGAATAAATGATTTTCTATGGTTTCAATTGGCCTCCGAAATGCTAATACTCTTATTGGCAATATGTTTCGATTAATTTAATTAAGTCAACCAAAGTGTGATTATTCTCAAAATGTTGTGAAAATTTATTTTTCATCAGTATTTTGTTGTAAACTCTATCGGAAATAATGATTTTCACATCACAAATCCAATTTTATTAATACAGATTCCAATCCATGAATACCCCCCCCCCCCAATATTTCAGTAATTTAAAAGAATATTTTTTATGTATACTAATATAAAATAATTGATTAAAGTTTCATTTGTTCGTTATATAAAGATGTAATTTTTTTGTACTTTCTATTAAAAAATAATTCTAGAAGTAATACCACATGCACATGTTATAAATTACATTTTAAACCAAATGAAGTTATCTTCTTAAATACAAAACAATAATTAGATGTATGAATAAAATGAATATCAATAAGAAACGAAACTTGCATTAAATATCTATTGTCATAGAAGGTCTTACCCAATCTATTAGCAGTAGAATAAGCAGTGAAACATTAAATTATATGACTGAACTGATTCATCCGATGTATATATATCAATTAAGTTTGAAGAATAATGATGTATACTTTTAGTTACAAAACCTCCATTAAAGAAGTTCACTCATTTTGTATGGTTGCATTTATGGCATTCATTTACCCCTGACGTTTTTTTAAGAAAATCGTTTTAATTAATTAGTTTCCATGAATAAATAAATTCCAATACTTGTCAAATAAGAATTGAAGACGAACTTAAACGAATAATTACACTTATAGTAAACAAACTTAAACAGCATTATTTTTCATTGTATATATTTCAGAGTAAATTGTAGTTTCACGAAAATTTTTCCATCCCAGCCATTTTAAAAAGTGATTTTTCTTCCGTAAATCTTTGACGTCATGATGATACTCCTTCAGTCGTCGTCTATCCTATCCTAAATATTAAGTTTTTGTATATTACCAGTGAGCTGAACGTTGGTAGGTCCTTCGTATCGAGTTACTCCATCGCGTCCTGGTGGTCAGACAACTTAGTTGCAAAGTGTTATATTTTTGGAATATCATCTTAGTATATCAACGAATGTGGGCATTCCTCCTCTTCGCCCCTTTACTAGAATAAGTCTGCTTGAATTCACTCTTTCTTGGATCATTCATGGCATCACATCGGAGGTATCTATAAATAAACAAAAATATAATTAATAATGCATTCATTTATTTCACAAAAAGTTAATTACAAAAAAATATTTTGCAGGGTCCTCTGAGCAACCCTATAACTTTAACTAAAGTTTGATAAACCTAAATCATAATGATATAGGATTTAATGTTGGAGTTATGACTATTATTCAAAATTACGAATACTAATAGATAGCATATAATTGAATCATACAAAAAGTACTTGATGGTGTGCATTAGGGGGTATTATAGAAACCTAATATTAAGATATCAAAATTTAACCCCCCGCGAAAGTTGCGTCATAAGAAACTAAATGATCGTAGAAAAATAGATTTTGGTTTGACCCCCCCCCTTACCCCCCCCCCCCAAATTGCGTTCAAAGGTTTCGTTATGAAGCAAAACTTTTTGTTATTACTTATTTTGAAAAATTTAGTTTTACTAAATTTAGCTATGGTCAATTTATGACTTTGTAATTTTTTGCAAATTTTCGTCAAATAATATTTTAGTGCCAATAAATGAACTTAAGTGCTGACGCACCAACCATTTTTAATTAACAACTCCTACTAGGTTCTTTTATAGTTTCAAGAAGGAAAATAAAAAAGAGAGTACTCATGTTGATGTTTTTAAGTTATTTTCTAAATACATTTACTTTTCACATTTTAATTTTCATACAGTAACTCCCTCACATGGTTGAGAATATAAATCTATGACGTTAATTGTATCCATAAACTTTTGCAGATAATAATATAGACGAAAAATATTTTCTCAACTGATAAAGAGAAGCATCTAGTCATTGTTAAAGGTAACTTGTTATTTTAAAACTTAATTCTTATTTCTTAAAAAATATTTTTAGAACCCCACCATGAATACATTGATCAAGTATCACTAAAAAGTGGCATAGCGGAAGATCAAGCGAAAGAACTACTTTCAGTAGTCGAAGAACATTAAAGCATTGACACTTTGGTCGCTGTTGTGTGTTACGGATGCAACACCAATGTCAGAATATGGTCAGGAGCAGAGTTGGTCGAATATTACTTTCAAAGTAGTAAGTATTATACTACTTTTTACTGCGTAGTAATATTTTTAAATATTAGTTATTACTTCACAAAAGTAGTATACTACTTTGAGTAATATACTACTTTTTTGAGCATTCCGAAGCAATAAGTAAAGGCAATTCAAACAGGATTTGTAAAAATCCTCACCAAACCTAGTTTGAATTTTTATAATAATCCTCTATATGTTATTGCGATTATAGAGTAAGCACATGGCTCAAACATGATAAAGTTGGTGAATTCAAAGACTAAATAATGATTTTTGACATTTTGAGAGGCATAGGTTTAATTATCCAACCCAAGCCCTCGGGCCCCACATGTAGATTAAGGCTTTTAGGGTTGAAACCCACCGCCACCCTAATTAAGAATGAGAGGAACCCTAATTTTACAATATTATACACCCCAAGCCCTCGGGTGCCGCCTGCTGATATAGGCTTTTATTTGGGTTGAAACCCACCGCCAACCCTAATTAAGAATGAGAGGAACCCTAATTTACAATATTATATACCCAAAGCCCTCGGGTCCCGCCTGCTGATATAGGCTTTTATTTAGGGTTGAAACCCACCGCCAACTCGGGGTGTATATATTGTAAAATATGGGCAATTAATTAGGGTTCCTCTCATTTGTAATTAGGTTTGGCGGTGGGTTTCAACCCTAAATAATTGCCCATAACGGCAGGCGGGACCCGAGGACTTGGGGTGTATGAGATTGAAAGTAGGGACTCCTTTTATACCTAGCCAGAGTTGGCGGTGGGTTTCAACCCTAAATAATGCCCATAACGGCAGGCGGGACCCGAAGGCTTGGGGTGTATGAGATTGAAAGTAAGGACTCCTTTTATACCTAGCCAGAGTTGGCGGTGGGTTTTAAACCCTAAATAATTGCCCATAACGGCAGGCGGGACCCGAGGGCTTGGGGTGTATGATATTAAAAGTAAGGACTCCTTTTATACTAGCCAGAGTGGCGGTGGGTTTCAACCCTTAAATAAAAACCTATATCAACAGGCGGGACCCGGAGGCTTTGGGTGTATATATTGTAAATTAAGGTTCCTCTCATTCCTAATTAGGGTTGGCGGTGGGTTTCAATCCTAAAAGCCTCAATCGACATGTGGGGCCCGAAGGCTTTGAGGAACTTATTTTCTATATGATAAAATCCTCCATAAATAACGAAAAGGATGTTCTGTGTGTGGGTCTAATTGAATCCCCTGTCTTAAATATCAATATTAAACGTGCATTTTTAATTTTTATAATAAGCAGGATTATGTCCATTGGGTGACGTCACATACATTCACAGTTCATTAATTTTCATCAAAAATGCCTGTCGAATATTTTTTGTTCACGAAAGCAATATGTAACTAGGATATTACATATTAGTTATTACTTGAAAGTAATATCTAATATGTTGTTCTCTCTAGTTATTGCGCAGTAATATCACTAAGTAATATATTACTCGCACGCGCGTTAGGGAACAACACTGGTCAGGAGTAATAAAAAAGACTGGAGTTATCTCTTAAAAGACCTCTTCAGTGGATTGTTTGTCTTCTACACATGAATGAGTTACCTTTAGGGAGTTTTAAACATTTAGATGGCGCACAAAAAGGACCTCGGACTTATGAAGGTCCCATAGGAAAATTAATTAATACAGACTTTTCTCATACAGCTCATACAGCTTTAGTGAACACAAAGACAGTCACTAAGGGGTATAATGGTGGGACTGTTGGATTTCATATCTATAACCCAAGGGTCCTTATGCGAATCAAACTTCTGAGGGCAAGATGCTCTAACTCAGTCTTAGTGAACGCAGAGCTAAGCACTAAGGATGCGTTTCTTGGACTGCACTACATCATTCCGTTATCTCGGGGGCTCCATACTAATAAAAAATATATACAAAACAATCATGAATATAAACATAATAATTATCCTAATTCTATTAAACCTGCCTTTTTCTGAGGAAAGACTTGACTTAGATAGGTCTCTCATTGATAGGTGTTAATGCGCATGTTCTCAGGGTTAAATGAAACAACTAATCGCTTTTACAAAAACCCGGATTAAGAGTCAGGTATTCAAAGCCAGGGTCTCGGGAGTCTGTCGAGTCTCACTCCATCAAACGAGAGTGGGCTTAGTTGATGACTCCTTCATCGGAGAATCTGCCGCTTTGCCTACCTCTGCGGCTTCTTCAATGATGAGTGACATTCACGTCTTCATGAGACCTCAGTCCCATCCATTCTTGGGACTCCACATTTTTTTTTCTTGGGCACTGTTTATTGCTGGTTGATGAAGCAGAGCAAAACTCAATGACGGCACCGGAGAACAAATATATATACTTATATATTATATATATATACAGTGTTGTTCCCTAACGCGCGTGCGAGTAATATATTATTTTGTGATATTACTGCGCATAACTAGAAAGAACAAACATATTAGATATTACTTTCAAGTAATAACTAATATGTAATATCCTAGTTACATATTACTTTCGTGAAAAAAATATTCGACAGGCATTTTTGATGAAAATTTATGATCTGTGAATGTATGTGACGTCACCCAATGGACATAATACTGCTTATTAATAAAATTAAAAATGCACGTCAATATTGATATTTAAGACACGGGATTCCATTAGACCCAAACACACAGAACAACCTTTTCGTTATTTATGGAGGATTTTATCGTAAAGAAAATAAGTTCCTCAAAGCCCTCGTGCCCGCATGTCGATTGGGGCTTTTAGGATTGAAACCCACCGCCAATCCCAATTAGGAATGAGAGGAACCCTAATTTACAATATTAACACCCCAAGCCCTCGGGTGCCGACTGCTGATATAGGCTTTTATTTAGGGTTGAAACCCACCCCAACTCTGGGAAGGTATAAGAGGAGTCCTTACTTTTAATCGCATACACCCCAAGCCCTCGGGTCCCGCCTGCGTTGTGGGCTTTTATTTAGGGTTGAAACCCACCGCCAACTCTGGCTAGGTATAAAAGGAGTCCTTACTTTCAATCTCATACACCCCAAGCCCTCGGGTCCCGCCTGCGGTTATGGGCTTTTATTTAGGTTAAAACCCACCGCCACTCTCGTTAGGTATAAAAGGAGTCCTTACTTTCAATCTCATACACCCCAAGCCCTCGGGTCCCGCCTGCGGTTATGGGCTTTTATTTAGGGTTGAATACACTGCCAACTCTCGTTAGGTATAAAAGGAGTCCTTACTTTCAATCTCAACACCCCAAGCCCTCGGTCCCGCCTGCCGTAATGGCTTTTATTTAGGGTTGAAACCCCCGCCAACTCCCTTTAGGTATAAAAGGAGTCCTTAGCCAGAGTTGGCGGTGGGTTTCAACCCTAAATAAAAGCCTATATCAGCAGGCGGGACCCGAGGGCTTGGGGTGTATGAGATTGAAAGTAAGGACTCCTCTTATACCTTGCCAGAGTTGGCAATGGGTTTCAACCCTAAATAAAAGCCTATATCAGCAGGCGGAACCCGAGGCTTGGGTTGGATAATTAAACCTATGCCTCTCATAATGTAAGAAGTCATTTTTTAGTCTTTGAATTCACCCACTTTATCATGTTTGAGCCATGTGCTCACTTTATAATATTATAATATCATTTATAGGATTATTATAAAAATGCAAACTAGGTTTGGTGAGATTTTTACAAATTCTGTTTGAATTGCCTTACTTATTGTTTCGGAATGCTCAAAAAGTAGTATATTACTCAAGTAGTATATTATTTATGTGAAGTAATAACTAATATTGAAAAAAGATATTACTACGCAGTAAAAAGTAGTATATTACTTACTACTTTCAAAGTAATATTCGACCACTCAACTCTGTATATATAATATATATATATAATATAATATCTATTATATATATATTATATATATATATATATATATATATAATCTATATATATATTCTCCGGTGACGTCATTGAGTAGTCACACTGCTAGGATTACATGTTTGTTTTGTATTGCCCATACTTTATTTTACAAACCTTGGTTAAAACTATCCATTGAGTACGGTTTACCGTTTTACTGACCAGGGATAGAAAAAGAAAAAAACAGCTGTCGATTGAGATATAAGAGTAGACATAGACAAATATATGCGATCACAAAATGATGAATATCTATGTTATTTCCGAAGACGTCTTGTAAGCTAGCAGTGAGGAGGGAGGCATTGCACGATTTCCCCCAAGAACAAGTAAGTCTCGATGAGGGAGTTTCTCTGACCCAATACTCAGCTGTGGTGACTAGGGAGGTATTGGACTTTTTAATAAAATAATTAATATGTTTCTATGATTCACGGTCCTTGTAGATAAGTAACTCTGGAAACAGTAGGGCAACTCCATTCAAGGTAGCCTTTACAAATATAAGAGCTCAAGCAATGAACCATGATGTAACATTGAGAGCAACAATAACTTTCGCCTTCTTTCTTTATTTCAAAGAAAACTTGTATGATATATATGTTTGTTTATGTTTTCATTGAGCTTGTAAACTAATATTAATTTTGGAAGGGGTGAGGCTTTTTTTTTTTTTTGCCTATATGGTTCGATAGAATTGCATCCGATAGGATATACATAAGTATTATAGCATATAATTAGTCTATCGAACCTAGGATCTTATCAATGAGGTAGACCAAAAATGACCATCCCCTCTCGGAGTATTCTAACCTGCGCCCCCAGCATTGAGAGTTGAACACGCCTTAACACGCATGGTTATCGAGCTCCCTTTTGGGGCTTCTTAAATTACCTGGATATTTATATATGTCGATGGCCATATATCAATCGACAGCTGTTTTTTCTCCTTCTAGGTCAGGTTGTATAAGCAGTAAGCTATATTTATTAGATATGGTCAAAAGGACTTTCTTAGCATTGAAATGAAGAGACGCTTTCACGGCACTTACAAACTTCATATCTCTGATGCATAGTAAATAGTCTGTATAAGGTAATATTATATAAGTGCTTATATATAAATTGTTCTCTTGATGGGTTATTTAGAGTTATTGAACAGGAGTAGAAAATAAAACTTTATGATTTACTCTTTTGTGTCCATTCAAAGTTGAAAATTCAAATCCAACTCTCTCGCTTATACCTCAATTTTTTTTTTGCTCGGATGGAAGTTGACTTATAAACATATATGTAATTCACATTTTTCATCCTTGAATTTTAACAAATTTTTGGTAAATATATTACAAATTATCAATAAATTATATTATAAAAATTGATAATGTATTATAATATACCAATAAATATTATATTATACAAATTTTCAACATATTATATTATACAAATTATTATTAATACATTATATTATAAACATTATTGTATTTATACATGGACGATTTGTGGTGCTTCTCCGTGCATCAAAAATAATGCACGATAAAATCAATAATATTCCTTGTCTAAACGGCGGGGAAGATCTGCAGCAAACCTAGTAAGAAAGACATCATTTGTATAACCTGGAGCTATATAATTCTGACTTTTTAGCCTTACTAGAAAATCGTATGTTCTACAGCTACCATAACTCTTTGGTGGATTTCAAAAGGGGATTATTCTGTACGCATATTTCTTTCGTCGAATTACTCACCAACATTGGCTTATATTTGACGCATGTCTAAAATGATGCGTAGTAGAAAGAGAGGAAGAAACGACCCAAGAATTCCTTTTTTCTGTTTCTAAATATTTTTACTTACTAAGGAATAACCACATCTTATAAACAACCAATAAAAGTAATCAACAAACTATGAAAGAATGTAGGCCATAGAAACTAAATGTATTCAAAAGAAAATTATGCCAACTGACGCCAGGTAGAATAGCTGAGAGGAGGTACGCCGCTCCAACTCGGCGCCATAATTATTTAAAATAGATATAAATATAGTATTCTAAATATAAATCACCATATCAATTGTAGAATAAACTGTCTTTCCTTATATATATACCATAACTCATATTTTAAAGTATGCGACCTCCTACGCTCTAGTATGTTTCTCAGCTATAAAGTTATCCTCGATAAAATATTTTTATTTCATTTGATTATATATTTTAATATTAAGCTTTTGGATAAGAACAAAAAGATCAAACAAATGCGTATTTAGTTACAAAAATGGAATTCCTTATCGAGCAATAGAAGATGAGTGAACAAATATTATTTTTCTTAACCAAAGCATTTCTACTGGTAAAGTATGCTGCTTAAAAATGAAATATATATATTATACCTATATATATATATATAATTTATATATATTTTTTAATATAAAAACTTTGTTTATTCCAACCCATTCACTTCACACAGTCGCAGAATTTGAATTACATCAAGTTCTTGAAAACTTGTACGCTACTTTAATTTACATGTATTTCATCCCTGGAAACAAACTTATTATTTTCTAATTGCAACGAAACAAGAACAATAGTAATATATGTAAATGTTCTTTATTTCCTAATTAGTCAAATGCGCTTTGGAATAACTTAAACTGTTTAATTGAGACGTTTATAGTATATCATCACCTTGAAAATAAATTTTCTTTTCTTTTAGAAAAAAAATCATGGAAATCACGATAAAAATATAAATTACAACAATTAATTAAAATATTGCATTATATATGTTGTATATGTGCTGATTCAAGCATTTTGTATAAGGTTTTTTGCAACAGGAAATGAATTTCTTTAAATTAAAAGAATAAACATGGAAAGTAAACTCGTTTCACTCTCAATGCTGTGGATTAATGTTTCGGAATAGTCTTTTTGAGTGAATGAGAAAGGCCCCGGATTGATGATATCTTGTACAGTACTCTTGGTGAAGATTATACCATTCTATCAAATAGGTTGAAAAATAGATTGTAGGCAGGAAACGATCGGGTACGCGGCCCGGCCTGGCCCGGTGTCTAAAAATCACCTGGACTTTATTTTTAAATATTTTCGTTCGTTCATAATTCTGAAAGTGACGACGTTTCTTAGAACGAACTTTTAAAATAAATAAAAAACGTCATCACTTTTTTGAGGATTTTTTTTATTAAAAAAATAATAGGAAATTATTTTCAAAATACGTCGTCACTTTCAGATTGACGAAGGAGTGAAAATATATTAAAGTCCCGGCCCGGTTTCCCGACGAAAAAAGTGTCCCGGTCGTTTCGTGGTTGTACGATAATTTTCTAATCTATCTATTTATAATTGCCATATTGAGTAAGACAAATACATTGACTATATCATGGCACTGACGCCATCTAAGCCTAATTTATTATATATTTTATTTGGTAAAAGGTGTAATAGCTATGTCACACCGATATAAAAAGCTTTTGAAAAAGCAAACAAACAAAACAATAATGTATTAATTAATGTACATACATTAAACTATATATCTGGACCCTTTTATTAAATTAAAAGCTCTATCGTACTGTGTTGTATCTGACTATTCCAAAAGGGGGGTATTCATTTCTTGTAGGACTATTGCCATGGCATGAATGGCGAATTACTATAAAATCATATTGCTCCTCATGTAAATTGTTAGGATAAGCTGGAAATCTGTTATTTGCATTCATTATATGGAAGAGTGGAGAGGGAAAATAAAGTTTCAGCTAATGTTGTACCTTATTTTTTTCTATGGTCAAAAGCTATATAAAGAATAACATATAAGAGAGCAAATGAACGTCTAAGTTTGATAAATATTTACAAGGCATCATGTAGTGAAAATAAATGAAAATATGATTGCATTCAAAGGAAGATGAAATAACCAATGATACTTATGGTTTCAGATATTGTTGGTAATTAAAAAGTATAAGTTAGTACTATCATCTTAGAATTTGTAATGTTTTTAAATTCAAGTCAAGTGAATCATAGGACTTGCTAAGGCATATTATGATCTTAGAGTACTTGATCATATGGAAGGACAACATTATATACTTGTTTCATATAAAGCAACTTTCGCAATATTATCATAATAAATATTCATCATTATATTAAAGATTATGTTTTTAATTGTATAAGTGACAAACCAAAATATATAGAATCCATAACTCAGGAATTTTGATATGAATATAACTTTTTATATTCTTTATGTAGTAATACATGGATTTACTAAGGCTTTATTATAGCATCACCTAGAGGATTTTGTAGAAGCTCCTTGTTTACTCTCACGACCCATGGAACTTGAACACAAGTAATTATTGGAAGCAACAAAATGAATGGATACTTGAATCTATAAGTTTTTTTTGTGATTGGCTGTCCTTTTTATATAAGCTTACATATATATTTTTTGCTAAATTTATATTATATTATATATATATATATACAGGCTTGTGAGCGATCAGGAAAAAATAGCGATCCGATCAAGAATAGCGATCAGAATTCTTTGCGATATAGCGATATAACGATCAGGGATTTTTTCCGATCAGCGATCCGATCAATTTAATTGCGATCAACAAAAAATTACCTATGTATACTAATTCTATGTAAAAATTTAAATGTATATACAGTCAAACCCTCATAAGTATTCATCTTTATATGGCAATGGAATGATTGTTTCCCATAGCCTATGAGCTCCAAAATAACGACTTCTCCATAGGCGCCTGTCTGTATATTTTGGACAAAAATATCAGAATGATTGTTTCTCATAGCCTGTGAGCTCCAACACTCTGGCTCCACAATTGACATTTGTCTGCATATTTCAAGACAAGAATGCCAGAATAAATGTTTCCCATAGCCTATGAGCTTCAAAACATTGACTTCTACATAGTTGCCTGTCTGTATATTTTAGGACAAAAAATATATCAGGATAGCACACACTGGCTTTTTCCATTAGTATTAGTCTGTATTTTGTGTTTTCTAGACAAATATTAGTCGTTGGAATGGATTTTGGTCAATGTGACAGCTAGTTAAGTTTTAAGAAATGTTGGGTTTGTTTCAAAAATTTTATTAATTTTTTTCTTTTTTTAGTTATTTTATACAAATTGATCGGATCGCTATTTATTAGTGATTTTCTTACGATCAAAGATAAAGATCAGGACCTTTTGCGATACTCCGATCAGCGATCAAATATCGCTATATCGCTATTGATCACCGATCAGAAAAAAAGTCCGATCAACAAGCCTGTATATATATATATATATATATATATAATATATGTAGTTAATGCATTACCAAAGGTAGTTGTATATTTCAAATATTCGTTTAATTAAATTCAGACTTGTGAGCGTTCAGCTTTTTTTTTTTTTTTTTTTTTTTTGCCTATATTCGCTTTTTTTGTGTTCAGCGTTAAAAAAATTATGAAGTATCATCCCTCCTAGCACTACAAGAAATTTCACGCTGGCTATTACGAATACACAAAAAGTTTTTAAAGAAATAAATATTCTTAATTAGTCTTTAGTACAAAATGTTTTGTTGTTTTGAAATTTTAAATAGTTTTTTATTTATATAAAATTAGAAAGTATGTTTTATGTGATTTTGTTGTTTGTTAATGTTTGTTTGTTCATGTTTTTTTAATATAGTTGTGATACATTGTTAGGAATTTTGTTGGACTTTTGTTTAGAGTATTAATTTTAATCTATAATGTTTTATATTTATATTGTTTTATTTAACTACTCTAAATAAATAAAGTAAAAAAATGCGTTCCGTTCAATGTTTTTGTGTTCAGCGTTCCGTTAGCGTTCAGTGTTCAAATATTTAAAATAATAACATTGTGTAATTTAGAAAAATGGAAGTACTATTTAAGGTTTTTATAATAAAATGAGCCCGAACCGATTTTCAAATGATATAAATTTGTTGACTGGATCTAACCCAGGGGTTCCAACCTGGGGTCCGCAGAACGTCTATATTCACAACATATGAGGGTCTTTTTTTAGAAAATAATTTTCGAAATAAATGACGACGTTTTTATTAGAAAAGAATCTCCAAACAAAGTAACGACTTTTTTTTAGAAAAGAAGGGATGACGTTCCAAAAAAGTGAGGACTTTTTTTTAAAGAAAAGAATTTCCGAAAAAGAGATGACGTTTTTTTTTAGAAACCGGTCGTTTCCTGATAGTTGCATACCTACATATTTTATTCTGTTTATTTTGTAATAAAAATGAATGAATAAAATTGTGTGTAAATTTTGGTCATTTGGGATAATAAAAAAGTGCTTCACTATTCTATAGAGAGTTCTTGGGAGAGTAGTTTATAAGTTCTTCTCATAATATTTCAAGTTTATCCCAGAAAAAATACTTAATTAAAGCTACATTGAAATGTTTGGAAAAATTGAAAGCTGAACGCAAAACTCTTTTTTTTGTTGCCTTCAACGTTCAGCGTTCGAAAAAAAGTTGCGTTCCGTTCAGCGTTCCGTTCATTGAACGTACGTTCAGCTGAACGCCGTTCAATCTCGCGTTCCGGTCACAAGCCTGGTTAAATTCATTCTTAACAAGATGAGCACTTGAAACTTTTAAAAGTATGAGTGGTTTGTATATATATATATATATTATTGCATTAGGGTCTGGCTTCGGAAGCCATAGTTTACTTTGTCTACAGGAGCTATCTTGTAACCATCGGAAGGCCCATTCTCTATAAAGACCCCTCCTTGTCTTGTCAGGTCAGACATAAAATAATCTGGAAAAGGAATGTCCTTTAATAGATTTGATCTTGATCCAACTTTTTTTAAGTCGGTCAGCTTTCTCATTTCCTGGCCAACCTACGTGGGCTTTAATCCAAGGAAGGTTGACATGGTTTACACGTCCAAGTGCATTCAAAACATTGATGCAATTGTTCATTGTACGAGACTTTACAACAACCGAGCCCAAAGATACAAGAGCTGCTTGGTTGTCGACATAAAAATCAATTTTTTGGTATGAGATTTTTTTTAAATATAAAAGGGCTGCCTTTAAGATAGCCCCATCCGAATTTGTTATCAATTTTGCTTCCATCGGTGTAGCATTGAATACCATTACTGGCGTTCAATAGACAATACCTCACCTACAGAGAAACTATCATAATTAATGAAAAATGTTTTCTTCCAACTCATTTTTAGATGCGTAGAAATGTCTCGGTTAATACAAGATGAAATTCTTAACTTTTTATATTCATGCCACTCTTCAAGAGTATGACCAGGTTTAGACCCAATGCTCTTCCATCCGTGTGGCGTGATATTCAAATTAAAAAGTGCCTCTCGGGCCCTCATTTTGATATATAAATCTAGAGGAGGCAAATCGAAGATTACCTCAAGTCCATTCGTAGGTGTACTACGATAGATAAAGGTTGTTCTTAGCATACCAAGCTGTTGTATACGTTCCAGTTTCTTCAGGTAGTTTGGGGTCGACGAGACCAGACAATCGATCCATTAGAGATCTTAGGACGAATTATGCTGGTATATACCCATCTCATTGCCCTTGGAGTCGGACCCCAGGTTTTCCCGACGGCGTTGTTGCAAGCCATCAGTAGTTTTTTGGATTAGTTGAGCTTGGTTGTGATGTGGAGACCGAAGTCTAATCCCGAATCCAGAGTCACACCTAAGTATTTAACAGAATTAGATAAACATATGTTGATACCATTCATATTCAAGTTCCTTATTTTAGGGGCCTTTCTTCTTCCTGTGGAAGATAATAGCCACTGTTTTATGAGGAGCAAACTCAAGGCCACAGCCATTACCCCACTCAAGAGCCTTGTTAATGACATCTTGAAGGATACAGACCATAGAACTCCAACCCCTTACTCTATGCTTTTCTTTCTTTTGTATTAACCATCTATCGGCAGCTGTCACTTTAAAAGGAGGAAAATGAAGAAATTGATAAGTAAATATCAAAAGACGGATCCCATGGCAACCCATCTAAAGGAAAAATACTAAGCTGAGTACCTCCTTCTCATTCATATTCTGAATATTCATTTTAATTATACGTTAAGGATTCAAAATTGCAAACTACTTGTATAGGCTCAAGCGGATAATATTAATTTCTTTGCATTGAATACCATGAATTTAGTTTGTATTCTTGAATAATAAACGTAACTGTCATTCCATTTTCCTCCAAGGGATTTTATCTTGAAATATAATAAGCATACTTATTAGATTAGTATTTTTATGTGCAAAAACAATTGAGGATTCAATGTTACAAAACAAGTTTTTTCTGGCATTACTTTTTTCACAATCTTTTTTACAATTTTTTTTGCCTTATGGTTCGATAGAATTGCCAGCATCCGACAGGATTTAAAAAATTTATAGCATTAAAATTAGTCCCTCGAGCATAGGATCTTATCAATGATGTAGACCAAAATGACCGTCCCCTCTCGGGAATATTCGAATCTGCGCCCCCAACATTGAGAGTTGCACACGCCTTACACACACGGCTATCGCACAATTTTATGGATTTCAGTAATAATAACTCTCATAGTAAAAAAGCAACTAAAAAACAGGCAAATGATATGATTATTTTCAAAATTATATCAACTTTTTAATTACCTTGAAAAAGAGATACCTTTTGCCATCGTTGATATGATGGTTTTTTTATTATTACAATATTGTTTCTGTAGAGAAAGGGCTTAGGAAAGTACAAGTCAGTTAATTAAGTATTTAATAAAAATTTTTTCTAATCCTATTTCAACCAAATTAAGACTGTTAAAGAGGAAAAAATGAAAAAAAGTTCTCCTCTTAATCAGACTCTGTCTTGGACAATTTGACTTCAATTTCTGAAGGCTTTCTTTTTTTAGAGCTTTCTCAATTTTAAAATATACATGTTTTATATATTAATTTATATCTAAAAAAACCCATTCAATATTAAAAATAATTATTGGCAAAAGGCAAAAGGAATATTTCAAATAAAACAATAAAATAAATATAAACACATATATTAATGTTTTCGATGTAAAAGTCAATCATTGAAATGGACACAAGGAAGCTCTAATATATGTACATAAGTCCATGGACCGTTTTTATATCCTAGTTCTTAGAATGAGGACTATCTTCCGGTCCAAAAGCTTCAAGATACATCAAAGTGCGATCCAATTTATTATGAGTACATGATATATAAGTCATGCATGCTACATATCATATCCTCGATTGCTCAATGGTTTAAACATCAAGGCTTTCTGCAAAGTATATTGGATTGTACAAATATTCTAATGTTACTGTCGGTGGTAAAAAATCAGAGCTTTTGCTAAAACAATTATTTTATGTTCATACGACTTACGAATTAAATGGAATTGTGAATTTATAAATATTTATTTGTTCATTACAAATACAGTTTTGAGAGATTTATTTTGTGTAAAATAATCATCTCAAAGCGTTTCTTAAGAATTTTATACATAGTTGGTTTATTTATTAAGCTTAAGCAGGAATGTTGTACTATTTAAGCTTTGATATCATTTTGCCTGTATTATCCGATAAGTTTCACAGAACCCAATAAAAAAGCTTCAACACAAAGCGTGTCGAATCTGTTTTGTAGGGCTCTTTCTTTGCTGACCACCCATGAAATAAGTCAAGCAAGCCATCAGGGAGGAGATGCAAACCATTGTCAGTTCAGTTTGTTAGAATGCCACGGACAATTTTGTGATGCACATCTAGAAATACATAGAACTAAAGAAGACATCTAGAACAGAGGCTGTAGAACAGAGAAAAAAAATACCAATAGTTTGATATATTTTTGCTGCAATGTTTTACACATTAATAACCATATATATATATATATATATATATATATATATATATATATATATATATATATATATATATATATATATATATATATATATATATATACCTACTATTTTTCGCCGGGAAGGACTTAAATATTTTCATTCCTTCGTCATTCTAAAAAGTGACAACGTATTTTTTAGAAAAATCATTCCTTCGTATTTAAAAATGACAACGTATTTTTTTAAAAAATAATTTTCAAATATTTTTTAATTTTTTAAATTTATTTCTAAAAAAATGTCGTCACTTTGAGAATGACGACCGAACGAAAATATTCAAGTCCCGGCCCAGTGATTAGACACCGGGCCGGACGTTCAAAAAACAGACGGGACCCGGGCCGGATACCCGATCGTTTCCTGATATATATATATATATATATATATATATATATATATATATATATATATATATATAATATATATATATATATATATATATATATATATATATAATTATATATGGATTATAAATATATAAATATATAATTATTGCCTCTTAGGTTCGAGTCAATTGGATCAAAAGACTTAATATTAATCTCTTAGGTTCGATAGAATTGCATCCGACTGAATATATAAGCATCATAGTATATCTATCGAACCTAGGATCTTTAACTAAAATATACCTTCCCCTTTCGTGATAAGATAACAATGAATGTGCACTTGCAATATAAATACGCTACCCTTTTAAACGCCCATTTAATTTGATCAAGTTTGATCTTTTTAATTTAGATATACATTATCATAAAGTCCATGAAAAAAATTATTTTAATATATGCACAAGCTCCCTTGTCACTGACCCACTGACAAATTTTTTTTTAATCCTGCGGAAGGTTGTTCATAGAGTCATTATTTTTATTATTGTTGTTCAAAGTGGTGGTGGCATGCATATCAACTCATTAGTATGAATAATTTATTTGAAGTGAGTGCAAGTTTAGAGCCTCTTCTTGGAATCAATAAAGTTCTATGTGTGATAGAGTATAAACCACACAATGAGGTGATTCATAGATTCCATTTGCATTTATTTTCACATTAGGAAACCTTGGTTTTTGGAGCACTTAGGAACTCAATGTCCGGTAAGAAATGTTCCTTTGTAGTTAATTTAAAAAATGACGTCACTAGAAATGACGTACTCCAAAGAGAGTCTGTAATTAGGTAGTTTTAAAATACGGTTTTAAATGAGGGTCGCTATTAGAAGCACGCGCCAAAAATATATTTATAATATTATGGTTATACATACACCACTGAAAGCCGTTTATATGTGGATTATTTCAATATTTTTCCTTGACCAAAGTGGAAAGAAGCAAATAACAAAATTTTATTATTCCGGCTTAGTGTTGTGACGTCATCGCCGGCAAACGAAAGGTCAGCTCTCTTGGTTATTAGAACGAATCTTGTTTTTTGAAAATAACCCTTGGCAATACGTAGCCTTTGAAGTCCCAACTTTAAGCAAGGGAGCTCATTTAAGGGTACTTTATTCAGAGGAAGCAGTGATAATCCCTAGAATTCATAGAGTGATCCCTCTCATATTTGATTTTTAACGTGTACATCTAGGAGGAAGTACATATAGGCCTCATGTCCCTTTCTTTTAGCAGAATATGTACATATGTAGAGGATTCTTAACAGGAGGCCTGGGACTTGTTAGTCTCATGAATTATAAATGGTTACACAAGTATGTACACATACATATACATACACACATACACTATTGGAGAGTATATATATATATATATAAATATATGATTCCCATGTTCAATATATATATGAGTAGCAGTTTCTATGAATTATTTAATTTACTCTTTTATCTGTACGAGAGCCTTCCTCCTTAGCACCGACGACGCACGTATCAATAACTATTGTATTCTTTCTCCTCCCTCCAAGCCCCACACACACACTTGAATTATATATAGGTACATATTGTATATATATATATATATATATATATATATGTAGAATGAGGCAAACACAAATGCTGAAAGATAAACGAACAACAACAATATCAACAACCTTTTAAGAAACAGCCCAAGTTTTTGAATGTGTTTGCCAGAGAGAGAGAGAGTAAAACAGTAAACAAAAGCTTTTGAAACTGTTGACTGGGTCTTCCTCCATCTTGTTTGTTGGTAGGGATAGCGTTAGTAATATCATAGGAATTAAGTTTGAGTTTGCGAGTCTAGACCATAGAGATATAAAGATATAGAGAGCTTATTTCTTTCACTAGCAGAGAAACATCGTTCAGCTGTCGCCTTTGCCTATATAAACAAAGTAATTTACACTACGGTCATCGTAAGCTGATCATAGAGATGGAAAGATATGTTTATAATGGAAACAAAACGTATTCCTCTGAAGAATCTAATAAGCCCTCTATGTCTTTATATCTCTATGGTCTAGACAGACAAATTGGCTACTTACATCAGGGGATGAACGTTTTATATGTATTTGTCAAGGCGAAAGCTTATCCACCTTATACATGCTTTTTAACTCGTGAATGAGCCTTACATTTTGGTTAATTTTTAAGGATGGCTTAGCAATATCTATACTTAATGTGTGGCAGTGACTTGGAGTAAGAGAGTATACACATTAAAAACAGCCGTTCATTATAGGGGATTGATGTGAAACTAGACAAGAGGGAATTCATAACATATTGCTTGGATCCAATATTGTGGCTGTACCTACTTAGTGTTGTTTTGGTCCCAATTTATTCGGTCGGGCACAGTCTTGGGACCGGTCCTATCGGCCCTTAGGAACATCCATCCTGGAGATTGTCTTTGTCAGCCGTTTAATTTTCCATAAAATGTTGAAAGTGTATTTATATAATAAGTTCTATCTTCTAATATTATATGTATATATTCGATTATACTGAGCGTTAATTCAATAGCAACAAAAGGGTTTCATAATATTTATATTAGACAATTTGGAAACATTTTTTCACATAATATAGCCTATTCAGTATACATTATTATACTGGTCATTACTCATTAAATGTTTCTGTAAAAATAGTTCATTCACAACCTTTCGTTTCAACCACTATAAGCTAATTTTTAGCTACTGTCATTAAGCATCGATGATTTATTGTTGTAATAATAATCAATATTTAATACTTAATAATATTATATGTAAAAATGATTATATTTGTCATCAGCTCATTGAATAAAAGGATTTTTCCTTTTCATAGCGTGTTGACAACATGATGTGATTTATGACGTCATATAGAAAATATTTTTTCCTTTTTTAAAGACTGACTAAAAGGACTGGAGTGCAGTCCTCGGTACCAAATAAGGACCAATACAACACTAGCTGACAGCATTACTTTCATTATAGGACCATCTTAACAACTTTTAGGTACCTCAAATTGAGGCACATGGTCTCCAAGATACTTAATTCCAACAAAAAGATTCCACTTGCTCGCACAACCATGAACTTATTGGGACACCATTTTTTGTGAGCAATTAATTTCACGAGCGATACCACACCTTTTTTCTTTGGATCTAGTATATAAAGGCAAAAGTCTATGTGTATGAACCAGGGACGATTGAAGCATTGGGAGTAAACATTGAGCGAGTTATTCGCAATGCTCGAACACATCATCAAAACTTGGTGCGAAGAATGAACATTTAAAGACCAGTTGCATAAAGTAATATTATTATTACATTGCGGCCTTTATAATATATAGAGAAGATAATTGAATCGAGTTCGCAATAAATATATTGTCTGAAGATTTTACAAGTAATCTTCAGCTTACAATTTTTTTTCTTGTTATAGGAATAGTGCAAGAAGATAAAAAATGCGATTGAAGGTTGATATGGACAAAAATAACCCAACTACTTTTAACAAAGGAACGGCAAAAGTCTCTTTGAACTCCGAAAATCAGTTCACCTAAACAACTCTTTCATTTCCATGAGTATTTGTAGATCATATTGGTCTGGTTTATGGGAAGAAATGCAGTATTTTCATTTAACTCAGCCTAAATCTTGTTACTAAATGTTGTTTCTTACATTTGCCTATTAAACGGTTTGGTTGAAATAAAACTAACAATTATTATTATTATTATTATGAATTGGTGAAAGCAAGAGCCCTATGTACCGGAGTGGATTAAAGTTACTTTAGTATTAGTTGAAGTACTTTTGCAGTAGGCCTTTCTGACTTGGGTGTCTGGAAGAAATGATAAGAAATAAAATGAACCTTCAAAGCTACTTCATCGAAAACTCTGAAGTTTTAATAAATAAATACTCAGAGCTTAGTAGCGAATCGTTTTTTTGTTGTTCAGAACCCAAACCTTCATGGCTTAAACCTTTTTTTAAACCATGAATCTTCGAACTTTTTTGGGTATAGTGGTTCAAAAAAAGTGTTCGGAAGTAGCTGTTATGATGTAATAAAAGGTATTTAAACCTAAAAATCTTAATTATCCCTTATTCTGGCTTAAGTATATAATTGTTACTAACACCTTAACCCTTGGTGCAATATATGGCAAAACAAGTGAGGATAAGTTTTGCTCCCTTCTGTATGGATGCAAGGGAATTTTTTAATGGAATGTCCAGAGGTGATTCGATTTTTAGATGTTTTAAGGGAACGTTTTAATGAAAAGTTCGGCCTCGTACTGCTGTTGAGGGAATTTGTTTATTTTTACTCTGGCCCCTTTCAAATGAGATCAATTTTTTAACATCAAGGGCGCGCTATAATTTGTCCAAAATAGCGGATTTTGTCGTTAATAAGCCAAAGTTGTAGTGCTATTTTTTGGGGCATATATTTATATAGATGCCAGTGTGGTTCTTTTTTTGTTTGTTTGTTTGTATTAAAAAATATGCTGAGTATATTTTTTTGTTTATTTAGTTGATGATATATGTGAGTGTTGACTTTTTTTGTGGAATGTTGAGTTTTTTTGTCCTCTTTTGTATGAGTGTGAGTTAAAAGCTAAAATGTTTTAAATAAAGTTGTACGGTCGTACAAAAAAAGAGTGTTTATTCGGACGAATTCGGTAAAGGGATACAATCATATTGAGAAATATGGTAGGCGGTTAAGACTAAGTATCTCTGGTTCCTAACCAACACTTCTTAACCAGTTTGTGGGCTCCCAAGGGATTCGGAGGTTCACTCCTTAGGGTTTGGTTCTCTAGGCTCAGCTCTATAAACAACTAATAATTACGATTACCATGCCTTTTAGACTTATTCAAGAACAATATTTTAATGACTTTATATGATGTCGAAGACTCAACCTTGAGTAATTATTAGTTAAATTCTCATCTTTATCAAATAGTTGATTAGAATTATTAATTAATTATTAATATCAAACCGTACAGATGATACTAATGCATGTAGATAAAACTCGTTAGAGATATAAGCGACCCATATCTCTGCAATCCTGTGAAATTGCTTCAATTTTTTGTCGTGGTTTTTAACTTTTCTTTTATATTTCGACAACTTTTTTATTACTAAAGTTCCATGTCTCAATTACATAGAAGTTAATTTTAAAGCAATGATGTCATACTTAGGATAATTAGTTTTTTTGTTAATTGCCAAATCTTTAATGAAATGAAATGATTTTGTTTTAAAATCAATAAATAGACATAGTAGTTTAAAATTAAAACTTCAAAAAAGATTGACGCAATTATACAATTCAAAAATCAAATAGATTAATTTCTACTTAAATTTAGTTTGCACAACAATAAATAAAAATATTAGTAGAATGTCAATACTTTTTCATTATTTTTAAAAGATGTTTTGACTTTAATGAGAATTCATTGATTTCTTTCGCAGTAACGCTCCAAGAGTTTTCCATTAGCTATGGTATCCTTAGAGAAACTCTATATCTTGCCGCTGCATTATGGCTCTAATGAATCGAATGCATTCGTTTGCAGTTAATCTTTTTGCAATCAGTGCCTTAGCATTTATGATTGTATATGTAATCACTTTGAAGCATCTGATCGTTTTTTGGGGGGGAAAACGAAACAATACCACGGCTTTCAAAATGTTATTGGGGCACTGTTCAATTCCTTAACATTAAAAACTAGAAATGCCTTAAAATGGACACCGCAGGGCAATCAGGAAAGGCATACAACGTATGAACATATAATTTGCCACAGTCCTTGCAATATATATAAATACTATAAAATTGAAGGATATCTATAGCTGAGCCGTATATTTTTCCTCCACAGGAATCCCTGACGTAGAATCCATAGTTCTCCAATCATCAGGAAGTAGCTCCATGTTACTATATATTTGACCTTTTTCTTTGAGATAAAGAGACGTCATCTTCACTGGCATTTTTACCTCCGCCGAAGGAGTTATTGTTTTCAATGGCGTTTGTTGGTTTGTTGGTTTTTAGTTTGTTGGTTTGTGGTTTGTTAGTTTGTTGGTTTGTTGGTTTGTCAGCAGGATAAACTCAAAAGTACTGAACGGATTTGGATGAAATTTTGTGGAGTTGTTGGAAGTCCCCCAAGGAAGAGAAGTGATTAAATTTTGGCCTCTCTGAGTGCAGAATTAAGGCGCAAATTAGCTAAATACTACTAAATTTTTCAAGTTAGCCTACTCTGCCAATAGATGTCGTGTGCTGTGAAATTGGGTGCGGGAGAGTGTTCCTCTCGGAAATTTCCGCTAGGGGAACCCTCCCCGTCTCTCACGCCTCCCCAGTCCGTGAAAAATCGGCCTTCGGAAGGCTCAGACGGCGGAGGTTTGCACTCTATGAGTGTAATATGCCTTAGTGATTATTAATTATGATCGCCAAAATCTTAAACAGAAATGTAATGTTGGACCAGGATTTTGATGACGGCTTTGTAAGACAAATATGAGAAATGCTATCCTTCCGTTTGCCGGTATGTCGTCATCGTCGTGAAAAGTTAAGATCTTTGGCAAATGGAATGACCTTGTTTTTCAATACATTATCTTCATGAGAACGGCCATGCTAAAGAAGTTATGAAACGCTGACCATATATATAAATTTTCATTATGCTGGTCTTCGTATTATAAATAAAGGGATTATTATGACTACTAAATTAAGAGGATCTAACAAAGTTGAATATGATAACGAAAAAAACACCAATAGCATAAGTAATAATGATACTACAACTGCTACTAATAATAACAATACCTTGTAACTTTGATCCATTGATGGAGTTGTTGAGGGCGTGGGGGAAAGGTGTTATTTTATTAGGTGCAATGGAGCTACTACGAATGTTTTTCGTAAGCATATATTTATATATTAAGTACAACAGTATTTGATACCTCTGAGTAATAAATACATTGTTGATATTACATAATACATATTTTCATGAATATACATACAGCAAAGGACTGTTTACATGTATGTATATGTATGTGTGTTTATTTACAGGGTCATTATTAAAATCCAGGACACTTGTTGTATATATTCTGTGCTCAAGGAGCCCTTCCAAAAATAAATATAAAGTTTCTTAGATATCACGAAAAAATATATCATACTATGTCATAACGTAGTTGCGTATCTTTTCTGGTTTTTTTTTTTAATGGAAGTAGACCAGAATGTATAAATACATACGGTAACTTAGTTAATGTTAACCATTTGTAAGTATCGTTATTGTCAGCTGAGACTGCTTTCTTTTTTTTGAAATAATTATGGCTCAAAAAGGCTTATATGTACTAATATCCTCCAGAGCTTAAAAAACTAGATTCCAGAAATTTTTGGAATGAACACATGGTCACCGTTGGGCTATATGAGTTAGAATGAGACGTGATTAAAGTGTCTGTGTGTTATAGGGTCTGAGTCAGGACTCTCGACTACTCGATTCCACCTTGGATAAAAGGTTTGAATTTGTCATACTCTAGGATCCTGTAACAAACAAACAAAAAAGTAAAAAAACCGGATACATGAGGATTCAAGATGGAGGTTTGGTGGTAACGGTTTTTCGGAACTTTCCTTCGTTCTCCCACAGGATGTTTACGCTCTTAAGTTTGAACTCCGCCTATACAAGAAAAAAATAGAATTATAGATTAAATTTTGTCAATCAAATTTAACAGTTTATATCTAGAGTATTAATGTTATTGGACAGGAAGGTGAATTTATTGTTGAAGTTTGGTTGTGGTTTCTTTTATTGAATGCCTTTTATGGTTTACCTGATTTTTGTAAAATATGGAAATGGTTATTTATCTATATTTTATATGTGAAATCATTAACTACAATCAAGTCTTAAGACGTAAAAATATCAGATATTCGTACATATTTGAACATAAAATACCACTAAAGTAATCAATAAACCGCTTACAACATGTATACATTTAAAAAAATACTATTCTATCGGATTAAAGTTATGTACGACCTAAGGTGCGACTAATTGTACAATGAAGTCTCTGTAATTAAAAGACACTGATAACTTAACCTATCAGTCGAACTCCTAAATAGGTGATTCAAAAACATTTAGTTCCAACGATGATGCAATACCATCGAAGCAAATAAAAGAAAAAAAGCTCGTGTGTTTGAGCCAATATTGTTTGTTTTGAGTATATCCATAATTATGACATAAGATGCAATCCAAGGGTTTAAAACTACTTATAAAAGGAAAGAAGACTATACAAATGAAATAGTATACCTTCACATTTTTTGAAAAGGCAAATTTGGTTAAATGGGTTTTGAATGTACTAAATTTATTTAAGAGTATAATGTTTGTTTGGTGGTGAGTGTTTGTTGTATTCAACTAAATGGTTATTGATTATTTTATATCACGACTTCTCTAGGCCTTTATATACATTATTTTAAATTTATACAAAAGAGGACGTCCGCGATCGGTTTGCACTATGGAGGCGATTAAGAGGGTCCGAGAGAAGATCTGCCGAGATCCTAAGAGAAGCAATAGGAAGATGAATGAGGAGGGAAGTAGTGATTTTTCTATGAGGCAACTAGTTAGGAGGACCTGAGCATATCAGCTATCACCTCCAAAAACGACAGATCCTAAGGATGAAAGTTTTGAGAAGAGAGTTAAAAGACCAAAGGCTCTCCTCCGCCGCATGAAGTCTCGCACACAAGGCCAGATACTTTTTACGAACGAGAAGCTTTTTAACGTAGATCCCTCCCATAACTACCATAACGATAGGTTCTAGCCAAGGGCATCAAGGAGGTCGAGATCTTCAGCCCCGGCCACTCTGCCAGAATATCTCAGGAGTGGTGCAAAAACTATTTTTAAGAACCTGGACTTCTCTATCTGGTCCATCCTTGAGTTCAGAGCTGCAAGGTCTACCATAGGTCTGTGGACGCCCTGAAGGCCTCCTGCTCAAGTAGTGGGACAATATATATGCCGAGGAAGGGCGTGTCTGCCACAACTCCTTCACCAAGAGGCTCAAGACCGTTTTGAATGCATTTCGAATAAGAACTTTTAATTTTGAAATAAATATATCTAGTCAAACGGCTAAAAGCCTAACACCGTCTACTTTTAATGATTTTGTTGAAAAAAATGAGGTTTTGTCGTTCCCATAAATAAATTTCTCTCTCTCCTATATATCTATATATATATATATAATAATATATAGCTATATATATATACAAGGTCCCGATGAAATTGGCGCGAAAATTCTTACTGATAAAAATTGAATAACTATGTTATGAATAGAGATATTTATTTCCAATAAAGTGCATTTGGAAGGTGAGGATGTCGTCTATAGAATATTTAAAATAATCTTTCTCAGCGTCGATAACTTTCTGTATGCAGCCCCTGAGAGTGGCACAGGCTCTCTTCAACATCCCTGTCATGGACGCTATGTCCTTCTTGATCGAGGTGATACCTATATATATATATAAACTATAAACTAAAACAACAAAAAATCAAAAGGATTGTAACTAGTTTCATGAGGAATTCTTCTTATTAGTATAACTTGTACGATTGTTTTTTTCACATACATATGCATTTAGGCTGCAAGGGTTTTTAATTTATGTAAATATTGCACACATAGGGTAACGTATGTGTATGTGCAATAATAATGCTATTTATATGTGTACATACATATAATATATATATTTTTACAGCTAGGAGTTGAAGGTGAGGGAACAACAGTGTTCCTCCTTGTTTCATATTTTCAGGATAAAATAAGAGAATGAAGTATTGCCAATGCATCAAATAATAATAATAATAGGAATAATAATCATCTTGAATTTATGTTCAAAAAACATACATATAAAAAGTGATGTACATAATTAGAAGTGCAAGTAGAGAAAAAGGGAAGAGCAAGAGGGGGAAAAAGTTTTTTTTTTTTTCATTTGACTCCTGATTGTTGATATCCTATTCATGTTTGTAGGATAGCAAGAAGGCTCGCAATCCCCTATATGATTTTTTTTAAATATTATGTAACACTGTCTTCTTTCTTTAATACGTCCCGTGGTCATAGTGATGATCTATATATCGACAGATATGATGAAACCAATTATATTTATTGGTTTCTGTGTCGTACTCTTAGGCATAATACAACTACGGACGTGTTAACACCATAGAGACTATAAATTATAGAGAGCTTATTGGACTTGTCAGAGAAATACATCATTGTGTCAAGAATATAGCTGAACGACAATGTTTCTTGCTATTGGAGGGAAGAGAAATACGTCATTGTGTTATGTTTATATCTCTAGGATCAGCTTACGATGACGTAGTATCAATTACTTTGTTTATAGTGGACACACAGAAACAATAGAACGCTGTTTCTCTGCTATGGGGAGGAATGAGCTCTATATCTTTATATCTCTATGGTTTACACTTAAATAAAGTATATTCTCACTGATTCATAAAGCGCCAAAAATGAATATACAAACTCCCTCCTAGTGATGAGACGGCTCAAAGTGATGAACGGTCCAGTTCATGGTTCGAACTCTTGTACAATTTCTTATAAAATAATACGTGGTATTGGATTAGGTTCATTCATAGGATTTACAAAACAACAAGAATCCATTTCTTAAAAAAAGCGACAACTAAATTTTATAGGTGACAATTTTTGTCTGAATTGCTGATGTTAACCTCAACAGCTGCCGTTGAGTAGTGAAGTGATGCTCAATTGTCAACTGTGTTTTATTATGATCCGCCTCCTTTTCTTTCAAACAATCACGTTGCAAAAAAAGCCACTTTATCCCTCTTTACATATAGATATATGCCAGGGTTCTAATAGCGAATTGCGGTTCAGACCCAGTCAGAATCCCAAATAAATACGACCTATCACCATGAAATATGTTGACAGATGGCTTCCATTTAACAAGTGTATATTCTCTAATCTTTACGATGCACTTATTTAGCTGGCCAAGTGTATGCAAGACATAGAATTCCAAGTAATTAGCCAATCAATATTTGCATTCTTAGGCGATTAGTATGTACCTTAGATAAATATGCTATGACTTTTTTTGCATATTTGGTGAAAGAATTGCAGTTTCGACTGGATATGAAAAAAAAATTATAGCCTTAATAATAATCTATAGATTGTAGGATTTGTCAATGGGTTATAGTATGATCTTCCTCTCGGGAGTATTCGAAACACTGCCTTCAACATTGTAGAGTGGAACACGCCTTAACACACTGAGCTAACGCACTTCCTTATCTTTTATACTGAATTTCCATCTATTCAGTTGAAATAGCTCTGAGCAGTTGATGATTAAAGGATTTTGATGTTTATTTTTTCAGGTTAACGCATGCCCGGTGGGTGAGGGGGGGCCGACCGACCAACCAATGAGTGACGTGGGCCCGATTTTTTTTTAAATGAATGTGCAAGTGTGCCCCCCCCGTAACAACGTAGGACCCCCAAAGCCTGGGTCTGCTGCCGGGCCTGGGAAACGGAGTAACTCTCAGCCAGAGGGTGACAATTACATTGTCTCGTCACTTTCCTGGCCAGAACGACACGTACAAATGATAGATTGTCGTCAATTAATTCAAAGATACACACCTAAACTACTTTGAAGTACATATAAAGATATCTGCCTATTTGCCAACTTAATTTATAAATAAATGGACATTTACGAGGATGCACCATGCAGAAGGACAATAACTTTGAAAAAGTTCGATTAACATGAAATATAAAAAAAACACTTTTAAATTCGAAAAATACAATTCGATAACGTCATGATAGTGTTCCCGTAGCTTCTTGAGTGGTCACCCTCTTCACCTAATTATTCCGTAGCGGATTCTTCAACTTCCTAAAAGAGGAAACGATCATAAAGGTTCAAAGATGGGCTGTTGGGACTCTGTTTGACCAGACTCTTCAGTGATAAACTCTGTGTTTCAGCAGCAGTGTCTCACATCAAGAGGAACTTCTGACTTATCTTGTTTATTTTGAGATAACGAACATGGCTTATTCTGTTTGGTACACCCCAATATTTATGTATTACTATTGTGAAAGAGTTGGGATGCGGTAGAAAATATCTAC
>CP045904.1:4702781-4730878 GCA_013387185.1 Caligus rogercresseyi | reverse complement strand
AAAGAGTTCTCCTATGTATCTTGACGCGTACAGACGTATCTTTTTTTCTTCTGTGCACGTGCAGTTATTTGTGAACCGTTTGGCAGCTTTTGCGGCATTTATTGGACATTTCAAAGACTTGTGATCGTCAGGAACTTCATCCGAACAAATCTCAATCGTCGTGCTGAGCTAAGGACTTTGCCTAAGGGCTTTGCTTAAGCCCTTTGGATTCCTGGAATATTAAGCAAGGCTCTCTTCTCTTCCTTCTATTCTTCCCGTGATCTTCTTGTCAATCTACTGGTCCTAACCCTCTTTTGGATTGCCTTCTAGGTCTGCTAAGGCGGGTTTGTCGTTTTCCTTTTTTTTCTTTCTTTTTTTCCTTCTCTTCTTTTTCTCTTTTTTTTTATTATTATTTTTTTTTATTCAAACGCCCGCCCTCTTTTTCTCCTTTTTAACATATATATATTTTTTTAAATATCCACGTCCTTTTTTGTTTATTTTATTTGCTCTTTTGACACGCCGGTGACCCTTACATCCCCCCCCCCCCTCTTGATATAGATCTCCTCCTATTCCATTTATTTATTTTTACAACAGTGTTTTTTCTTAACATCTTAGTAAAATGGTAGATGATCAAAGAGACAAGCCTCCTGATATAAATAATGTAAATAAAGAGTCTTCTAGCTCCTCCTTGAATGTGCAAGAAACTACTTGCAGTACGTCTGAGAACACGGTTTCTTCACGCACAAACAGTTCTAATAGTAGCAATATGGACGCGGTTATCCATAATGCTTCTAAACAAAACGTTGATTTCGACAACCATAACGCTTCAACAAAAGAAGTCAATCAAATTTCATATAGTAAAATTGCTGGTAAAAACCTTAACAATGAGTCATTTAGATTTGTGTCGGATGGGTCTGTAAACGACTCGAAAGGGTGGAAAAACTTTTGTCTCTTCGCCCAAAGAATTGACAAACGTGGTCCTCTAAGTAAAAGTCAAATGCACCCTGGAAATTTAGCGCATATTGCGACGACTATTCTCAAACTTGACCCGCAAGAGGTCCACAGTATAAACTGGGATCGACCTCATAGGCCTCTGATCATCACTCGACAAAAAATATCTATGGATAGAATATCAAAGAATATTTCTCTTCCTATTGAAACTGAGCTTAGGGATGAGCATAACTCCCCATTTAAGATAATGATTGACTGTCGAAAGCTGACGCTCGCCATGGATGGAGACCATGTTTTTGACTTAACATTGAAATATGGCTACGGTAAAATTTGTGAAAAGGCGCTCCGAGCAATGTTAGAACCCTTTTGTAAGGTGAATTCTTTCAGAGTGGGTACTTCATCAGTCTCTGATAGGGCAGTTCTGAAAAAGTTCCCCATTTTCGCCGACCCAAAATTTGCACATTGGAATACAAAGAGTTCCGACTTGATTATTAACATTTCTGGCAACCCTAGAAACATTCCCTCTCTGATCCCATGCGGAGATGAGGTAGAAACTCTTGATTTTTTGGGACAAACGAAACAGTGTGCCAACTGCTTTATGTTTGGGCACTTCCGATCAACATGTGGAGAAAAGACCAAGTCCGTGAGCTTTTATAAATACTGGCTGATGGACAGACTCAGGAAGGTTGAAAAGGGTGAAATACAATATTTTACAATGAAAAAGGACTCTGAACGGCAAAGTATAATGCCTGTAAGGCAATCCAATTATGGGGACTCACATCAATCTATAACAAATAATAATCCCATACTGTGCGATGCGGCAAGATCCTGTAATGACAATAACATTCCAGCACCCTCTGCGAGTCTTGAACTCGATCCGGGTAATGAGTCAAATGAACCTGTTGCTGATAACTCAGAAACAGAGAATCTTATTGCATCTTCCATAGAACTGCCTAATGCTTCTGCAAATCCAACTCCCAACGTTTTGGAGTCTCAGCGTCTTGAGGCCAACGCGATTCATCAAAGAGATCGATCAGAGAGTGGTTCTCTTATTCGGAGGGACGATATATCTATTCCTGCTACCCAACAAAAAAATCAAGTCACTCCAAAAAAGCCTCTGTTAACGGAAAAGTTAGTTCTGCTGGGTCGTACTAGATCTCAATCCCTCACCAAGAGGAACAGAAAAGACTCGAATGCAGATAAAAACTCGGCAAATCAAAAAAAGAAATCTAGAAATGATTCAGAATAATATTCTTCAATATAAAATGACCGACTGTTTCCCACCCTCGTTATCAAATGATTTAAGAGGCAATATGGGTATTTCAAAGATATTGTCTTTGAACATAAGAGGAGGAAAAGATAGAAGAGCCCGGCACGCTCTTATGAAACACCTCCTGTCTTTTAGTCCCGATGTTTTGTGCTTACAGGATATTAAAACGGAGGTTTCCACAACGTGTTTGAAAAATTGCAAATTTTGTCAGCCTCCAATGTTTTATTCCTTTTTTACAGGTTCTGGTAAGAGAGGCGTTATGACTTTTACTTCAAAGAGAATTGATAAGCCGCTATTCACAAGCGAATATTCCAAGGAAGGAGACTGGCATAAGCTCATTCTAAATACTTCAGGTTTTGCTTTTTCGCTTATCAACGCATATGGCCCTAACTTAAAGTCTGCACCATTTTTTGAAACTATCATCATCAGTCAGAAATTCCAGCACTTACCTTTGATGTTAATAGGGGATTTAAATGTCGATATTGATAAACCTCTAAATAAGTATCCCAATTCCGCTTTCCTCGGTAATCTTATTTCTCGACTCAATTTAGTTGACGCCACTAAAATGTTTAGTCCCGAAGATAACGTGTCTTGGAGCTGCGGAAGCAAATCTTCTAGAATCGACTTAGCTCTCGTAGCACCGCAATTTCTGCACCACATTAAAAATGCGCGTTATCGACCAGATCCTTCTACTGATCATAAGATTATCGATATGACGTTACGGTACAAACCAAAAAAGAAAAGTTTTAAGATTCCTAGATGGCTTTTGGGTGAGGAAAGTTTTAAAGAAAAATTGGCCTCGAATCTCATAAGAAGAACAAGTCGAATATCTTCTAGAGAAGCCTACCCATTATTTGTTAATGTAGTAACAAATACTGTGAAGAGGTTTGTGAAAAACAGCAAGAAAAAAATGGCCAAATTCCAAGACGAAATTGAGGATGCCCTTACCGAATCGCCTCTTTTTACAAAAACAATTACTTCCGATTTGGTCCATGAATATAGAATTATGGACATTGCTGAAGCTGAAATGGGTAGGAAAAGGGAGATGGAAATGAATCCATATCGTAGATATAAACTTCTTCCTCACAATAATAAATCTTCGGCTTCCACCATAAACTACATCGTCGATGGTAATCAAATATTAAAGAGACCTGAAGAAATCCTTGCATATTTCCACAAGAGGTTTTCTAAAATTTTAGGTGGAGAAAGAATAAACTTCCTCAAGAAAAAACACATTCGTAATTCTTCTATCTACACAAAAGATAATATTTTAGATTATATCAAAAAGTCTTATAAAGATAATAAAGCTTCCGGTCCTGACGGTATTTGTGGTCGAATCTTCTCTCTTGTTCCGGATGAAGTGGTTCCATATCTCTTGGCAATGGGCAAACACATAGAGAGAACTGGAAAAATGCCTTGTGCTCTTACTAAGGGTCGCATAGCCTTAATTCCAAAGAAAGGGGATGGGAGTGATTTTAACCATTGGAGGCCTATAACTATTTTAAATGATTTTTATAGAATTTTAGCAGGCGTTTTAACAAAGCAAATAGAACCCATTTTAAATCATAAAATTACAAATGAACAAAAGGGCTTTTTAAAAAACCGCAAAATTACTGATATTTCTCGAAATATTATAACGGCGATCGAATCGGTAAAGAATCGTAAAAAGTTTGGGGCCCTTATAGCAATAGATTTTAATAAAGCGTTTGACTCCATTAGACACGACCATATTTTACAATCGGTTAAAAGGCTCCTTCCCAAGCGTTTCTTCAATCCCGTAAGAGCAATGTTGCTCAACGGCTCCTCCATAATCTCTTTAGATGGCATCAATAGTGCTCCCATTCTTCTCAAACGGAGTTGTAGGCAGGGCTGCCCAGTTGCTCCTCTTCTCTTTGTTGCTGCGTTAGATGAGTTGACGAAGACGTTGTCAAGGAAATACTTAGGGTTTGGTGTTTCCTTCAACAATGAAAAACATCTTATTGACTTATACGCCGACGACATTACCTTGATGATTGAGGCAAACTCGGACATACAACTTATTAAGAGGATAAATATAATTTTATCATATTTTGTTAAATTTGAACTCAAAACTGGCCTTGCTATAAATAAAAGCAAAACTGCTATACTTCCATTGGGATCTTGGAATCCGTGCAGCTCTTCTTTGCTCCAGAACTGCAGGGTTGTTGAGTCTGTTAATATTCTTGGCATTGAATGGATGAGAGACGGAGTCTCAAAAGTTAACTGGGTACAATGAACACAAAGATATATGGTCAAATTAGACTATGGCGAAACTTATCTCTACAAAAAAGAGTCGACCTTTATAATTCTCGTGTGGTTCCATTCGTTTTGTATAGAGCCACATCCATCCCATCTCTTGCTGAATTAGCACTTAAAGAAGAAGATTGTTGGCTGGGGACTCTTTTTTACAAAACATATCTTCCCTCATTGAAGCGTCCCAAAACCTATGTAGGAGGTGGACTTTGTCTTCTTATTGAAATTTTGCCAAAATATTATCTAAGAATCGTGCAGAAAATGGGTGTATTTTATAACAGGGACTGGAGAAAATATTTTACGTCTTCGCAATTTTACAATTGGTTATACATGGGTACTCTTTTAACTAATCAGGACTTGGAAAACTTTTCGCCATTTTTAGCTTCAATTCAGAGAATTTTATGGAAGTTGGAACCCTCAGTTCAATCGGACACGACAATAGATATTTTATACCAAAATAAAGACAAAAAACCTTTTATAAAAAGATTTGGTGATCCTGTCATTTTAGAGCGAACCGCCTTAACACAAGCGATTTTTACTGCCCACGATTTGGTTGTGAATTCAAGTTTTAACGTGGCAAGGTTCAAGTTTCCTCTTAAACGTTCACTTAGTTTTATGTGCCCTTCCAAGCCATGGTTTTTAAAATTTGAATGTGGTAGGAAGAGTTATGATGGAGCGAGATCTATATCAGAGTCCTACTTAAGTTTGCTTAACCTTCCCTCTTCATGGAGTAAAATAATTTTACAATCAACTAATGGGATTGCTGATGGTTCTAAATTTACAGCTCAATTACAAATTTCAGGGATGCTCATTAAATTTCAGAATCCTTGTATGAATTGTGGATTTTTATTAAATAATATCTTACATGCATTTGCCGATTGTCCCATTCTTCAAATAATTAAAAGATTTTTAAAACTGAACATGTGTCAAAACGGCGATATATCTCCGAATATTTTAAAAGCTCTCATTCTCTTTGGAAATAATAAATTTTAAAAAATACCCCCCCTAGTCACAAAGCAATTCAATGTACATTACAAAATATAAAATCTTTCTTAGCACTAAAAATAACGACAAATGCCTATGTAGTCGAAGAAGACCTAAGGCCCATCATGATTGGTGCTTCAGCTCGCTACGCTGCTCTCTCAATCAAAATCCCGGATGTAGGAGCGCCAACGTGGAAGTGGGCTGGCGATATAATTAAATATGTCCCTGAAAGATCAAAGCTCTACATCAGCACCATCAAAAGGATTTTAAGAAGACATCGTGCTTTTTTAAACCAAACCAATAAATGATTTGTCCTTTTATATAAGGTTATTCTTCAGGGCAGTAAATATGAACTACAATGTTCATTTATGTATTTTCGCAACTGCCCTGAATAGTTTTACTCTGTTTCTGTATAATAATTTTAGTGTATTTTATTTTACACTGTATAAAATTTTGCAGTCAACCGAATAAAATGTTTTTAACCGAAAAAAAAAAAAAAAAAAAAAAAGAAGCATCCAAGAGAAATGTAGTTATGCTTAAGGATAGTAGGGAAAAAATCTATTAATTAATAGCCAATCAACAATTGAAGCACAAACTGTAGAGGAAGAAGTTATCGTGGCTGTTGGTACGAATATGCCTCATGAAGTTGTCAACGTCGAGGAATCTTCTCAATTCCATATTTCAGGACAAAGTGAAGCAGTAGAGGAAAATCATACGTCAGAAGAGATTTCAATTATAAAACATAAAAATATTTCAGTTGATGTGACAAATGAAGAACTAACTGAATTGGAGGTCTGTTCTACAAAAGACAAAACAAATAACGCAGCAACTGAGAATGGAGAGGTTAATAATACTTCAGTTCATTCCATTTCCGAAAGTGCCGGTTCAAGCGACGTCCCTTCTTCCATCGAGGGTGAAGTGTTTCTTTGATTTGTCTTACCGAAAATGAAAAACAATTAGATTCTAACGGAACTGATGAGGATTCAAGGAATAGTACATCTAAGCCAAGAAAGTCAATGCTGAACCCTGATTTGATCCTTCCAACTAGAACAAGGTCGGGATCACTTTCCAAAAGAACATCAACCATATCAGGCCTGTCCCCTCAAAAAGACGCTCCTAATAAACTTCAAAAAACTAGTTTTTTTGTTAATATTAGGACAGTGTCTATTAAATGTCCTTTATTCAAACAAAAATCGACACCTTTTTAAACCAGCTGCATCAAGGGATCACAATATAAATATGGGAATAGGCAAAATACTCTCTTTGAATACTAGAGGGGGTAGAAATCGTCTGACAAACATTCACTTATGAAAAGTCTCATGTACCAAAAACCAGATATATTTGTTTACAAGATATTAAATCACGACATCTTCTACTTATTCTCTTGATTGTTCTTTATGTATTCCCAAAAATTACTACCATTTCTTTACAGGGAATGGGTTAAATCGGTGGTCTCTTTTATTTCAAAGTCAATACTTACTTGCCCTAAGTTAGTGAGCGAACTTTCGAGCAAAGGGGATGGCATAAATTTTTTATATCGACGACAAAATGGCGGCTTTTATATCATCAATGCCTATGGCCCAAATGTCAAATGTACATCCTTTTACCAAGCTATAATCAATCATGTAAATATGATTTATATCCGTTGTTGGTTGTAGGGGATCTCAATGTTGATCTGTACCAGTTAACAGTGAAACATCCTAACTTTCAAATATTGTCCAAGCTTCTTCATTCTCTTGAACTAAACGATGTAATTAAATTTTTCAGTCCAACGAAAATGTGTCTTGGAGATGTGGAAGTAAGTCTTCACGGATTGACTTAGCATTATCTTCCTCTTCAATACGTAAGATCGTGAATGCTCGCTATCGTTCTCAACATAGCTCAGATCATAAGTTGATTGAGATCGACTTCCTTCAAGTCCGACAAAAAAGGCGTTTTAGGGTGCCTAAATGCATTTTAAACGATAATTATTTTATAGATAAGCTCAAAAAACGTTTTATTAAACTTTTTAAAGAATCTTTTAAACCCAAAAAGCTGGCTTATCTTTTATCATACATTGTTAAGTCTACCTCGTTACAATGCATTCGCAAAAAAAGTCAGAAAGAAGTATCCTTCCAAAAAACATCGAGGAAATGCTTGATAATGGCTCCATCTTTTACGTTCCATTTCGTCGGATTTTACTCATTTATTTCGTGTCTCGGAAATTGCCGAAGATAATTTTAATCAAAAAAATATTAAAGAAAACTCCCCATCAAGGAGTTGAAAAACCTCTTCCAAAAGGACCACGCAACGACTATTATTAAGAAAATAATTCACGATGGGGAAAACAGTCTCCAATCCCAAAGATATATTGAAACTCTTTCATGGAAGATTTCAAAAGCTTCTTGGTGGAGAAAGAGTCAATTTTCCCCGGTCAAGAATGGGTAAAAACTTGATTTTTACCAAAAGTGCAATTGAAGAATATATAAAAAGAAGCTCAAAGAGGGAAAAGCAACAGGGCCAGATGGCATTTGTGGCAAAATCTTTACTGAATGCATCCATGAGATCGTTCCCTTTTTGGTTGAATTTGGGAAATCGATGGAGATTCACGGAAAACTCCCGAAACCCCTTACTAAAGGACGGATTTCCTTAATCCCTAAAAAAGGTTCTGCGACTGATTTGAACAACTGGCGCCCTATTACTGTTCTCAACGAGAGCTATAGGATTCTTTCTGGTGTTCTAGCCTCTAGAATAGAGCCAATTTTAAATAATAAAAAATAAGGAAAGAGCAAAAGGGATTCCTGAAGGGAAGAAAAATTTCGGATGTCTCAAGGAACATAGGAACCGCTATCGAACTTTTATTAAAAGAAACACGTTTGGGGCCATCATCGCCGTCGATTTTAGTAAAGCTTTTGACACAATAGAGCATTGGCATATTTTTAGAGCAATAAAAAAAATCTTCCTAAAATATATTTTAACCCCATAAGAGCCCTCCTGTACAATGGTACTTCCACAATATCTATGGGAGAAGTAGAAAGCGACCCTATAATCCTACAGAAAAGTTGTCGGCAAGGCTGCCCTTTAGCCCCACTTTTATTTATTTCCGGGCTTGTTGAGCTAAGCGAATCAATCATTAAAAGTACGGAGGATTCGGTGTGAACTTTGGGTCATCTAAGCACATTATTGATTTATATGCTGACGATGTGACCCTAATGATTGAAGCGAATTCTGAAGAACAATTACTCAAGAGAATTGAAGTGATTTTGGGCCACTTCAAAAAATTTGAAAAGCGGTCTGGGCTGAAGGTAAACAAACAAAAAACTTCTATTCTTCCCTTAGGCAAGTGGAACCCTCTAAATGACTTGATCATCTCGGTTGCTCTGTTAAAAAAAGTGTGCAAATTTTAGGAATTACTTGGGAAGGAACGGGTGCTTCGGAATCGAATTGGCTGAATGTGAAAAATCTCATCAGTCGATCGATCCCACTCTGGAGAAATAATAACCTCCAAAAGAGGATCGACCTCTATAATTACATCATTGTCCCCGCCATTATTTTCAAAGCGACTTCTATACCTTGGTTAGCGGAGCGAGCCATAATGGAAGAAGAAATTTGGTTGAACAATTATTCCATCAGAGCTATCTGAAGGCTCTGAAAAGACCAAGATCACACCTAGGAGGAGGTCTGAGTTTGTTGTTCAAAATTTTACCCAAGATTTTTCAAAAGGTTTTGATTGATATCTCAACGCATCCGCATGATGAATGGCGTTCAGTTTTTACAACAAGCCCTGCTTTTATTTGGTTGATGTTAGGAACAGATTTTACGAATGACAAGCTAGAAAATTTATCCGCCTTTTTGGCAACTATTCAACGATTAATTTGGAAGGGTACCCCTGGTTTTAATTCAAATTCCACGATAGATATTATTCGGCAAAACTGTAAAAAGAAATTTTTTTTCGAAACCTTCTTGCACCAAAAGAGCTGGAGTGGATTGCTCTATCTCGAGGGATTTATTCAATCCACGATCTTCATCGAGAGCCAGAATTTAATTGCGGGAAGTTTCTCTTTCCGCTTAGGCGAGCGGCAATCTCACATCAAGTTCCAGACCCTTGGCATTTGAAGATGTCATTTTTGTCGAATTCTAAAGAGGAAGCTGACCAAATATGCAAAAAATATATTAAAGAATTGGACCTTCCGCTATCATGGGGACCTCGAATATTGAACTTGATTTCGGGAATTTATGAAGACAGGAGGTTTACAGCTCAGTTCCAAATATCGTCGGGTTGTGTCTTTTTTAAGACTCCATGCAAAGATTGTGGAGTGCTGTACAACAAAATATCGCATGCATTTGCAAATTGCCCGGCTCTTGACATCTTGAGAGAGTTTGTTTCTCTAAATGTCAAGGGAGTTTGTGAAAAAAGTGTACCTCCTATTCTTCTATTTGGGCTTAATTGAAGCCATAAAAGTCCTCCTAAAACGCGTGCCTTGGACATGTCGCTTCTAACTTGCCGAAGTTATATTTCTCAACAGCTAGCTAGCGCCGACTTTATATCCAAGTATGACATCAAAGCTATTTTGATCTCCACTGCAGCTAGGTACTCAGCCTTATCTATTAAGATCCCTGATGTAAATTGTTCCTCTTGGGTGTGTACAGGCAATTTAGTCAGATTTTATCCGTCCTGCTCAAAGCAATATCTTAAGTTCTTAAAAAACTTAATTAAAGTTAACAAAAAGTTCAAAAAATTAATAAATAAGAGTATAATTTACCCCTTCTGTGGAAGTGATTTATCCTGGGAATTAACAAATCTTATTGTACCATATTTATTATACTATGTTTTGCTACTTTTATTCGAATTGAACTAACTTTTTATAATTATTGCTATTGTCTGATGTATTGTGTTATGTTTTAATATTGATGAATTACTTTTATATTTGGGGAACTAATTTTAAACTACAATGTGTATTTATACTATATATTATGTGTAATTCTCTGAATAAATAAAGTTATTAAAAAATCAACCAGAAGAGTTCATTCTCGATCAAGCTCTTAAAATAGCATAGCAAGCTAAATTTAGCAAAATCTACCTGTGTATAGCACCCATTAATACTTAATACGTATTAAGTATTGCTGTATTAATGGTTATTCACAAAAATGTCTGTGAATAAGTGTTCAAATTATGTAATGTAATCAAGCCTATATTACCAAACAAGTTTTAAACATGGTTGAACGAGTTTTATTCTGGGGCTGGAGGATTAAAGTGTCTGAAAAGGAGTAAAAGTCGTTTATTATTCCTGTAATAAGAGAGACAAATAAGCTGAAATAAAAGAGTTTTATGAGTCGCAAATGATGAATGGTGCTAATACTTTTCGGGGATATACATAAAACCATATTTGTAAAAAAATCAACGTATTATAACTCGTTATTAATATAAAAATTGTGACTCTCTCATATAATGAAAAATTTACAAAAAAAGTTATATATGACAAAATTATTTTGAGTATTATAACCTTTTGGTGGCAAATTGAAATTCAGCATCGGTAAAAGTTAAACTGACAATCATATAACTTATTTTTTTAATTTATATTTTTCCCAAATAAGCAAACACATCCAAAATGTTCTTAGGAAAAAATAATTTATTAAATTTTACTTTCGGATACCTCTAATATCTCATTTTCCTCCCTATAATTGACATGTAGTAGATCATAATAGCTAGCCCAGCCATAAAACATTAGGATGTTCTTCAATTTATATTTCCTAGCTTCTATTAATAATATAAATTAGTTTAAATCTCCCTTTTAACATATACTTTTTTAAACCATGTTCAAATAACATTAACTAAAAACTAAAAGATCAAGATATTTATAGAATAAGATATTTTACAGTTGGAAAAAAATTGAAGAAGACAAAATAATGAATTGGGTACTTATTGTGATAACGTTTTGTTGTAAAAGTATTTATATATCTTATTTTGAGGGCTCAATATATATTCGAATTTATAAAAAGAATTAACTTTTTCTTAAAAAATACATAGAAGAAAATATTACGGAACAATGTATTACAAATCATCGCGCAACTTTCTTCCCTACATTTTCAATCTTCAACATAAATAGAGGTATTTAACACTCATATTTATTGACTTTTGATGTTATTAATAAAATATTATTCATTTTTTATTTAAAGAAAAGAGACAACTCTTCATATAAACACATTTTTTAAATATATTATTAAAATAAGTTATTCTCATTTTATTAGTCTTTATGTTAAATTCCATTAAACAAATTAAAAGGTTAATGCTAGACGTCGCCAGGTTAAGTAATCTTATGAGAGTTACAAAATGAGAATCCCTCTTGGACAATAACTATTATCATATTTTTATTTATTCTTTTAACCATTTTTATAATTTTATTGAACTGCTATACAATAGGTCTTTTAATAACAACACTTTATATCACAGCTTAGAATGAGAATAGGATAAAGATGGTTGAAGACGGATGCTTTTTATTTTATTTGAAGATCAAATTCATTTAGCGTTAAATAACATAATGTTTCTTTTTGAATAGATCTCGGATGTCTATTACGTATTTGCTAGATGTTATTGTTTTTTTAATGGTTAAGGTGTTTATTTATCAGCTAAAATCCCTACAGTGTAAAATAACAGAGTACACTAGAAAGTAGGAGATAAAAAACACAATCTTAAGACAGTTACGTTAAAAACAAAACATAAATGAACATTATAATTCAAAATTACTGTTTAAAGATAAAACCATAATATAAAATGACTTATTAAAAATGATTTCTTATTCAATATAAAAAGTTGATGTCATCTTATTGTCGATTTGATGAGTTTGAGGTATTCGATAGAATTTGAAGAAATAACTTTATCAAATTTCCGGCCCATATCCATGACGTCGCAGATGAATTGGGAATTTTTATGTTATTGTTGGTTTTTTTCACAAATGTAATATTTGTTTTTTGAGTTGAAGTACTCCCTAATATTCATTCAATCCTTAAAGAATGTATCTTATTTGTATTACAATATAATTATGGTTGTTTTACTTCCTTGCATTTACATTATCCATTTGTATATGAATAAAATATCATCAAATTGGTCCACCATACCAAGGATCTTTAAATTGCCTATTTTTTTTTATTTTTTGCCTATATGGTTCGATAGAATTGCATCCGATAGGATATAAATAAGCATTATAGCATTATAATTAGTCTATCGAACCTAGGATCTTATCAATAAGTTAGACCAAAATTACCATCCCCTCTCGGGATTCGAACCTGCGCCCCAACATTGAGAGTTGAACACGCCTTAACACGCACGGCTATCGAGCTCCCTCTTTAAATTGCCTATTCACTTTGTCTCAGGAAGTCAGCTATTAACTAAAAATGTTAATAACTTTTATAGTTTTATTTCTTACCAAAATTGTTTCTATAGAGTGGCATCCCCGCGGAAATGAATAATCATTACAGCATGGAAGTGTAGACAACATCTCATCTCGTATAGGAATGTAAATTAGATCTTGAAGGGAATCTTGGAGCTTCGCTTGAGAGTGAGGACTTTTTTTACTCTCACGTCGAAAAAGATAATGCTGCAGCATGCAGTTATTAATAAACTACAATATTGCACTTATAGCATAAATTCAAAGGAAAAAGATATCCTGGACTCTATTTTAAATATACAAAAACACGTTATATACAATTTTTTACCATTTTATAATTTCTCTAATTTTTAAATGTTTAATTCTATGAAATTCTTCCATGTTTTTGCTCAATATGTCTTTTGATTTCCTTTATGTCTACTTCTGTTTATTTCCATTAAATATAGGAACGCCCTCTGGCTAAAAATAATAAATAAATAGTCATTGCAGCATTAAAAATTATTCCATCGAGCACAGTATAAATGTTCTTTGAAGTTTATAAATATCGTCCTTCACCTCTCAGGAGTCGAACTTGTATCCTAAATATTGAGAGTCGAACACGCTTCAAGTAAACTAACGCCCTTCGCATTGTATTTAAATATAGAATATGATCATTTTTAAAAACAATGTTAGTAGTTTTCTACTTCTTAAATTCATTTATTGGATAATAGGATCCCAGTAGTTTTTAAGTAGAAACTTTTATAGAAACATGACATTTTGAGATTGTACAAAATATGTTTTAATCTGGTTCCTTGATATTTCTCAACATTTGCATAATCAGGGCTTGGATTGAACACCCATATCCTATTATATAGCGACCTTATATATAACTCTCATGGATTTTTTTTTAAATTAAACAATAAATTCAATCGTCTCCTTTGCACAAAGGTTTTCTTAATCCACTTTCTAAATTCTTCTAGTACCACGAGCAAATTGTATGTTAAGTAGCTTGGCTTTCACAACTTTTAAATGGCTATATTTGATTATAAGCGAGATCAAATATATAATGAGTGGGCTGAATAATATAACATGATAATAAGACAGGCTTGTAGGCGTTCACAACCTTAGCGTTCGTCCCTTCACTAGTTCGAATTGAAAAAAAAATCCGTTCAGGCGTTCGTCCGTTCTTTGAAAAAATATCAATTATTTCCTTTTTCAAATTTGAAAGAATCCTTATTAAAAAACGGCCTCACTTTTATTCCGTAATGAATCGTAGTAATTTCAAATTCCACTTCCTTTTGTAAAAAAAAAAGTCCTAACTTTTTTGGAAGTAACATAAGAAACATTGATTGAACTTGTTTTTATAAAAAACCGTCCACACTTTGAAAATATTATAAATTGAACGGACGAACGCCAACAAAAAAATATCTGTTCGTATGTTCATTTATATTCTTCTCAGGCGTTCGATTTTGAACGTGCATTCGCAAACGACTTTCGTTTTTCCGTTCAATCATCAACCCTGAACAAAGGGAATGTATTTCTATATGAAGTAAAAATCAATATTTTCAACCTTTTATAATTCGCATGTTGCTAATGATCAAGGAATTGGATTTGTTATTAATGATGATTAGGGGGCAAAATAACAAATAATCTAGGAGAACGTGCACTAATAAATCATATGGGATAGTTTTATCAATCGTTTCTATGTAATGCAGGAAATTAAATATACATTTGATTTAAAAGTTTATTGATTATGTAAAAATATATAATTACCTTATCAATTATAAACAGTAATAAAATATTTACCATTTAACTGTTTGTGTTTATGAGCTCAAATATACAGTTGAAATAGCTCCAAGAATTAAAATAATAGAGAAAAAGTTGTTAATATGAATATACCCCAAAGAACTGTGTAAAAAATGTTTCGAAGGAAGTCTTTGGAGTAAAATAGCTAAATGCATTAAGGTGTGTTCAACTATCAATGTTGGGGAGGCGGAGGTTCGAATTCCGAGGTTAAATTTGGTCAACCTCATTGACAAGATCCTAGATTTGATAGACTCATTTTAACGCTATAATGTTTATTTATATCCAGTCGGATTCTATCGAAACAAGTAACAAAAGAAAGGAATCCTTTTGCATTTTTTTTTTGCATATGTAACCAATACCAAGGAATTCATGAATATGACTACATTATTATGCCATATTTGATTTTTGCATAATCTCACATAATCTTATTGGTATTTTATGCAGTCAGAGACTGATCTAGTCACTACTTCTATCAACATAACTCTCATAAAGCTTGTTAAAATTTAGTTATATGATTTGTGTCCATACTATCTTTGTCTCTCCAATGTTGATCATAGAGAACATATAGTTCAAAAATAACGATTGGATGCAATATATGTTAACTCTACATAGTTGGGAGAAAGAGAGTGATAGGAAGCACAGAAGATAGAAGGAGCTTCATATATCATTAATCAGACAATTATAGATAATAAACAGATAAGAGATTACTTTCTTTTTAATTATGTCATTGTCTTTCCCCAACAATGGCAGTAAACAACATCCCCGATTTTAGACATCGTAGCTTTTAATCTGGTATTATTTCGGTATGGCACATGTAGTTTATTTTAAGTGGGTTATTATTATCCTAGTACGAACATATAAGTCCATACAAATGCACTCAAGAAGCCCATCTCACATCCTTTTATGAACAAATATTATCAATAACGAATGAACAAGTAGAACGGAAACGCCAGAACGCTATACGGGGAAAATATGCACATTCATTGATTATTTAATAGATATAATTATCATATCAATTATAAACAGCAATAAAATGTTTATGTTAACTGTCTGTGTTTATGAACTCAATATACGGTTGAAATGCTCCAAAGATTAACATGAGAGAGAAAAGAGTTGTTAATATGAAAATACACCTCAGAAGCTCTGCGTTACGTAACAGAGTAGGACATAAGTCCGACATAATATTAACATGGTTATGCGACCATTAAATATTTTGTTACAGTATATTCGTTTAATTTAAGTAATATCATTTATGTTTATAAAGAATATTTTCAATTAAGGGCATTACAAATACAGCAAAACTGACAAGAACCTTGAACCACTTTTACCCTTGAGCATAACTATATTGAGCGATATCTTCTACAAATAAAGTAAGGAAAGTTTAAAATATTTTTTCATATTGAAAGGCTAATCATATATTATTTTGATATTTTAATCCAGATTTATATTTTAAAAGGTATTGATTCGTCACTTTAGAGTAAAAGTAATTTTAAAAAACTTAAATGATTACATTTATATAATGCTTTTCTATATTTCTTTTTATTTATTTATGCCAATTTCATAACTTTTCAATTACTCTCTATAACATGTTTTTACATGTGATATCACTATTTTCTTTATTTATCTAGTCAAATAGTCAGACAATTAATAGATTTATCGACATACATGATGGAAATATATATATATTCATATAATTGAATATTCGCAATTTCTTTATCAATTATATTTAAAAATGTATTATGCTTCATTCACAAATACCAACTTTTTTAATTATTACTCACTATTTTTCTCCTTCAGCTAGTTTTCTTCGAGATAATTATTTATTATCCGTCAACTATGCTTCATATTAGTTTTTCCAACATCATCAATCATTATTTCCAGTTGCCACTTCATTTTTCATTTTTACATTTTATCGTGAGATAAGAGTACTTATCGTCAAGGACGATAACATAATATTAATTCCTTTGTTTAAGCATGAAAGTTTACTTTGGTTACTGAAAAGTTACATTTGAGCGTTCATTAAATGGATTATGACTTGTATAGAGTCTAATTTGAAATAGTGTTCTTAAGGGCATATTCTTATCATCCAGATTGATGTTTACACTTCAATAGGCACGAGAGAAGAAATACTTATTTCATAGGAGTAACACATTTTTCTTTGTTATTTGCGTTCTTTCCTTGGACCAATCAAATTCTAGAAAAAAGGTATCTGTTCTTAAATTATGATTAAACTATGTGTATGCTCTTCAATGTTTTGATCCTTCTTATTTTTTAAATGGTCAGCTGTCAAAAATATGTCCTTTTTTTTAAATCAATCATACCATAGAGAGCATGGAGCGTCGAACATGCGGAGAGTGATGCCACATCCCTCTTGATACAAAACTATGAAGTGTCACCACTCTCTCTTAACTTATTTCTGTCGCCGTCTTTCCCCAACTCTGGAACGCTTTCAAATACCTCGAATTCTAGCGCATCCACTCGTGACTGTGATCTATATTATTCCAAGATATTCATTCCATGGTTTTATTACGATGTAATTTTAAACAAATAGCTTAATATTTTCATTATATTTTCATGGAATTATTTCCTATGAATATTTGGGTACGATAAAGAGTAAAGATATGATACAGCAAAGTGCGTTTTACAATAGGCAATTTCATGATGCCATGAGAAAGAGGATCCATTACTGCAAAAATATACATGCATGCACATGTAATTGCATACGTGAAATTGCATCTTTTGTCTATAGATGAGTATTATTAGTTTACGACCTTGAGCATTGCAAAGGTTCTTAAATAAATGTAATAAATGTTAGGAACAATGGTGATTTTATTTTGGAGTACTTTGTGATCTACTATACGCAAGAATATGAAATTGGTTGCATTTTTCTCATAACTTTCGGTTCGACTATCTTGCCCCTTTGCTTCAATTATAACATTAACTACAGCTTTGAGATATTAAAATGTATATGTCGCAGTAGAGATAGAGATCTACTAGAATCGTTGACTCTCCTGGTAGAGATTACGATCCTTATCTCTTCTAGGAGAGATGACGACTTACATATGGAGGTAATATTTTCATGATGTTATAAAAACTATTTATTTCATTTGCAATTCTATTTTATATTTTGGTGGCAATGATTTCATATGTGTGTTCAAGGTAGCAAATGCGACGCAATGTTTTACTACATTGTATATATGTATTATATATTAATCACACTTTGATACTTATCTGAGAAGAAATCAGACATAATTAAATAATTTGAATAACATCGCCATACAATCTCCATATTTAAGTTGTCACTCAGAGATATAATTCCTGATCTCTTTTAACAGAGTCGTTGATTCTTCAGATATAAATCAAGATCGTAGTCCCTCCTAGGAGAGGATACAATCTTTACCAGGAGAGTCAACGACTCTACTGGACCTCCATCTCTACTGCGACAAATACAGCAAGATCGATTGCAAATTCGATCATGCCCTTAGCCTTTGGGGCTCTTGTTTTTGATTCATTGAGAGCTCTCATAATTGAGGAAACTGCTTTTGTTGATCTTCTCTCACTCTGAGGCGTCTCATTTTGCTCATAGGCTCCATTTGAAGAAATTCATGAAGAATGACAAAGGGAAATAGAAGGTAATTGTTTCTTTATCAACGTTCAATAAAATATTGACTACAAGTTACAAGGATCTAACTATTTTTTCCCCCATCTTCTTTCTGCGTCTCTACCTATCTGAGTTCTTTGTACTTATAAAAATAAAACCAAAGCTCGTAGCATGCTTTTCTTCATATATTCTGATCTTCTTATTCTTTTTGTTTGAGTTTCTAAGGGTAGGAGTGAACCATTTTGTAATAAAAATACTTAAAATCAACTCAAAATCCAAAAACTTTCCAAAACGGATCTCTTGATGTCCAATATTATAGAGCTCTTAAAGGTTTAGGACCACGTTCATTTGGAATAAACAAGATGTCTCTGCATTCCATTGGTTCTAATAGAAATAGGAGCTCCCTTCTATCCCGCTGGAACTGACTGGTTACTTTAAAAAGTAGCTCAATCTATATAATAATTCACCAATCTCTGTCCGTCCGTCTGTATGTCCTCACGCTATCTCCTCCCACATTTATGGTCAGATTTGAACTTAGAAGATACCTTTGGAATCCTTGGGTCAAGGCAGACCTAATAAAACTATTTGCAAATTAATGGGACCAGAAATGAAAAAAAAATGTCATTGGATACACCTTTTCTGATTTTACTACCTACTTTTCAAGGTAAAGAGAGGAAAAAAGAAAAAGAAAAAAGCATCTCATATGACTTAAAACATTTCTTTGTACAAAGTCAAACTTTTTGTGAGGAATGTTTGTACAAACAGAAATTATTTGTAACTAATTTGAAATTTAGAAAACCTATTTTATCTCCACAAAATCCATGATACAAATTTTAAGAAACTTATGTAATATGAACATAAGGGCACCCAAAGATGAGAGTGTCTCCTTATTGACCGAGAGTTCTAAAGGTTTTCTTCTTAAAACACATTTGTTCTTAAGGCTCTTTTCAAAACACATTGATTCTTCAGCCTTTCATGGCCATAAAGATGTCGATTGTCATATCTCAGGGTGGTAAAAAGGTAGGGCATACTCTAAAAACACTCTCTTTGAAGAATCAGGGTTTGTTTACAAACGAAGGCAACAAATAAAGAAAAAAATAGCTTGCTCTCATAAATCTCCTAAAATGCCAATATTAGTTTATCAAAAACAAACTCAGTAATGACTTGATTTTTATATTAGTATATAAATATAATATTTTTATATGTGACTCCGCTATCATTACAAATTTAAGTAATAGTAATAATTCAAAGTATGAGCCTATAAATTTGTTTTGAACAATTACATATTAAAAGAACTTAACAAAAGTTATCGAAGTCCTTTATATTATTGTATCCCACTTTAATACTTCCTAGAAAGGAAGCATCGCTTTAATCCTGTACCTAAAACTAATAGTAAAAAGATGTCTTTAGTAGGCAGAAATTTAGTGAAAAGACAATGTTACTGAGTCCCAATCTTAAATATGCATTTAATAAAATTGCCAACAAAATAAATTTTATGGAACATTTCATGAAGTTAAAAATAGTAATTTTCAGTTCAAATTGATTCATTTATCTGGCATATAATTGAATAAAAGCTACACTTTTTATTTTCATGAGTTATCTCATATTTCTTTTTGTATTAGTTTTATAAAAATATACTTTTGAGATTGGGACCCATTTAAATTGCCTTTTATTTTTTTAATGTAACATCATTTATTAAACGGCCAATTTTTTCAATTTTATCTTTATATTATTTTATTTTAATATCGGCCATATAAATTATATATATATATATTGTATTGTTGTTCGTATTTAAACCAATTAGATTTCAAAAAAATAGTTTAATTCGTTCTTAGTGTTGATCGATAACTATGTTTTTAATTTAAAGAATCGATATCGGTCATGCCATTGATATTTATTATCAGTCATAAGGTAATTCATATGGATAAATAAAAAGTTTTGTTAAGAAATAAGTATTGTTTTTGCGTAGCTTTTGATTTTTAATTCTATATTAAAGATGACATTTTTGAAAAAATGTCGGTAGACCATTTAATTATAACTGTAATTTACTTTTGCTTGTAAGGAGTACTTTATCGTTATTTACTTTTTAGTTGACAAACACAGTTTTGGTGCAGTTGGGAGATCCAATAGTTCAGGAAAAGTCCATTTACGTCCCGACTCGATCCTTCTTTCGGCTGTGAAATCTATCATTCATACACTTCATTGATGATTAAGAAAATTTAAATTAAACATCATATTAAGTTAAAATAATTGTGAATAAGTTCGCCTCTTAAAGATCGATATTACTTAACCTTATTTTAAAAAAATATACGTTCGATGGACCAGTGTTGATAATGATTCAAATACTACAACAGTGTTTGAAACCAATAAGCAAAAAAATCATCCTCCTTGGATCCTAAAAAAAGTAACAAAATAGTGTAAAGTTTAGTCAAACTGACGAAAGTACATTTTACACTGTAAGAGTTATTTGATTGATATGCATATTTACGTTTATTTAGATGGAAGTTGCTCAAAAAGATTTAAAAACAATCGACTTAACAGTTTAGTAAACGCACCCATATACCGATTAACAGATCTCAACTATAAAATGTACATATGTACCTTTAAACACCCTGAAGTTATTCAAAGTATACACCATAGATAATAATAGAGAATCACGTAAGCATACATGTGAATCAATTTGTTCATACTAATTGTGAATTTTAGTCATATTCCTCTCCCTTGTTTATTGATAGAAACGACTCCAGAAGACCTCATTATCTCCTCATTTATAAGCATGAAAACATTTACTCTTAGTCGTCAGATAAAAACATTTTAATAGATCCTCATGTTTTTATCAGGGGTAAATATATACAGAAAGAGCTTTTTCTAATTTGCAAGTCTGGGCACGAGTTGTTTGAAATGGACGTGTATACATTTATATGACGATTGCAGGGTTTAAGTGACTGTTCAGGTGAATATTATTATCTCAGTGGGTCCTCGGCATGAAAAAGATCCCTTCAGCTTCTTCGTTAAATATTTGGTAAGCAATACTTTGGCCGAATATTTTTATCCAATGAGTTCAATTCTCAAAAATATATGTGTTTTATTCTGTTTCTTTTTGAGTATTAAATGTAATGCATTTTAACGTAACCGTCTTAAGATTGTGTTTTTTATGTCCAACTTTCTAGTGTATTCTTATTTTATTACACAGTAAAGATTTTAGCTAATAAATAAACCATAACCCCAAAAAATGTATTGAACAATATATTTTTAAACAGCCAAAAATAGAATCTAGGACAAGGACATTTTTTTCTCCAAATAAGTTACTTTCACGGGGAATGGGACAATTCAGCGCCGCCGACTCAGCACCGCCGATTCAGCACCGCTGATTCAGCGCCGACCGATTCAGCACCGGCGATTCAGCGCCAGCCGATTCAGCGACGGCCGATTCAGCGCCAGCCTCAATGACTTTGATTTAAAAAAATTCAGATTTTTTTTCAAAGAAAATTATGTTTTCTGTAGCAGTACAATTGGTCAAACCTAGCACAAGATAATTGTCTTGCAGAAGTATTTAACAACAATGAGGTATTGGGTTTCAAACCCACCTACATAGGTAAAAATACGAGTGAAGAAACCCTCAATTCTTGGGTCCTTGGGTCCCACCAGCCACAACAATGGTGTATTGGGGTTTCACACCCATTGCAAATTGTAAAAATACGAGTTAGGAACCCCTCAAATGCCTTTTTGCGTATCTTAAGTTCTCGGGTTCCGCCAGCCACAACAATGGGGTACTGGGATTTCAAACCCATCGCAAATTGTAAAAATACGAGTAAGGAACCCCTCAAATGCCATTTTGTGCACCTTGGACCCTCGGGTCCCGCCGGCCACAACAATTGTGTATTGGGGCTTCAAACCCATCGCAAATTGTAAAAATACGAGTAAGGAACCCCTCAAATGCCCTTTTGCGCACCTTAAGTTCTCGGGTCCCGCCAGCCGCAACAGTGTGGTATTGGGGGTTTAGACCTACCGCCATTAGTAAAACTACAAGTTAGGAACCCCTCAAATGTCATTTTGTGCACCTTGGGCCTTAGGGTTCCGCCAGCCGCAAAAATGGGGTATTGGGGTTTGAAACCCTTCGCCAATTATGGTCACTCACCTCTAATAAATACTTTTTGTGAAAAAGGTTGCGTGCTTTTTTACATAATTTTATATAAATATAATCTGAAGGGTTCCTTACACGTATTTTTGCGATTAGCGGAGGGTTCACCCCAATACCACATTGTTGCGGCTGGCGGGACCCGAGAACTTAAGGTGCGCAAAATGGCATTTGAGGGGTTCTTTACTCGTATTTTTACAATTTGCGATAGGTTTGAAACCCCAATACACAATTGTTGTGGCCGGCGGGACCCGAGGACTCAGGGTGCTCAAAATTGAATTTGAGGGGGGCTTTACTCGTATTTTTACAATTTGCGATGGGGTTAAAACCCCAATACCCCATTGTTGTGGTTGGCGGAACCCGAGGACCCAAGGTGCATAAAATGGCATTTGAGGGGTTCGTTACTCGTATTTTTACAATTGGCGAAGACTTTGAAACCCCAATACCCCATTGTTGCGGCGACCTACCTACCTATGTACTTGGATAAGACGTCATCAGTGTCGCTCTTGAAAATATATCGCTTTCAGGGGATCAGAGGTATTCTTGAACCTTTTTACTGGACTAAAAAGTGTTACAAGAGCCCCCTGCATCTGCCTCCAGCCTTGGACTCGGCCTCAGTTGATGGAACCTCTGTTTTTCACGGACTGAAAATCGTTGGACAATCCTAATTTTGGCTAAGTCATTGTTGCTATTGTTATTATTAGTAATCTTAGGTATAGAAAAAAGGAACGGAACTTTCTTCTTACCGTTATCGCTCAACCTCAACCATATTTAATATAGTCTCATATTAAGCGTCTATATAAGAAGTGTTATAAGGAAGAGCTATGGAAGAACCTGAAGATAACAATCCAAACACCATGGTTTGGGAAAAAGTTACCTACAATAAGTGGGGTAAAAGAACAAAGGCTCAATCTAAGAGCCAAAAAGAGGATCTAAAAGAGGCTCCTCGCCAAAAAACTGTCCACGAACAGAAAAACACCGTCTTTAATAAAGACACAAAAATGAAGCGCGGCAGAGAAGGCCACACAGAGGAAACTCCTCCTCCAAAGAGATGCCAAAACTCTCAGGATACCGTAAGGAACACGGAAAAAGAAGGGATAAAACCCAGGCCCAAAAAAGTGTTTTTATACGCCCAAATTGCCAAAGAGGCAAATGAAATTGTTCTCACAAGGAAAAACGGTAACCACATTTCGTTGGTCGAATGGCACAAAGTCATTGAAATCCTGGATACGGATTATGTACGCCGCCTGTCCTCTCCGGGTGATGAGTGGATCCCAAATTTTGAAGGGCGTAGATACACCAACAAGAGAGCTGCTATTTACGTGAATGATGATGCTTCTGGCCGATATGTCAGGAATATTGTCGCTAAATCAACTCCTCTCCTACCCATTTCATGGGCTGAAGCTGAAAAATGAGGGAGGAAAGGAAAGAAAAGACGAGTCTCACAGGATTCATAAGAGGGGTAACTGGAAACATTGCGGACGAAGTACTCACTCGCATTATCTCTCACCAATGCAAAACTCTAAAAATCAACGGTAAGGTAGAAATTACCAGGTCAGAAATGACTAAGACAGGGAAAGTTCTACATTTATCTGTTGACACAACCGCATTGAAAGACATGCAACTTGTTGATTGTACCCTACGTATAGCCTCTGCAGGAAAAGTACGATTCCAAGACCCTCGGAAGGCGACAATTGAACAACCTGAGCAAGAAACAGAAGATGAGGACAAAGAGGAGCTTCAGAGTCAGAACCCGAGTGGAATATGTGATAATTCCACTAGCGACCATCTAGCCACCAAAGAGAGCACAAATACCATCTCGAATAAGGGCGCTGAAGTAGAAGGAGATACCGGTAATACTGACACAAACACTGGTGGAGTATCGAATGAGGACACTGGGAAAGAAGATAATACTGACAGCAACACAACAACGGCCACATCATCCCAAGAAGGTAAATTAAAATTAAATTTTAAACAAAAACGAGGTCCAAAAAAGCAGTCAAAGATCGATCATTTCTTTGAGGAAGCAGCCGAAATCCTTCTTGGCCAGTCACAACCTTCGAAGGTAAATAAAAACAACTAATGATAAGTTGCACATATATTAATACGCAGCACTGCAAAGCAGCAAACTCAGAGCTAAAGTTAAGAACTTCTGCTATTGCATTAATAACTGAACCATATCTCTGTAATGGCTCAACAAAAAGCCTTGCATTAAGTGGGTATACTATCCATAGTAAACACGGATCTAGCCCGAGAGCCTGCATTCGAACTGTAAACCATTTGAATGCATGGTCAATTCCAGAATTTTCTGAAAAGGACGTTTGTACAATATGTATAAAAATAGACGAGTCCTTAACATATATTAGTGTTGCTTATCTTGATCAACAACTACCTGTAGAAAATGAAACACTGCTTAATCTCATTAAGCACTGTGAAAGTAAACAAGTACCACTTTTACTCACTATGGACTCTAATGCTCATAATCGCCTATGGGCTAGTAAGCATACTGACACAAGGGGAGAAAATCTAGAGAAAATCATAGATGAAAATAACCTTGTTGTTATTAACGAAGGAAATGAACCAACATTTCTCACCCAACGAGCAAGTTCAACCATAGACATTACTATGTTAAATCATCATGCCTTTAAAAAATTTGAAGTCTCAGGATGGCATGTAGACCTTAGACCATCTATGTCAGACCATAGATATATAGTTTTCAACTTTGGTAGATATAAACCTATCACCGAAAAATCAAGAAACTTGAGGAAAACTAACTGGGACATGTTTAGGAACCACACAGATGCGGCAACTCTACCTAAAATACTTCCCTCCCCTAGTATCATTGACCAATGTGCAGAATCATTATATGAGGTCATAAATAAGGCGATACAAATTGCTTGTCCTTTAAGAAGCACGATAAAATCTAAGTCAGTACCTTGGTGGACAAAGCATCTTGCTACTTTGAGGCACAAACTCAGAAAATTGGAACCCAAACGGATGCAAGCTTCCCATAGAGAAAAATATTTACTTGCTAAAAGTGAATATCGGACGGCTCTTAGAAATGAACAAAAAGATTCTTGGAGAAAATTCTGTAGTAATGCTGAAGGTCCCAAAGACATTGCAAGATTAATCAGGGTTCAAAAACCAATAGACAACCCAATTGGTCTCTTAAAAACGGATCGTGGTTATGCACAGTCACCTGCTGAATCTCTAAAAATTCTCATGGAAACTCACTTCCCTGACTGCAAAATCGGCGTAACTTTTGAAAGACCATCACAAACTAATAATTTCGGGATTGATTATTTGAACTATGACAAAGTGAGGGAAGCTTTGAACTCCTTCGGAGCACATAAAAGTCCAGGACCCGACGGACTTAAACCAATTATATTACAACACCTAGGAGAAAATATGACATGCTACATTACTGATCTTTATAAAGTTATTCTTAGCACTGGATATACACCGAAGAAATGGCGTGAAATGAAGGTTGTATTTTTGCCTAAACCAGGCAAAGATGATTACAGCTCCGCTAAATCTTTTAGACCTATCAGCCTTTCCAATTACATCCTCAAAGGCTTAGAAAGAATAGTACAATGGAAAGTAGAAAAAGTAATTCCATCTTTTCATTCTCAACATGCCTACACAAAAGGCTTTTCTACAGAGACGGCACTATCACAAGTAACTGATATTATCGAAAAATCGATATATCAGCATCAGTGTACACTTGCTGTCAGTTTTGATTGTACCGGTGCATTTGATAATATTCAATTTCATTCTGCCAACAAAGCAATGTCGAAACTTGGAATTCCAGTGAGCATCACATCCTGGTATAAAGACCTCATCAAAACTAGGATGGTGAAGGCAGAAATAAAAGGAGAAAGGGTCTGCATCACCCCAACGCGTGGAAGTCCTCAAGGAGGAGTACTTTCGCCTGTGATCTGGAATGCCGTGATGGACACTCTACTTACAAAGTTCCACAAAGGTGCAATCAAAGCAATTGGCTATGCAGATGACATTATCTTATTAATAAGTGGAAAACACCCACAAACACTTGTCAGTAAAATGCAAGATGCAATAAATATTGTACTGGACTGGGGAAGATCAAATGGCTTGACCTTTAATCCAACAAAATCTAGTGCTATAGTATTCTCAAAGGCATATAAACTGAGGTCAAAATATTTTCCACGGTTACAAATGGATGGACAGGAGATTGAGTATTCAACACGCTTGAAATACTTAGGTTTGGTATTTGATCAAGGACTCACCTGGACAGAACATCTGAAGGAAAAAGCTGCCAAGTGCTCTCGCTTATGGAACATGGCAAAAGCAATCATAGGTCAAAAGTGGGGACTGACGTCTGATAAAGTTATCTGGCTCTACGAATCAATGATTAAACCAATCATATGTTATGGTTGTCTTGTATGGGGCCATACTATTGCATCCAAAAAAAGTGGAATCAAAATACTAACCAGTGTACAAAGGAAAGCACTTTTATCAATCACTCAAACACTAAGGTCAACACCTACCGCAGGCATGGAGTCAGCTTTAGGTATTATTCCACTCGACCTATACGTACAAGCACAGGCAACAAAGTCCAGATGGAGAACAAAGCATTTTACACAAGATACTTGGGATGGCATTGGCAACCTCCCACGACGGCGTGGACACCGCTTTTCTAGTGATAAACTGCTTTGTGAAGCAAATATAAATGGGCCTAGTGATTACATAAAAGGTGACCTAGTCTGGATAAATAATAATCGTATAGAATGTCCGGATACAATAATCTATACTGACGGTTCTAAAGACCAAGACGGAAATACGGGCGCAGGATGGGCTATCACTAGGGGTGACATGACTCTACATCATTCACTGGCGTCATTAAAAATCGAGGCATCAGTATTTCAGGCTGAGGTCCTCGCCATTTCAAGATCTGTGGAAGACCTTCTGAAACTGGAAAAACCTACTAGGAATATTGTTGTACGATCCGACTCTCAATCGGCAATTGCGGCTCTCCTCAATCCACTCACGAAGAGCTGCATAGTCAAAGAATGTAAAGAAACTTTGATAAGAGCAAAAAAGGAGAAAAACATATACCTTGAATGGTGTAAAGGTCACAGTGACATAACTGGAAATGAATTTGCCGATTATCTTGCAAAAAGTGGCTGTGAGAGTCAAAATCAAATATGCACTGGAGTACCGCCGAGCTACGTAAAGAAGGCAGTAGATGGTTTGTTTTATCAAAGGTGGAGCTGCCGTCACAAAAACAGCGTAAATATGAAACACACTCGTCTAATGTTGAAAACTCCTCAACAAAATACGATCAAATTTCGACGAGAGAATATGAAACTGCTTGTTCAAGCAGTCACTGGCCATGGACCTTTTCTCTCGCACTTGAGTAAATGGAAGAACATCAGTCCAATTTGCGATCTCTGCACGGAAGAACCGCAGACTGCAGATCACCTCATAAACAGATGTCCCGCTCTGTCCTATGAGAGGCATGAAGTTTCTCAAGAGGAGGACGAAAACATTAGAATAATCAAATTTATGCAATGTAAAATAATGAAAAATATTATTGAAAATAATTTTAGTATTTAAGTAGGAATAAGTATATGTACATAGGTATTATTATCATTATTATTATTGTTGTAACACAGATACCCCGTAGTGTGGTTGTGTTCTCTACTTTAGTGTTATATGTGCGTTTTCGTGTGTATGTCTATCGTGGATGATAGTAATAAATATCAACAAAACAAA
>CP045904.1:4689378-4702681 GCA_013387185.1 Caligus rogercresseyi | reverse complement strand
TTCTTGTTATTTATTTATATGAAATATAATATTTTGTTTCAAACATAGTAGTTGATTATTCCAGTATCTTTCAAAGTTCATTACCAGAATATTTCATGGATGTTACAAACACCTCTTTTAACTCTACCCGTTGGGACACGGATCTCCATCGTTCATGAAGTCAGAGATGAGGGAAAAACAGAGAACGAGCAGGGCAATGAGGAAAACAGGGGCCTGACGAGTACATGGAGGCCATCATTGCCTACAAATGTCGTCTATGTGATGAGTATTGAGTGTTTCCAAGAACCCCTTCGAGCTCATATACGTGATGCTCACGTCCGAAGACTTCCCCCTCAGACAAGTTGCTCATTGATGGTCTCTTAAGCCTCAGAGCCCATAGTAGTGGCTCCAAAAAGATGACGAAGGCGACGCCCGTGAAGTATTTTCTTCAGTTGTGGAGAAACCGACTCCTCAGCATGGATATCTCTGCGCTGCTTGCTCAAGGGCCCTTTCACGATAAAGAGGCATGTAAAGAACATATGCTAAAGGTAAAGAAACCCAATATTAGGGTTGAAAATCTTAGCATGAAAATTCATATTCCAAAAAGAATGATTTCTGTGAGTTTTAATGTCTTAAATAAATTATATTCGTAAAATTAGGTTCAAAATTTAATCATTAATGAAATTAATATTTATAATTAGAGTGATGCTCCAATGCCTCAACAGAAATTATAATTTATAAATGTAGCTGACAAATAAATTATATTTATTTTTGGAGACTTTAATGCCTTAATTAAAACTTTATTTGTAAAAATTAAGCTTAAAATTAAAGATTTCATTATATTGGTCATATTTGTATAAAGGTTTTATTTTATGAGACTTTACTGTCTGAAGTACAAATATATTTTTAAATGATTTTAAAATGAAAGAATTAAATTATTATATTCATATTTTTATATATTTTATTTTAGTGAGGCTTTATTGCTTCAAATAAAAATATAATGTATAAACTGATTCTTAAAGAGGGTTAAACTATGGTTAGTTAGACAAAATGTCGAAAATTGGCCTCATACATATATTCTGAATCAAGGAATAAAATACATTTGAAATATATTGTGTGGTGAAAATAGTTTTTGGACGACTATTTGCTAATAAAGATCAAAGAAATTATTCAATATCGATTGGAAGTAATTTATAAACATATTTTAATATATCTAAAAATTAAACCTGAAACAAAAGATTTTAAAATTGAAAAAGAAAGAATTCAATTAAGAACCTCAATGAACAAAATATTGCTCTTATGAAAAGTCATGAATTATTCAATTTATAATAAATAAATGGAAATTCTCTTAATTTTTTACATTTGAAAAGAACAAAAAAGCGATCCGACCTTATAATAAATGTGCTTTATTTGATATAATACTTAGACCATTTTATGCATTTAAGTCATATTTTATAATTGTATAGCTATAATTAAATTTTGATATTGAGCACACTATTAATTACCAATATCGTGGACAATTTAGTTTTTAAAGGAGTTGCACATTGTATAGATCATACTTTTTCACAATTTCTTCGATTGACTAAAATTACCATATTTTCTTATCTTTATCTAATAATCATATATATTTTAACATTAAGGAGCATAACTTTGTGAAGAAGACAATTTTGGAGTCGAATGACCTTAAAGTGTTCCAAAAATGGCTGTTCCTATACTTTCCCCCCAAAACTCATGGATACCCATCTCCTTTGTCATCCAGAGAATGAAGATAGTCCACACGACTTTCAATGTTTCAAATGCAAGGAAGCCTTTGAGCTATGGGGTTCATTGTCTGTTCACCTTTGGAAAAACCACGGATTGAGATCGGGCTTCGTCGATGTAAGCACTGCGACTACCGGGGCTTCTATGATAAAGACCTTGAGGTTCTACATTTTCGGCTCATGCTACTGCTACCGTTTCAATGAATGATGGGAGCAATGGAGTTATGCCAGAAGAAATGTGAGCTCTGCTCTAGGCTATATTCGGACTCCAAGCTCTCAAGAAACATGTTCAAGCTGTACATAGCAAGCTAAAGCCCTATATTGTCAAGTCTGCAATCACTCTACGTCTCGAAAGGCTATGTTAGACCTGCATATGCGACAACACACAGGAGAAAACCTTATGAGTGAGTATGGGGGGGAACTTGGTTAAGGAATATCAAAACCCAATTTATGAATCTTAACATGGCCATGAGGACGATTCCCCTCTGAAAAATTCGTTGGTTACTTTTTCGTTTCAATTTGCATTAAAAAGATCTCATTCCTTTAGGTAAGTCTTTATTGTCAGTATATGTATAGGTGCGTGGACATAATTTGCCTAATTTTGAAGACGGAAATACTCCATCCGCTGATGTCTGTTTTTAATGTTAAAATTTTCCTAGTCATAGACTTTAAATACTTTTTACCAATTGTAGCGATATCATAATTTTAAGTACCCAAGAAAAGTCATTATGTTCAATGAGAGATATTGAATTCAGATTTCGCTTAGTGAAATGAAACACATGCTGATATCTCTGGCCTTCTGTCAATGTCAGTTAGAACGGTCTGAAATCTCAGGAAGCAGCTGGTAGGAGTCATCGGATCCATGGACGTTTTGACATGTAGAAGCAATAGGTGAAGAACACCAGGGTTGTCCGGAGCGGTCCTTTTATCAATAATATCAAGAACATCATTGACAAAAATCCCCAGCATTCCATGAGAGACATGGCCAGGGACTTGGGCATAACCAAGTGGATTGTTAGAGCAGGTTTGATGGAAGAATTAAGGTACAAGTGATAAAGGCGTCAGACAGCCCAACTTCTGACTTAAAAGACTCGAGGGATGTGGCTACTCAAAGATTTCAGACTGTTGAACATCTTGAAGAACCCATGTCGACGAAAGGCTTTGGTTCTTCTTATGATTCTTTTTTCTTCAGGATCAAATTCTACGGAATAAAAAGCACGGCTTGTCTTCCCCAAGTATGAGAGCATGCGATCTAACAAGGCTGAAGGTTTCTCGTCTCCCAAGTCTGGTGCATGAAGAATGGAGTCCGCCCTGTCGTAGTCCGAAAGACCAAAGGTTTCTTCCGTCTTTCCTTGAGGGCTTTATATTTGTCCTCCTCTGGGGAATTTTAAAGGATTTCTGCTACGCGAAGGAAGCTTGTCGAGGGAGGCAACCACTGATGGTATTTCGTGTCCTCCGATTTGAGGCCTTTCATTTGGAACTGAGATTCGGCTTGACAAAACAAATTGAAGCCTGTTGTGCCAGAATACCGAAATGTAATACTCACGGCCTGGAGGGAGACTTCAGAGTTCATGACGACGTTCTTGGTACCTAGCAAGTTGTCCTTGGATCGGGGTCACCCAAGGAGAATATAAATATTTATACTCTCCTTGAGTCACCAATGTGATGAGAGCGCTAATGATACGCACGTTCAATGAACGGATCGCTGACGGAACGCAACTTTTTTTTTGAACGCTGAAAGTTGAACGCCAAAAAAAAAAAGAGTTTTGCGTTCAGCGTTCAATTTTTCCAAACATTTATTGGACTTTTTTCGGAAAAACGTCATCACTACGCAGTACTTTTTTGGGAAATTCTTTTCTTTAAAAAAACGTCACCACTACGCAGTACTTTTTTCGGAAATTCTTCTAAAAAAACGTCATCACTACGCAGTACTTTTTTGGGAAATTATTTTCTAAAAAAAGGTCATCACTACGCATTACTTTTTTTTGGAAATTCTTTTCTAAAAAAATAACGTCATGACTAGCAGTACTTTTTTGGAAAAATTATTTTTTGAATATTGAACGCGAACGCAAAAACATGAACGGAACGCTAATTTTTTTTGAACGCTGAACGCAAAAAAAGCTGAACGCTCACAAGCCTATATATATATACACACACACACACACATATATATATATATATATATATATATTAGGGTTGTTCTTATTTTTCAAATGTTTGAAATGTTAGCAACATTGTGGATTTTCTGTTTTTTTGGTGATAAAAGAAGACGACATACAAAGTTTGAACAAAATCGGTCAACATTACGAGGTCGCGCAACGAGGTCAAAGTTTTAAAATTTAGTAAAAATATAGTTTTCCACAAATTTCTTCAAAATGGTGAGACTTTACAGACTTCAATAATAATTATTAATTTAAAGAAAAAAGAAGGTAGAGAGTGAGGAAAACTACTCTCTCCCTTCTCTTTCTCTTTCTATCCAGGTAACACTAACAGCCGTTACCAAATGGTAATCGTATATTCTCATATCAAATGATCAATTTTGGAGAGAGTATGTATTTGCTTATATCTCTTAAAGTATAGCGATTTTGAAAACACCAAACATATCAAATGAAAGCTTGGTTAACCAACTTTAATGCTTTGGTATACTAAATCATGTAAATGTAATAAGTAGAGAGTTATAATTACATTAAAAAAAGCCTATCTCGCGTACAAAATGACGCATATAATGGATATGAATGCGTCAGAGACAAAATAAAATTTTGAGAGGATACCTTGACGCACATCTAAGAAACACATTATTATTTATTTTTTTCATATCGATTTCTTATAGTCAATACAGGCTCTGAATCATATGATGTAAACTCAGATATTACTGAATTCTGAATTGATAGAATGCAACCAAGGTCATTTTTTGGATTTATCATCTAAAGGTATACTAAGCTTAAAGTACTATTTTACTCTGAAGCGAACAAATCATCTTCAACAGGCGAGTGAAGTTAATTGATACAAAAAGCCATGAATAAGCTAACAATACACACTCCCTTTCTTGCTTGTTTTTACTGAAAACTTTGTTTTATTAAAAAAAACATCAAACATACGTCTGGTAGTAAATTAGATTTCCTTTAATAATAATTATTGAAGTCTGTAACGTCCACCATTTTGAAGAAATTTGTGAAAAACTATATTTTACTAAATTTTTAAAACTTTGACCTCGTTGCACGAGCTCGTAATGTTGACTGATTTTGTTCAAACTTTTTATGTCGTCTTCTTTTATCACCAAAAAACAGAAAATCCACAATGTTGCTAACATTTCAAACATTTGAAAAATAAGAAAACCCTAATATATTATAATATATATGTGTATATATATATATTGTATATATATATATAATATATATATATACACACATATATATATATTATATATATATACAGGGGCGAGTGGCCACTGGGAGTACCGGGACTATTCCGGTGGCCCGCTGGCCTTAACAAACAAAACGGCCGTGTTACAGCCTCCTGATGGCATATTGGGCCTGTATAAGGCCGGTGAGGGCATAATTGTCCCGGTGGATAATTCTTCCCACTCCGTTCCTGTATGTATATATACCTATATTCTCACAGAACTTCTGGTATTTGGCTGGTGTCAGTTGATCGACTTTGGCACACAAATAGCAGATTGCCTTGAGCCATACTTTAGTATCTGTCATAGACCTCCTCGTATTTTTACCGGTTTTAGATAAGAAAATTAGACATCATCTCGCCGTTTGGCGTCATGATGGTCAATACCATTGTTCGACCATATGTTTGTATTGAATGCCCACCTTGCCCTCATTTAGTGATTTAAAAAGCTAAAGGTTCCTCCGATATTTGTGGACCTCATCAACGATGAAATCTTCTTTTAAGCTGTTTTTTTTTTTTACTTTTGATGAATTTGCCTTAACTTTTAAAGCTTCTTCAGTCTCCGGTGATGAAAGTGCCAGTCGACAGATAGTGTACGGTCCTTGTTTAAGTGGACTAGCATAAGTCTTCATTCAATGGCATCCTTCTTACAGCACCGATTTATGGATTATGTATGGCCTCCTAAATATTCCTCTTCAAGTAACCTAGAAACTCATTTTAATTTGTCTTTACAGCTTAGTTTGTTACCTTGAGAGGTATTTTCTATCATAACTCATTTTGACTCCTTAGAAAATGAGACTTCTGGAGCACCTTACAATGTCCATAAATTATATTATTTTAATTTTTTGCGTTTTGCTTCTTTCTCACTATTTTTTTTACTCATGCAGAAATGGCATCAAATTCTTAATATGCAAGAAAGAATTACATATTTTAATCTACCTTAATAAATAATTGACCTTTAAAAACAGTCCACGTTTTGCTTCCGAGTGTACAGACAATATAAGCATTCAATTACTGCGTAACATTCGACTTATTTTGAATATGTGCAATTTAGAAGAGAGTAGATTTTTGAAAATGTGTAGTTGATGTTCCCTTCTAGGATCTTAAGTATATTTTGAATTAAATATTGTTGCTACATTTTAAAAGCATATTAAAAAGTATGTACTTTACATAAATATTAATATGTTCCAAAAAGTTATAAAGTTTAAAAAAATCGTGATAAGGTCATGGGGGTTCATCAACTGGCTCAGCTTTACTCCCAGAGTTATCATACCCCATGCAAATATATGCATATAGACCTAAGTATACTATGGCTCAAGTATTCCAGTGATATAACATACTCAATTACTTTAGCTCCATCAATCAAGGAGCTCGATAGCCGTGCGTGCTAAGGCGTGTTTTCAACTCTCAATGTTGGGGGCGCAGGTTCGAATCCCGAGAGGGGATGGTCATTTTTGGTCTACCTCATTAATAAGATCCTAGGTTCGACAGACTAATTATAATGCTATAATGCTTATTTATATCCTATCGAATGCTATTCTATCGAACCAATAGGCAAAAAAAAAAAAAAAAAATCAAGGGAGCACGTTAGCTTAGTGCATAAACATCTCTCAATTATGAGGGCGCAGGTTCGACTCCTCCCGAGAAGAGGGGAAGGCCAATTTTGATCAACCTCATTGAAAATATCCCAGGATTGCTTGACTAATTTTAATGTCATAATGTTTATTCATTTAGATGTGACCTCTGCGACTACAAAACTGGTGATCACAATTCCTTGAGACGCCACAAGTACCGTCATAGCGGGAAAAGCCGCACAAGTGTCGATTCTGTTCTTATGCAACGTACAAAGCTCCGCTTTGCGTCGACATATGCGCACGAAACATCAACAGGAAGAAGATGGAGGAGGAATGACCTGATACAGCAATGGATTGGTGCAAATATGATCCTTCTTTTACCGTTGCTGGAAGTACTCAAATATGCAAGGTCGAAAATTAGAGGTATTAATAAGGCGTAACAATAGGATCGTTAGCATAACAATTGTGATTTATGGCATCGTTGTATTTAGTTTTTATAAAAAACTTATTATATATATATATTGTTCTCACCAAAAAAAAACCCATATAAGTAGCTAAGTTATATTTCATTAGTAGTTTTTTTTTTTAGAGTTAAGAAATATTTATTACTCTTTTACACAAAGACATATACAAACAGCACACAACTTAGGTAAAGAACATAACCACACGGTAGGGTATCTATGTATATTTGTTCTCACCAAAAAAAATACCCATATAAGTAGCTAAGTTATATTTCATTCAGGCTTGTGAACAGAACGCAAAATTGAACGGCGTTCAGCTGAACGCATGTTCAATGAACGGAACGCAACTTTTTTTGAACGTTGAACGCAAAAAAAGAGTTTTGCGTTCAGCTTTAGCGTTCAATTTTTCCAAACATTTATTTTACTTTTTTCGGAAAACGTCATCACTACGCAGTACTTTTTTTGGAAATTCTTCTCTAAAAAAAAAGTCATCACTACGCGTACTTTTTTGGAATTCTTTTCTAAAAAAAACGTCATGACTACGCAGTACTTTTTTGGGAAATTATTTTCTAAAAAAAAGTCATCACTACGCATTACTTTTTAGGAAATCTTTTCTAAAAAAAAAGTCATCACTACGCATTACTTTTTTGGAAATTCTTTTCAAAAAAAAAAAACGTCATCACTACTCAGTACTTTTTTGGGAAATTATTTTTTAAATATTTGAACGCTGAACGCTAACGGAATGCTGAATGCAAAAACATTGAACGGAACGCTAATTTTTTTTGAACGCTGAACGCAAAAAAGCTGAACGCTCACAAGCCTGATTTCACTAGTAGGTATACAAATGTAAAAAAATCCTACGTCGACCCATGAAATAATACTTAACCTCTTATTTATTAAAATAAACGCTATTGTGTATGAAAGAAAATACACATACAATAGAAAATAAAAGCTTTTACGCCTGCATAACTTGAGGTGTTGTCAAAAAAATTATCACAATTGGCAAACAAGTATATATTTTTTATGTTAAATATAAAACTTCTGATGGCATCACAAGTGTAATATTTTTCTTTATCTTTAGGTTTGGTATTGAATACTTATACTTAGATGGAAAGAACAAAGGATCTCTTATAATGGAATAAGGACAATTGTTAACTCTTGGGATTTAGCAGAATCTCCATCGAAGAACTATTTATATCAAGGAACTTAAACGAAAGAATAATTTTTCACTTACCTTAACATATCAGTCTTTCTTGTAAATTGCTTTATTATTATATTAAAAATATAATAATTGACTGTTGTATAATGAATATAAATAAAATTTTTAAAAGGGGCTGATCAGTATTATATATAATAGGTATATATATATATTTGGTATTTCTACCAATAAAACACGAAAGAATCCGAAAGGTATCTTTATTATTACTCTAGTCAGAGTGTACACTGAATAATCATCCCTTATCAACCGGCCAAGGATCATGACGTGTAGGGAATCACTACACTACTCCCCTCCCGGTTTAAAATTTCGTCGCACGAATAATATTACACATAAAATAGGATTGTTTATGTACAAATAAAAACTTTAAAATAATTGGCACTAAATAGAAACATATGCAGCTTTTAAACGGTTAAGAGATTGCTTTGTAGAGGTGCCTCGTCGGTTGAGAATAAAATAATCTTCATGCTTTTCCAATATTTCGAACGGTCCCTCATATGGCGTATCGAGAGGCCCTCTAATTGGAGGCCTCATAATGAAGGCCTTTTTCGCCAACCGCAGTTTCTTCTCCTCTGATGAGACGTCATGACTTTTTGGAATGTGATGGTTTGCTTTAAAATTTTGATTAATGGTTTTCAACCTACCAAAGACGTCCGGAACCGAGGGAGGACGAATCTCTTCTCCATATACTTCCTGAGCAGGAGATACGCCTGAGTCCGTCCGAGGCGTTGTGCGAAGATCCAAAAGCACCCTATGTAATGCCTTGATCCAATCCTCGGAGTTTTCTGTTAAACGGGCCCTTAAAGCCTCTTTAAGAGTCCTGTGAGCCCTCTCTACAAGCCCATTAGCCTGAGGGTTATAAGGTGTAGTAAATTTAGAATTGATGCCCAAAATGTCACATGTATGTTTCCAGAACTCTGAAATGAACTGCCTCCCGAGATCCGAGGTTATTAAGGACGGAACACCAAATCTTGATATCCACTGTGTTTGGAACGCCTCGGCAATCACAGGGGCCGTTGTGTTAGAGAGGGGTATCGCTTCCAGCCATCTTGTTCTCCTATCAATAATGGTAAGAAGATATCTCATTCCGTTGACGGGAGAGAATGGACCAACCAAGTCGATGTGGACATGGTAAAACTTCTTTTCGGGTACATCAATTAGAGTTGGCTTCTTTTTCACATGGGTAGTGATTTTCGTTTTGGCACATATACTGCATTCACTTATATATTTTCGCACATCGTCCTTAAGATTTTCCCAATAGTATGAAGATGCCAATCTTCTTGTTGTTGCTTGTGCACCTCTGTGGCTTTCAGAATGGACCTTTTTTATTATTTCTGTTACAAGTGAAGGGGGAACAATTGGTCGAGGAATGGGGTTGCGGATATCACAAATGATTTCAAAACCACTTACGTCATGATGACCACGGTCTCTATTTAATATTATCCCTTCGTTCTCCTGGAGTGAGGCGAATTCCGCCCAGTCAACGACATCAATCATTATGTTATTGAGCCTAGACAAGAAATCAGCAGGGATATTGTTTTTGCCACTTATGTGATGCAATGTTGCACCGTACTCAGAGACTTCAGCAAAATAGCGATGTACCTTATTAGACCAAGTAGGATTTTTAGATTTAATTGCATCAATAAGAGGTCTATGATCGGTAAAAACTGTAACCGTTCGCCCTTCAATGAAGTATCTAAAGTGACGAAGGGATTCTCTGATAGCAAAAAGTTCCCTTTCAAATGTTGAATATCTTGACTGTGTAGGATTCAAGGCTTTGCTGAAAAACCCCAATGGAAGAAACCCTCTTTTTTCGTCACGCTGCTCCAGGACTCCTCCAATCGCCTTGTCCGATGCATCCACAGTTAAGAAAAGTTCTCCTTCCTGAGAGTAATGCTTCAATGTAGCAACAGATGATAGCGTGTCCCTTAATTTGAAGAATGCATTATTACCCTCTTCTGTCCACTCAATGACGGCACTTTTTACCCTAGGAAGTAATTTGTAAAGAGGAGCTAATAACTCACCAAGGCCTGAAATGAACCTCCGGTAATAATTGACCATTCCAATCAATTTATGCAAATCCCCACCCTTCCGAGGTCGATCAAGTTTGAGGAGTTGCTCGAGTTTCTCTTGTATTGGACGAATTCCACTTTCACTTATCACATGTCCAAGAAACTCAATCTCCGATTTGCAAAACATGCTTTTCTCCTCACTATATGCCAGGTCGTTGATTTTTAAGATTTGCATGACCTGTTTGATGTGATTATGATGCTCCTCCTCAGTTTTAGACGCTATCATGATGTCGTCAATGTAGGCAAATACAAAATTCAGTCCTCCAAAGAGAGAGTCCATAAGTCTCTGGAAGGTATTACTAGCGTTTCGTAATCCAAATGGCATTCTTATGAACTCATATAGTCCCACGCAAGTAGTAATAGCCGTCTTCTTGGAGTCCTCATTGGACATGGGGACCTGGTAATATGCTCGCATTAAATCTAACTTTGAAAAGAACTTACAGCCAGCAACATTTCGTATGAAATCGTGAATGTGAGGAATTGGGTAACGGTCAGGGAGTGTAAGTGTATTGAGCTGTCTATAGTCACCAACCATCCGCCAAGAACCATTCTGCTTCTGGACGAGGTGAATGGGGGAAGACCAGTTGGACTTTGATCTCCGTATGATACCGGCAGATAACAGCTTGGAAATTTCGTCTTTAACTATGGCCTCTTTCTCTGGAGTTAGACGACGGGTTCGAGAGAAGCAAGGGTTCCCATTAGTAAATATCTCATGACTTACTCCATGGCGAGGTTTGGGGCAGAAATCCATTTCAGACTTGAAGGTAGGAAAATGAGTTAGCAGTTCTGAAGCGATGTCACAGCCTTTTTTAATTACTGAACACAAAGGCTCATTCAGCTGTAAGGTCTTGAGTCTCATATTGACTGATATTCCGAAGTGGCTCAAAAAATCAGATCCAATGATACCATAGTCAATATCCGCGACAACGAATTCCCACTCCACTCTGCCAACAGGGTCGAACTCGACCCACATTTTTCTCAAGCCGTATGTTTTTACAGGAGTTCCATTGGCTGCGACTAGTTGAGGTGAGGGACGAAGTGGAGGATCCGAGAAAAGCGTCTGTGAAACAATTGATCGCTGAGATCCTGTGTCAACAAGGAATTTCGTTCCATTGCTATAAATAAATAGGAGACTATTGGTAAATGTAGGGTCGGTTTTTGGAGCACGGATGTTTAACGTCGGGATGAGGGCCCGACGATTACTTAGTTTTTTGAGAGGGTAAGCTTAGGACAAATGTGGGGAGTTTCACATTTAGTTGCCTTATTCCCCCATTTCCAGTGATAGAAACATCTACGGGGGGCTTGCTGCGGTTCCTGGGGGGTGCTTCGGGGGATTTTGATCGCATTTACTTCTTGATGATTTCCAGCTATAGTTGTATGATATTTAACTATTCTGGTGAATTGTGTTAGGGTAAGATCCGAAAATTGAACGGAAAGCCCAGCTCTTTTGCTCTCCGGGAGACTCCTTACGAGAATTTGCTTAATAATTTCTTCGCGGACATCCGAAATATTGGACAGGTAGTCTTTTGCACGGCTCACAATTTCATTTACTGAGAACCTACCAGGAGCTTCGATGAGTTGAAAGAGCTTCTCAATTTTATCTTGGGTGGATATTTTATGCTCATCCAGGATCCTGGCTTGAGGTCGGAGTAAGGAGTCCCGCTCGCTCCCTCCTCACATTCATCATCGAAGAGATCTAAAACGTTGTCATCCAATCCTGAGAGCAAATGGTTATACTGCTCCTGCTCATCTTCGATTCGATAGAGCTTGAATTGAGCTTCTAGACGTCGGAACCAGGATTTGGGCTTAGTTGGCCAAAATGGACATATTCTGAGTTGCCCCACGAACTGTGAAGGCTCTCTGCTAGCGTTAGCCCCAGTTTTGGGCATGTCGGGGTCACCAGTTTGGTATTTCTACCAATAAAACACGAAAGAATCCGAAAGGTATCTTTATTATTACTCTAGTCAGAGTGTACACTGAATAATCATCCCTTATCAACCGGCCAAGGATCATGACGTGTAGGGAATCACTACATATATATATATATTATAATAATAAGATTATAATATTAAAAGTATGCTAGTACATACATGAAAGCGACTTTTATCTAAAAAAAAGAAGACATTAACTAAGTTTACGTTTAATGTCATATTTTTATAGTATCGTAGCTATAAATTTGTAATCCTGTTCCATCACTACATAAACACCATTTAATAAAGTATGAATATATTACATCTTGGGTGGATTAAATTAAAGAAAATCATGGATGTTTATGGGAGCGTTGAAATAAAGGAAACAAAACTGAGTTTGTTTGCTAAGCTTTTGAAATTTAATGAAACGAACTTTTTGAGGAAAAAACATTAATAAATTATTTTTTTCCATACACAAAAATGTTGATATCAGGATCTATACAGGTGGGTATAGAATATATGTAGTAGTTTCTTGCACGCTCATCATAAATATAATTTTTTCAGTTAATAAGTCCATTTCTTCTTTTTAGATGTCTTACAGTCAGAGTGATGATCCATTTATCGTAAGTATGATGACTTCAAGCTCCTGTATTCAATTAATATTAATATATGATATCGGAGAATTCCATTAAAAAGATTCCTAATGTGACAGATGCCCAGGCAACAAAATAGCGTTCTCCGAATGGTTGTTTTCTTTCTCTAAAGGTTTTGTTGCCATGGATGGTTTTCTTAACGTTCCCTGTTGATTATATTTACATTCTCAAAACTATATTTATATGTACATTCCCTTTTAGTTATATTTTCGTTTCCTTTGAGTATAATTGAATTCTTTGAAATATAGAAATGCTATTAAGTGTTTATTTAACATTAAA
>CP045904.1:4668387-4689278 GCA_013387185.1 Caligus rogercresseyi | reverse complement strand
CTGACAGTCATATGAACACAAAATCTACTGGCGCCATCTATGTGTTAGTCTCGGGACTTATCAGCCGACCTTGATATAATTACCCATATTTTATTTTGTCCGTAAGCAGTGACTCATGATAAAAAACATGAAAGTAAGCACTTATGGATGCTAAAATATAATTTTCTTTTGATACATTATGCATTCAAATTTTATATATCTCATCAATAACAAGTTTCCCAATTTCATGATAAACAGTCAAGGCTTTGAAATCATTAATAGAAAACATTTTATGAAATATTTTTTGGCTATGAAGCTATATGAAAGTATTATTATTGAAATTCAACATTAAGTTCTGTTCAGACATCAATAAAAGGTGTTATTCCTTGTGAGCCGTCCAACTGAATTTTCCAAACTTTATTCTAAACCCAATTCAAAACATACCAATGACTTTATTTATTTCTGAAACTGGTATATATTCGTTAAATATAGTTAAATCAACAAAAACTATATAAATCTAACGAACTTAAACTGAAAGGTAGTGTTTCAAAAGTAAGCCAAAAGTTCCCAAAATGAGTCTCGGTTATGATACCTTCATCAACAAGTTAAATAAACTTAGAGAGGAGCTTTCACGCAAAACTGTCTCATGCTCAAGCCAAGTCCGTTCTCTCAAGAACAATACTTCGAACTGTCTCTACATTTAAATATAACATTAAAAAGATTATATTCAAAGCAAAAACTTGATTGAGGACATAATAAACAAGGGACTCTTCTTTGTCACTTCGCTTATATCAGATACCATTAATACCTTCGACATTACTATAATCACTGATAGCAGAAAAGGAAACTAAAGTCGCTCGTGATCACGACATGAATGAAAAGAGTCAGGATCTGTTTAAGGCGGGATAAAGTTTCCACCTCTCCGTCTCAAAATTATTGGGCGTTAAAGTCTTACGCGCAAGGGGGGTAATTTAAGATATTTTCATGCTCGGTTTCAATCTGGTTAGGACACAGGATGGTCCATTGTCAAAGCCAAAGGATAAAAAATAGTCATAAGTTATATTTACTTAAGCAACATTGATGAACTATCCTAAGAAGAATTTAAAAAAGAACAAGCCTTTTGGCCCGGGTTGAAATAGAAGTGAAGTGTTCTTAGTTTTTCCACAGCAAGTAGTTCCTTTCTTCCAAAGAACTAGGAGGCAAATGGAAGAAAAAGGTAGGTTTCCATCTTCTTTGGCCAAAGGACGAATGATTAATAATATAACAAAGAAGATGGAATGGGCTCTGGTCGCAGAAGCCTATCACGGTTTTAAATCTAACTTACCGTGTTGCTCAGGCGTCCTTGCTCAACAGATGCAGATGATTTTAAGTAAAAAAATGGATGTCCATCAAAAAAGGTTTCTCAAGGATCACAACTCTATGATTATCTAGAAATGCCCAAAACTACATTGATTCTACAAAAAGAAAAGGAAAATTTGCAGCGATTAATGCTGATACGTTTCGAAGGAGTGAGATTTGATTTATCATAGCCAAGCCTGAAATCAGTACGGATACGATTGCCTCGGAAATTCTTTAATCTCATTCGAGCACTAATGGGATGGTTTCTCTCTCGGTCTTGGACGGCCTTGAGAGTAGTTCAATAACGTTAGGAAAGAGGTTGTATGCAGGAGTGCCATCGGTACCTTTGCTATTCATTGTAGTAGTCGAGAAGATTCGCCCGAAACCGTCCTGAAATTTTAGGAGGCTTCGGCATTAAGATCGAGGGTTCACCTAATCTGTTAGACATCTATGAGATGATGTTACCGTTTCTTAGAAGCCAACTCTGAGTTTCAACTTATGAAATGTATTGAAGTTTTTTTTTGTTTTTTTTCGCCTATATGGTTTCGATATAATTGCATCGACAGGATATAATACGATTAAGTTAGTCACTCGAACCTAGGATCTTATCAATGAGGTAGACCAAAATGATCATCCCCTCTCGGGATTCGAACCTGCGCCCCCAACATTGAGAGTTGACACGCACTTGTATTGAAGTGGTTTAAAGTTTTCACAAAATTCGAAAATAAAATTGATCATTCCTTAATAGATCTAAAACCTCAATACCTCTCAATGGTTCCGGTTTGCATCTCAGGTCTTAGGCTTCATTCTGTTCAGTGAAGTCGAGAATAGAGATTTTGGGAATTCATGGGATAGATGGGGGATGACGGTGGGAAATGGAAGAGCTTAAATCACCTAGTTCTTCAAAAGACAAAAATGTGGAGGTCCCTCAACTTACAAAAGAGAATTGACTTTTATAAATCAAAGGTTATTCTTTAGTATTGTATGAGGCATTCGCCTCCCCTTTTTTCACCGAGAAAGGCAATCATGAATGAAAAATAAGTGGCATGTATCATTATTTCATCATTCGTATATAAGCTTTAAAAAGAAAGAGGGTCATAGGAGCAACATAAATCAAACTTTCCCTTATAATTCTAAATATGTACTTAAAGCTCTTCCATAAATTTTCCAAAGCCCTCTTGTAAGCAGCACAGATCGTTTTTGTTAAGTAATATTTGCACTTGGCTCTTGTATGGGTCTGAGTCAACGAATTTTCAAACAGTTATCTTTCACAGGTTTTGGCTTGTGCCCAAAGAATTTTAGGGCGAATGTCCTGGGTTTGAAGAAAACTGCATTATTGATATAATCAATAGTAATTCAGGGAAAAACGGGAAAACTGAGGTGTCCGGAAGTCCTCGAGGAAATGGCGATAAAAAAGGGTACATTATCAATACGAACCTTTTCATGATGGTAGATTTTGATTTCCTCTATCAAGAGCTGCTCTCAGCTATCAGGTACTCAGACCTGGTATCTTAAAATACTTCCCCCATTTGTTCGAGTTGTGAAGTAAGCTTGGCATATGTCAGAAGTATGTTGAAACTTCTCAAACTTCCTGTGTGTTGAATAAGATAATTCTGAGTTTTCTAATAGGAATGCTGATGACACAAAATTTACGACACAATGGCAGATATCCGCCAATCTCATACACTTTATACATTCATGCAAGGATTGCGGAAAATTTTATACTTTACTTCATACGCCTTTGATATAATACATTACGGTAGGAAATACAGTTCATATGTTAGGGCTTTCAGACTCCAAATGCAAATAACATTTGCATCCTTTTCGTTATTAACAAACCTCCTCTGCAAAATATAAAGCAATTAATAATGCTCTTTTAAATGCCAAAGCTCTATAGCAAAGAGGTTAGCATCTCACTCTCCAATCAGTACGTGGGAAGTAAGGGAAATAATCCTAGCAACGGCGGTTAAATAGATACGCGGCGTTGGACATCAAGACCCCTCTGTCATCGATGAAAGTGGAGTTTGGCAGCCGACGAACTTCGTTACATCTCTCATGTTCCCTCACATATGGAAAATAAATTAAAAACTTTTACGCAAATTTAGTTTTTTTAAAAGAACAATATACATATATATTTTTTTTCTGTCCAGTTGTTTTATATAGTTTTAGTTGTGTTTTAGTTTTGGTCATATTTGATGTTAAAATTTTAAGCTCAAGTGCTTAACTATATTATTACGCATTTGCGTTATTTTACATTAATTTTTTTATCTGTGCTTGCTATTATTTTATGGATTGTAGAGAATAAAAAAAATTCAATTATCATAACCAATTTAAGCTTGTAACTTGTCGTTTTCAACTATTATGTTTATTGATGTTTCGCTTTCTAAGCCCTATATTTATATTTTTGAGAATGTAAAAATATTTTGTGAAACAATAAGTCTATTGACAAAATTGTCTATAATCTAAACAGCATTTAAAACCCATTTTATTTGGTTGATATTAGACAAAGTTTTTAGGTTCAGTTGAGATAAATATGTCATATTAAAAAATAATATCGTTTATTTCAACAATATTTTTCTACGTCTTTGTTAAAAGAATAACAAACTACTTTTTTGTCAAATTCATCTGTTGCTCGCAATATATTGTTTTAATATTTTTGTATCAAATGTTTTATATTCTTCCTTTGTATGATTTTGCCATGATTATCTGGGTAGTGCAATAAAGGTTTAAAACGCACAACACTTGTATTGCTCTGGATAGAATAAATACGGCTTTTCATTATTGTACAACGGGTTTAAAAGAAAAAAATCTAACTTAATTCTATATATGTACATTTGTCAGTGCTCGAAATTACGCTGAAGTATAAACTTTGAGAAAAAAATGGTGAAGATAGAAAAATAAATATTGACGTACGGAAAGACGGTCAAAGTACATGCACTGACAAGATTTATTTTTACAATATTGATTAATATAATATAATTATTATATTGTTTAAACGATAAATATTAAGGTACTTTCTACTCGAATAAGTATTTCGAATATAAAATACTAAAACTATTTGTGATTTTTTTTTTTTTCTTTCCTGTATTTCAGTTCTTATAAAAAAGTCGAAGTAGTTGCGTAATAAAATAAATAAGAAGACATTTTTTGTAGATAATTCATTTAGACTGTTGCCCCGTTTTGGGGCATATAATTATACCCATAACAATATTATTTTATTTGTCAAGCTTTCAAAAATTGTCTTTAATAAATGAAGGTTCAAAAGTGTAGAGCCGCATTCCATAGGGTATTGAACTCAAAAACTTGTTTACCAAGTATTTTGACAAGGTTTTGGCGTATTTTTGATACTAAAATCATATGTTGATTTTAGTACTAAATTCATTTAAAAACTATCTACCAGTTTTGGGTGAATAATTGACACTAAATATAATTTTAATAAGAATGGTTGTTCTTACTATTTTACTTATGTATCAGTCAAAATAAAAATATGAACACCACTAGCTTTGGGCTAAATATCTTCTCTATGAAAGGGTTCGTACAGCTATTGATGTCACAGGTTTTCAGCTAAAAAAGTAAAATAATTATACTCCGAGTCCAATAGTATAGTGTATCGTCAAAAGCTTTCCTGATATAAATGAAATACTTGGTTTGAGCATTCGTTCATTATAAATGACAGATATTATCCTATATTTTAATATTTCTTTTAATAATATGAAAATATTTATTCGATTTAAAATCTTGGGGTCAATATTCTATCAATGAGAAACAATGATAAATTTTTCTATATATCATAAGGATGATAAAAAGCAACGGGTTCAGTATTTAAATAGGTCATAAAGGTTTACGAGGTTTTTAACTAATTATAGCTCATGTGGTCAATGCAAATGCAAGCAGAAATATATTTTATCACAGCCAAACACCTTTATATAACTGCTAGAATTATTATAAATGCATTTCAATAAAGAAAATATTGAATGTTAAACGTGGATTGCGTCGTAACAACCTAATGCACAGAGAATACATATATATATGATATCAGGAACACCTGGACAACCTTTTCGCCGGGACCCTGGCCGGGCCGGAACTTAAATTTTCAAGCCGGGACATAATATATATTATCGTTCCTTCGACATTCGGAAGTGAATAATCTCCAAAAAAAAACTGCGTCGTTTTTTTAGATAAGAATCTCCAGAAAAAACTGACGACGTTTTTTAGAAAAGAGTATTTCAAAAATTCCTTTTATGACAAACCAAAATATTAAAAAAATGATGTCCCGGCGCGGTGTATAAATAAACATGGACACCGGGCCGGGCTGGGGACCGGGTCCTTCCTGTGTATGATATATATATTATATATATATATATATATAAGAGTGTGAATGGACTTAGATTGGAGTCATCTTTACATTTTTTGCCATTTGAGATATTGTATATAATCGTCTACCCAAGAATGTATTTCAAATATATTCCAGATAAAATGTTGGAAAAGTGAGACATGCTCTGAATTTGAAATCATGTTGCTGCTTTCTCCTTGCTCAATGAATTTTTATAGTCTTGGGAAGATAAAAAAAGGCTTTTAGAAAAGTGGTTAACATAAAACTTCACAATAAGCTCCATGTGAAAATATGTATGTTTTTACCAGAGATTTAATTTTATCCATCACACAATCATTACCTATTGGAAAAAAAATATTTAATTGACTGTTTACGAGAGTTTTTGATATATAATATTAAGAAACTTAAAAGGAATATTGATATTCGAAAAAATAGTTTGAAGTTCATAATATTATATAAAAGTATCAAAATAAATAAATCATCGGAAAAGAAAAAATGGTTTTACTAAAAAAATACAAAAATAATGTGTAAAATTAAAAAATATTTCTAAGGCTTTAAATACTTGAAATATTTAAATTTATTAAAAACATAAATAAAATGTATTTTACTAAAATGCATATACTGTATACATATCAGAAAATATTAAGATATATTTCATCTTATTTAAAAATACGACTTTTCAGGTTCATTATAGAACACGAAATCAATTACACCAAGAAGTATATTAATATTATATATATATATATATATATATATATATATATAAATATATATTATTTATGACAAGATATATATTATCTACTTTTTATTAATGTATGCATATATTAATTAATTCCGAATCAATGTATATGTTTACTATCCCGTGTAAAACTATCTCAAATAAAGACCTAGTCCATGAATTCTAAGAACACCATATTAAATATCCCTTATATATATTTTTTTAATTATTATTATGTAAAAGATAAAAAGTTTTTTGTGAAGATTCATCATACTGATCAGTTTTGCAGTTTAGTTTCATTTTTTTTCTTCTGTCCTTATGAATCGTGACAGCAAATAGTTTTACTTCTGAATTTTTTGTCAAATATGAATAATATAAATCACCAATAAAGGTGGTTCACAATGTTTCATCTTTGACATCCAATGAAAAGTAAACAAACTTTATCCAAAGAGGAAAAACATGTTTGTATTAGAATTAAAATAATCTTGTTTAACTTTTTTAAAGACTCAACATATCAAGTTTTGTTGGGGCATGATTATATTACCAAAATATTAAGGAATGACACATTCATTTTAACCGCAATTGATTTTAAAACATAGCAAAATGTATAAATAATAAACTTAATGTGGTTTTTAAAATAAATATAGTAATTATTTTTATTAATAATACAAAAAAGCAGTATTGAGAATGGCACTTTGGATTCATCAAAGCAATTACTACAGATTTAATAAATGAATACAGAGTCACTGACATCGCGGAAACAGAAATGGCAGAAAAAAAGAGACATCGAAACGAAAAGTTTCCCTTAAATATAAAATATCTGAGCAGTGTTCTGCATCGACTATAAAAAAACATTATTGCGGAAATAGGGTATTAAGTATACCTTCGGATATATTGCAATTTTTTCATAATCGGTTCTCTGATATATAGGTGGAGACAGATTCAACTTCCCCAAAAAGAAAAAATCCTGCTACGTCCAAGGTGTATACGATGAAAACATTATAGATTATATCAAAAAAGACATAAAGACTACAAAGCGTCTGGTCGTGATGGTATCGGACGTGTTTTACCCTTGCTCCAAAAGAGATAACGCCGTATCTCTTAACCATAGGAAATTTTATGGAACAATCAGGAAGAATGACCCGTACTCTTCCAGGGGCGTATAGTTTTGCTTCCGAAGAAGGGAGACGGTACAAATTTTAATCACTGGAGACCCATAACCATTTTAATGACGCGTACAGAATTTTAGCAGTGTTTTAGCTAAACAGATCGAACCCATTTTAAACTCAAAAATAGGAGGAGAACAGAAAGGTTTTCTTAAGCGTAGGAAAATTACTGATATTTCTAGAAATATTTCCACGCAATAGAATCCATTAATCGTCGTAAAAGGTATGGTGCCTTGATTGCAATCGATTTCAGGAAGGTGTTTGACTCCATTCGCCATTGTCATATTTTAAAGTCAATTAATTGTCTTCTTCCAAAACGTTTTTTAACCCCATCAGGGCTCTATTGTTCGATGGCCTCATCTATCCTTTCACTCGAGGGTATCAACAGTCCTCCAATTCATCTAAGAAGAGGTGTAGACAGGGATGCCCTGTAGCTCCTCTTCTATTTGTGGCAGCGATTAATGAACTCTCGAAAACATTAATTAGAAAGTACTCGGGATTTGGAGTGTCTTTTAATGTGTGAGACATCTGCTAGACCTTTACGCGGACGACGTAACTTCATGGTAGAAGCAGCTCAGAAAAACAATTAGTTAAGAGAATTGAAATACTGCTCTCGTCCTTTACCAAATTCGAACATAATCCGGTCTGAAAATTAATTACAACAAGACGGCCATACTCCGTTGGGTTCCTGGACTCCAGATAGTTCTTCTTAATTCATAGTTGTCGGGTTGTGTCTTCTGTATGCATTCTTGGTATTGAATGGAGGAAAAATGGTGTCTCAGAGGGTAATTGGTCTCAAATGAGTCGGATGGTTTTAATAAAGTGAAGCAATGGCGCAATCTTTCTCTGCAGAAAAGGATCGACCTATATAATACCCGAGTGATTCCACTGGTGATGTATAGAGCCACATCCATCGTTTATTGCTGAATTAGCAATAGTAGAAGAAGACTCTTGGCTGCGCACTCTTTTTCATATGTCATATCTACCCTCCTTAAAACGTCCTAAAATTTTGCTGGAGGTGGGCTTTGTCAGTTAGGCTCTATCTTACCCAAATGTTATCTACGAATCGTAGAAGAAATGGGCGTTTTACACGACAAAGACTGGAGAATATTTTATACATCCTCCGAATTTTACAATTGGTTCCATATGGGTACTCCTTTAACGAATTCAGATTTGGAAGCATTTTCTCCCTTTTTAGCTTCAATACAAATAATCATATGGACGGTTCTGCCTAATTTCTTTTCTGATACTGTTGTGGATGTAATATATGAAAATAGGGAAAAATAACTTTTCTCAAAAAATTTGGATCTCCTGTTGCATTAGAGAGAATCGCTTTATCTCAAAATATTCTAACACTCCATGACCTGAGATCGGCTCCTGTCTTCAATGTAGGTAGGTTTCGGTTTCCTTTAGAGAACGTTCATGCAATGATTTTAGTCCGTCCAAGTATGGAGGGGATTTTGAGAGTGAGAGCTCCATATCTGGCGGCGGCGGCTGCGAGGATAATTACACGGATATTATGGGGACTCTAAAGCTCAGTCGAAGTTAATTTGCTTGCAATTCTTGCCTTAGCATTAAAACTGCAAAATCGATTGCCTTAGAGACGTTTGATCGATTATGTTTGGACGGTCCAAAGAGGACCAGCTTTAATTATGCCTTCATTGACATTGTCCATTCCTTTTACATTTATTACAATAATCTTTTTTTTTGTAATTTTATGCTTAGACTCGACACTTCTATTCAAAAAGTCCGTAAATAGTAACGTTTCCTGAAAGCAAAACCCTTGGATTCATGAATAACCGTTGACAATAGTGTATGCTGTACATAATTTAAAAAATAAAACTTAATATACAAAATAACGATTATTGTAATCTGCATTGAACTCAGGAATGAGTTAAATTTAAAACAAAGAAATAAAACATATATTGACATTGCCTCAAGGTTTTTTTTACCCTTTTATATATCTTGTAGGTATGTTTTTCTTTTGCCTTTAGGTAGATGATGTAAGAGTCTTCTCATATATTCATGATATGATGTACAATATGCTTTATTCATTTATACTTGAAACGATGTCATGTAAATAAACATTTGACTAAGAGTACAATAATTATCAACAACGGCATTTCTTAAGTTATTATTTGGACGTTAACAGACGTATATATATATATATTTATTTATATATATACGAGGTTGTTTCGGATAATGATGCGAATCAGTTTATATCTTGCAAAATATTGCATCAATCTTCTAAATCATAAACTTAAATTAAAGCTCAGACAAATTGGATTGATTTCTTTCTTATGTATCAAAACCAATTTAGAACTTTGTTTTTTATGAAAATCAAGCTTTTGTTTCTGTTATTTTGTAACATTGGGTCAAATTTCAAAAAAAAGAGAAATGTTGCGCATCCACAAGTTCGTCGAGGACCTCGCCAATGCCAGGAAGACTCCCAAGGAGATCAAGACCATGGTCGACACGGCCTTTGAGGTCAACAGCATCTCCCAAAGCCAAATCTACCGCATTTCAGCATTAGTTAAGGCTGGGAAGGACTCTTCAGACAAGAGGAGCACTAACGGGAGGAGGAAGGTCCGTACCGACGACTTTATTGAGGCTGTGAGGGTGTACGTGGAGGCCGACCGTCGGGTGACAATGGAGGAACTGGCTATCAAGTTCGAGACGTCGATCAACACCATTTTCCACGTCCTCCATGACGATCTTGGGCTCTCAATCAAGTCAGCAAGATGGATCCCCAAGATGCTCACAGAGGATCACAAAATGAAGAGAGTGAGGTGCGCACAAGCCTTCTTGAAACTCAATTTTGAGCTCGGATTGGAGTTTCTGGACAAGATTGTGACAATGGATGAAATCTCTGTGTCTTTCTTCACTCCTGAGTCCAAACGAGGGTCATCTCAATGGCTCCCGAAGGGCTCCAATCCGCCCCTGAAGTTCAAGCGGCAATAATCAAGGAAGAAACAGATGGTTCTCAGCTCTTCGACAACTGCGGCGTGATCTTCCAGCACTATCTCCCGGGAGGACCTCCGTCACCGTGGCCGTGCTCAATGATGTCATGAACATGTTTTTAAAGAAATTCAAGGAGAAGTGACCTGAAATGGCCAATAGAGACTGGTACTTCCACTTCAACAATGCTCCGTGCCACATGGCAAATAGCACGAAGGAGTTCTTAGCCAAGAAGGGGATCAAGGTCATCGATCATCCACCCTACTCTCCTGACCTTGCCCCCTGCAGACTTCTTCTACTTCCCAGTCATGAAAAGATGCTCGAGGGCGTGGAGATCGTCCACAAGAGCGTCCAGAAGGAGTGGACCCGGGTCGGGAGGACCATCCCGGAAGACAGGTTCCGTGAGGCCTTCAGGAAGTGGGTTGAGAGGTGGGTAAATGTATTCGAATCGGCGGAAGTCATGAGGAAAAGATTTGTTAAATTTGTTTTCGTTATAATTGAAATTATATTTTATGATAATTTTTTTTTCGCATATTTATCCGAAACAGCCTCGTATATATAATGCTATGGCTATAACATAGGAATCGTTATTAAAACCGGGATACTTGCCGCTTGGGATGATTATCAATGCTATCATCTTTTAAATACTTGAATCTATAGAACTTCATGGTTCAAAAAAAAATTCTTACGGTGTGTGTATTTTATTATTAGCATTCTTATTTTTCTTAAATATACTTTGATGTAACGATTACAATAAATATGTATCTTTCTTTTTTCATTTACAATTTATTATTAACATTTTTCTATGTACAGTAAACCATGCGTATGCTTCAAAAACATACGCAAATTGTAAAAGAAAACAGTTATAAGGGAAATCATTACCTCATTGCTTAAAGGCTTGTTCAACTTTCAATGATGAAGGAACAAGATCTCCTCCCGAGAGAGGAATGTCAAATTTAATTTATCTCATTGAAGGTATTCTTGATTCGATTAGGTATTATTTAAAAATGATTTTTTTGTTTTTTTGTACTAAAGTACAGCTTTATGAAATGATGTAATATTCATAAAAATACATTAAAACGGCGTGTTATTTACAATATAATATATCAAAATTTTAAGAAGAGGGACTCATGTAGATCTCATTTATAAATAAAATACTGAGTTTATGTGGTAATAAAATTATGTTTTTTGCCTGGTACATTCCAGTATATAAGTAAAAATTTTTTTTCGCATTGCATAATATTGAAATAATAATTTAAGACTATCTAAAACTTCTACCACATATCTGCACTCTAATAAAAAATGCTTTGATGTCTCAAGCGAATTCCTGCAAATAAAAGCACTATCTTTCTTCCACTGTAGTCCCATAAATGCTATCATATGTCAATGTGTTGGTACGTACTCAGTATTTTAACCTATAGATAGATGATTTATCATTTTAGATTTCAATCCTTAAATTAGTACATTTACTGGTGTTCTTAGCCCGTAATCTTCCTTCCTCCTCTCAATCTGACTTTAAAATAATTTTTGTCTGAATTTCTGTCAAGTTATTATTATTATTTTACAATATATTTTATAAAATTGTACAAAAAAAATTCTTTGAACAAGTTCCCTATTCTAAAACTAACCCATTCTAAAACATCCGTCTTGTCTAATTTTTCATTTGCTGTAAAATCAGTTATCTAATTAAAAACATCCCCAAGGCGCACATTTTTTTTTCTCAATTGAAGTATTTCTTACAAATTACCCTTTATGGCCAACAACTAATTCCTGCCAGTTCATTTTTTTTGCAATAATAAGACCGCTGCCTCTTTATTGACCGCACCGTTCTGATTCCAAAAAGAATTCATTTTAATGGCAATATCTATCACAGAGGGGGTCCATTACCCTCTTCTGGTGTCCAGTAATTTATTGCGCGTAAATTCCTCGTGGACCTTCTTATAGCCGCCTTTTTGTCATGGGTATTTACATGCCTTCCTCTTATATAGTCAGTCAATTTCCTCATTTTCTTTTTCTCGTAGGTATTTTTGTCATGAAGCTTTTTGGTAGTGAAGCATTTACCTCGTTCTTCTTTTTCTCGAGGGTATTTTTGTCACGTAGCTTTTTTGTAGTGAAGCGTTTTCCGCGCTATTACCTCCAAGGGACGTCCTATCTTTTTCAAATATGTACTAGACCTTTAATGCTTCCGTTCAAACTGAACCACTCTCCAAAAGTCTATTTAACTATTTTAAGAGTATGACTTTCCAGAAACTTTCAAGATCTAACAGACTTAAACCCCCACACATTTTTTGAGTTTTGATACGTCTCCATGATATTATACTAGGGCAAACTCTCCGTAAGACAAACTCTTCGCACAAGTCATCCATTTTTCTTTACATAAATCTGAGAAAGAGGAGTATGTCTTAGAATATGAATAGTTTTGGGTAAAATAATTGCATTCTAAAATTATTATTTTTTTGTCTCAGTATTCTTCTTAAGATGTTTTGCGTACCTATTAGTTTCTATTGCATATATTTTTGCTAAAAATATATGCAATAGGAACTAATAGGTACGCAAAACGTCTTAAGAAGAATACTGAGACAATTTTTTATATTTAGAATGCAATTACTTTATCCTCTATGATGTTTCTATAATATCCTGAACATTCAATGATATAAAGGTACCTAACACTTTCATAATAGAAGTCTCTCTCAAGCCCCCCAAATCTAAGGGAAACTCAAAATTTGTCATGAGGTACTTTTATTCAGATTAATCTCTATTCCAGAATTATTTCATTAACCTTCTAAAAATATATAGTGTCTTCCTGATCGAACAGTGAATATCGTTGATGCTCCCAGAAAAAAATATATTCATATCATCAGCAAAGGCTAACACTTTAAACATCCTTTATTTCAAATTAATACTTATAGCATATATACAATTTTAAATAAATTGAAAACCTAGAGGTTGTATGATAAGAAATTCATTAATAGACATTTGATTTAAAATTAATTCTCTAAGACAAGACCCATCATATAACAAAATATTATAACCTGTTTTATGAAAATTTCTGCATATAAGCTTTCTATTCTAACAGGCGTACAAAAGCTCCATAATATTTTCTTGTAATTTTTTGGCAATACATTGGATAGCTGCACCAAGCAGCTTCCTATTTTTTTAATCTTTCACCGAAGGTACATAGTTTTTTTTGCCTATATAGTTCGATAGAATTGCATCCATTGGATATAAATAAGCATCATAGCATTAAAATTAGTCTATCGAACCTAGGATCTTATCAATGAGGTAGACCAAAAATGACCATCCCCTCTCGGGATTCGAACCTGCGCCCCAACATTGAGAGTTGTACACGCCTTAACGCACTCGGCTATCGGGCTCCTTTTGTTGAATATTTTTGGAGCAAAGAATGCTCTTCCTCGATCACCAAAGGACAAGTTGGGATAGATAGGTTCCAAAGTACAACATAACTGAAGGAACTAACTAAACATAAATAAATTCGAGCTACCCATTGCACTTTCTTCACTCTGTCATACTTTTTTAAATTAAACTGACAAGAATGAATCCAGAAACCTTTTTATTACTTTTTAACGTATCAAAATTTTCTTTGTTCAAACGTTACATAAAACAATGACATACTTTCTCACTAAGGGTTCTTACTAATACTTACAAACACAACATAATAATTATATCTTGCTTAAAAGTTGTTATTGAAAAGCCTTTAGATAGGTACACTATTTGGGACCAACCGAGTTAATCATAAATTACAAATCCCCCTACTTCGCAATCTCAAGTGTCATCTAAATCATACCCTTCAGGCGTTATTTATCAATACGTCCATGATTTAAATACTTCCCTACCGTCTACAAAGCCTTTAACGTTCATAACAAGTCTCAGTTCAACAAACATAAACACGCAGAAAAAAGGGCCATCTAGTAACATATTGAAGCTTATTTAGGATTAAGTATTTGTATAAGACTACTTCGTTCCAAGATAAATTACTTTTCAATGGCTTATGTGTATGAAGAAAAAAAGACCCAACTAAATATTTTTGTTAATGGGGTGGGTAAATTTCGTATCCCTTGGGTAGGAGCTAAGCGTATCACTCTCAAATACCTTTTTTCTTGATGGATAATTTCTGCCTTTCTCTTTATTTTGCCAATCTATTCTGTCATCTTGTCAGGAGTATAATTGCTTAAAATTAAATATCGTATGTGGCATCAATAATCAAGTCTATTTTTGGTACTGAGCAGTAAAGGAGACTTCCTCCAACCTCTTTTACTTTTGGCATCCATGCTGAGGAGAAAGAAAAATAATTAGAGCACCTTGAACACCGCTAATACCGTCCAATTATCTAGTTTTTTCTACCTCTCAATATGAAAAGCCCTTCCTAATAAATCATTATATTCCATCGGCTCAAGGGATCCTTTACACATCCAGCGTCGACTAAACTAAACTATAACAACGACATAGTTTAAATTACCGTCAATGCTTAACACTTGAACGACCATGATATCATTTTGGACCCCATTTCGACTTTGATTTCCATATGTTCTATTATAAATACAAGACTATTGAAAGGTTATGACTTTTACTATACCCTTAAAATCTGATTATTTCTTAAATTTATAGTTAGTTTAATCCATACTTTTTTTTAAATTAGACTGCGGAATACTTCAAACGACCATGGTATCATTTTTGTACCCCCTGCAATTGCGTGTCCAAACTTGTGGAGACTTGCTGACTAGTTTACCTGCTGTGCTCACTCAATACAAAAGTTGCACTCGTCTATAAACATATAGCATGCATCCTATAAGTAGACTGAACTCTATGATATCATTCAGTCATATGTTTGTATGCAGCACTAGATCAATATGTCTCGAAAGGGGTTTACATAGGAACGCATTCGGCAGATATTACACTCAACATCGTTGAACGAGACTGATAGAAGAAAAAAACATTGTATCAGTGAGGATGAATATTTCCCCCCATTAAAAAAACATAGTTATGACGATTCTGAGTATGAGTAAGAAGAAAAAAAGAAAATTTATACCCGCAATTACATAGAATACCAATGTAAAGACAGTTCTGTCTGGACGCTACTTGCAAAACATCTTTCGCTAAACGTAGCAGTATGGTTTTGGACAATCAAATGATCGTTTTTAATTAATTTTTTGACAGACATAAAATTGATCACATTGTAAGATTCACGAAATTGAAGATTGTGGAAAGACAATCAAGCATGGAAGCCAAGTAAATAAAAGATATATCAACTTATATGTATAAAAACTAAAAAGTCATTTTGCCCACAAAAAACTGAACAGCCTAATAAACAAATTTGGTCCTGAACTTGGTGTATAAGATATATCTGCGTTACAACGCCTCACATTAAATATTAGGAACTTTTGAGATTTGTTACGTTTTATATAAAACGACAAATACCTATTTCAACGATTATCTTCCGACAAATTTGAGCTTTCTCAACGTTTGATGTATATTAATTGAAAGTTGTAAATCCATCTATATTCCCACCTGAGATATCACTGTTAATAAGCAGCTTTTCTCCATATAGTCCCTTTTACTGAATATATACGCTTGACTAATAAACATTATCAATTTGGAATCTAGTTTTTGTTAGTAGTTGATATATCATTATAATATTTTGTGGATTGATTTTCTATCATATAAAAATATGCACATCGTCCCAAAAGCTAGTCTTTTCAGAGGTCGTTGTTCTTCAACTAAGGTATCTATATCTTATGTAACGTCCCTCAGATAACTTTTTTATTTAAAAACTGGAGAGCAATAACACCCGAATAGTCGAAATAATGAATCAAGAAATAAAGGCGTGTAGAACACCACTTAATTAAAGTCAAATAGGGAGGAACAATAAATATATTCTCTCTGTATGTAAATCGTGTGCTACATCAACAAAGACTCAAGTCACTTACTGTAAATACTAAATTTTTATTGTTTTATTATTGGTAAAATTTAACTTCTAAAAGGAAAACTATATCAATATACATATTTTAATATTGATTAACGTTTCTCATTATTTAAAAATATACGATTATCTTGACTAAGGATATTTTATGAACTTAGGATATATATATATATATAGGTATACAGTCGGCCTCGCTACTTCGCACCTCGACATCTCGTGGTTCTTTTACTACGAGACGATGGCTTGGCTCCCGTTTTTTTCAAGGCAAAACGTCCCCATATGAACTCAATGGCAGAATTCCAGCATGGCCTTCATGTGGGGGTACTAAAATTAAGAAATATTCAGTGGTTTTTTAGATATTTAAGGTTGAAATCTCGTAAATCTTCGAAAAAGCAAGATGGCAGCCCAAAAAATAAGGTCCGGCCGCGTACATGTATTCAGACGCACGTACGACAACAAGGCAAAATGACGGTAGGTTTAAACACTGGTTGATGTCAAATCTCTCTAAATTCAATATATATATCTCGGTGGTCGTATAGTGGATCCGGGCCGTCGCGATTTTGCGAGGGACGACAGTATATAATATATATATATATATATATATATATATATATAGTGCGCGTGGTTCAGTTAGTTAGTTTTTGAAAATTTAAAAAAATATAAATGGATATATTTATCAAATACTGTCAACGGTGATTATTATTATTGCAGTCGTTCCGGTGTTAACTATGTGTTATTATGTATTTGTCTTGTGTTGTATGTTTTTATCTTAATTAATATTTTTGCACTATTTGCTTAGATGGGATTGCATTATCCATGTGGATTTGAATAAGGATGGATTAGTCAATCAGCTAGATCAATGATAGCTTTCCCCTCAAGGGAGTCGGATCTGTACAATCAATATTGCAAGTAAACTCAATTTAGATTTACATGACAAATGAACCGATTAAAAAACCCTGGTTATCATCCGTTCCTTAAAATTTACACCTATAGTGTCCTATGCACAACAATGTTAGTTCTTTACATGTAATGATCTATCTCTATTTCCCACTAGCCTTATTAGAGCCTCATGCTTGTTTTGAAGTAAAGCTAGAAGAAGTAACTAAGGAAGAAAAAAATACCAACTGATGGATTGCGCACTAATAATACCGATCAATCAATTTAAGGCTTGTACATTGGAGGGGTGTAAAGAAGAAGAAGAAGAAGAAAAAAACCGAGACGGCACGTGAGAAAGCCATCACTTATATATGGACTCATCATCGTTATAGGAAAAATTTAGTACTCAATTGGAAGCTAACATACAAGTCATTGTTCGATAAGTTATTAGCCAATTGATATTTGAAAGATGGTGTTCGGAACTGTTTTTCTTTTCTTTTACAAAACATTGGAATCAACTGGTAGATAAAGTAGACTTAGCACTAACATTAACAGTTTTAATGTATTGTAAATATATGTAAATTACATGTCATGAGTATTTCTTTAAATACTTTCTGCATAAGAGATAATACATATGGCAATAAATAAATACTATATTTTAAAAATCAATTCTATAATCTAAAGTAACGCATACATTCACCATTATACAACAAAACGTCTCAAAACACAAATTTCCACAAATATGGGTAGAACAGGTAGTTAGTGTATCTTTTAAACATCAGTTAACAAAACATGATAATTGGCAGATTTTGAAAAGTTCAGTGTAAGGTAAAATACATATATGTAGAAAATAAGCTATGATTATTTTGGTTTATTTGGATATATAATTTTGACGGCATGTATATATATATATATATATATATATAACACTCCCTTACCTTAGTTTTACCTTAGTGCATAGAAATCATCTTGTGAAAGTTTAAACAGTATCAAATAACGTTAAAGAAGTTCCTAATGAACCCATGAGTTTTGTAGTAAATTTATTAATATGATATTGTACTTGTCATTCAATTGCCTCACATGACTGCAATATCAATACTATTTTAATGGGATACAAATGTTTGGAATAATATTATAAGAAAATTTGTTTATTGTAAACATAAAAAATATGATTGTTATTAACGGTTTAAAGTAGTCATCCTTTGGGCAATTTTCAAGAACAAATATATTTTTGAAGTGAACTACTATTAAAACAAGAATATAGATTTAATCTACTTTAAATTACACAAAATTGACTGAATAAATAGTAAATACTGACATAATGATATTATTGGATTGTGTCCATATATATATATTTATATATACTTTATATGTCTTCATTCTAAAGACTCGTAATTTGTGTGTGTTTAAGTGAGAAGTGATATAATTGAATTTCTAGAAAGTTTACAATGTCAATATTGATTCTCAACTCGATGTTTCATTATTATTATTAGAGTTTTTTTCTTTGTATATGTATATTTGCTTAGTGAAAAAGCTAAATTAAAACATGCAATTGGACTTCCAGCCATTTAGACTCTAATAAATAAAGCAGGGAATGGTTCAAGGGAAAAAGTCCTCGATTTAATTATCATCTTGTATACACCACATATATCATTTAATTGATTTTTAGATATATCTTCTCTTAATGGTTTTTATTTATGAAATGAAGCCTATTTCAGCAAAAAGTTAATTTAAGTTTCGTTTTCTAAATTAAAGAAAAATTGACCTTCCGTATTCCCTTCTAACCAATAAAAAAGTAACCAAAAAGTATTAAATGCTGTTTAATCCAAGTGTAATATTAGTCTTTCTTTTGTTTTTTCCTCTTTTTGTGAATCCTTTGCTCCTGGACAACGATCCATATGATTTACAAATCGTTTGACTAGACTATTCCAACAATAGATATAAATATTAAAATCAAATAATATAATCATCTTCTTCGGTGGAAATTGAATGTTTACTTTGCTTGATTATAAAACGTTCCTCACTATCTGACAATATACGACATACATGAATTAAATATGAAATATCAAAGGAAAGAAGATGCATATTGGTTAGTTTGCTTTAACAACAATAATTATATGTATATATATAATTTCTGTTCAATTTTATTTATTTAGGCATTAAAATGCTCGTACAGATGTGTAGATTCTGCTTATTTAATCCATCTGCCTTCTGCGTCGATGACGCACTGGATCCTGGCGCGGAAGGAGGAGCAGGCCTTGGCACCAGGGCCCTGTCCAATTTCTGGCCTGCTTCATTATGGAGTTGATCAGGGCGGCCTTTGTGTTGTGAGCCAGTCGGTTGGTGTGTCGCTCAAGATAGCCCCAGAAAAAATAGTCCATAGGATTCAAATCGGGGAGCTGGGGGCCAGTGGGTCTTGGGGACGAAGTTGTTATATATATATATAATATATTATGAGCTAGGCGGTCTGCATTTTAAACCGCTAGTCTACATATGCTGATTAGCAAATTGTGGATTGGAGGAACGGAGGTGCGTAAATGTTTTTTAACTAGGCAGACTATGCAGAAGCGGATTATAAAAATCTTAGTCTGCTATTTCGCATTCTTTTTTCGAATAAAAAAAATATCATTCATACACATGTTTACATTTAGTTGTCACGATGTTGAGTTTTTTTCCTGGTTGATTAGCTCCAAACTGTCGGGACTCATTGGAGTCCAGAGAAGGAGCGTAGATTGCTATTACAGAGTAGTACAAAAATATGATGTTGCACATGCGCCCCAATATAGATTGAGCCTGGTTGTCGCCTACATTACCCATAGCAGAAACCCGCCCTGTACATACTTAATACTATCCTCGAGGATGCTCGTTGTTCATGGCAAACACATCTTCGGCGATTTCCTTCTGACAGTGCCCATCATCCACATGTCTGTGGTACGCCACTTTTTCCGAACTAAGCAACAGAAATAAGACGAATACTCTGGACGAATTAAAATGTGTTATCAATAGAAAACGAAAAAAAACCTGAGCTCAAACGGAGGGAAAATTGGTGACATTGGCAAGCTCCTTTTAATTCAAATGAGATTCAGGATTGGCTAAAAGAGGGATTGAACAATTGGCTGTACCTTGAATGAGTGGAAAAAGGTTTCATTAAATGGTCTCTATGAGCCAAAAATGTTCCAGCCAATTCCATGACGCCATTATAGATCCTTTTAATATAATAAACCTCATCCCAGCTCTGCTCGTGTCCAAAGAGTGTTTGTGACATCTTACGATCAAAGAGGTCTAGTTGGAGTTACAATAACGTCGAAAAACTTGTTTTTGTTAGAGGAATATACATTTTTGGATTTTTGATAAATAACTTTTGTATTTATTTTCTTCATGTTATGGAACTAGATTGAAAACGCGACCGCATAGCAAGGATCTTATTTTTTCATCCACCACCTATGACAGAAGAAGAAAAAAAATAATCTCTTTCAAAAGATTTTTCTTATTTTATGGTTTGTTGAATATCATTGTTGTATATTGCATGGTAGATGGAAGTAACGAGTCCCCGTTAGTACCCGTCAAGTGGTGAGTAACTATACC
>CP045904.1:4656572-4668287 GCA_013387185.1 Caligus rogercresseyi | reverse complement strand
TTCTATATATTTTCCATGAACTGTGAAAAAAAGGAACTTTACTTTCCCGCCGTTAAAAGAAATTTGACATTGAACAGTCCATTCACAGACTTCACAAATAAAAATTGTGCAACGTTTTCTAAGGGTGATATTCGTTTTTATGAATTAATCTATACTTCTCCCATACTTTAATATTAAATACTGTTTTTTTGAAATTCTCTTTTCCTTATACATAATCCCATTGCGATTTAAAAATATATTTTTATCGTTTTGCCTAAAAAAAATAATATGTACATAATCTAGTTCTTGGAAAAGTGAAAGAAAAAACGTTGACGTATTTTTTCACAAAACTTTAACAATCAATATCCATGAATCACCATTGAATATACATTTTCTCAACTTTTTGAGATACAGCATAGGCCTACCTGACGAGCTATACATATTCTAATATCAGCGGTTTTGAGTTCAATCATATTATTCATGAAAAATATATCGAATTACAATTCACAGACACGAATAATATTATAAATAATTTATTTGTTGTTATCATAAATTTATGTGCATAAATATGTGTAAATTTATTTAATATTTAATATATGTTTGTGTGAATTTAGGCCGACGAAGGTTATATACTTTAGCAAATTTCAGTCATTCTTCCCAAGGACTCCGTAGTGACAATATTGCCTCTTAGATTCTCTCTCATATTCACATTACCTTTATATTCATTGCCTTCACTATGTCCAGCACTATGTAAGAAAGAGTGGCCGGCGCGAGATCAGTTAGTACCTGGGGCGAGAAACATCATACACGAACCTTTTGTTGACCGGGAGAAGATATTGATCCCACCGCTACACTTGAAGCTTGGGTTAATGAAACAGTTCACGCGCGCTCTCAACTACCTGTGTCGAGCCTTTCCTCGACTGACCAGTGAGAAGGTGAAGGCCGGCATTTTCAATGGTCCACAGATACGGAAGCTTATAAAGGACACAGAGTTCCAAAACTCCATGAACACGCTAGAGTGCGCCGCGTGGAAATCGTTTGTGCAGGTGGTGAACAACTTCCTGGGGAACACGAAGGCAGCAAACCACGCCAGACTCATTAGCACCATGATAGAGGCCTTCCAAAACTCGGTTGTTTGATGAGTATAAAGATGCACTTCCTGTTCTCACACATGGAGAAGTTTCCTGAAAATCTCGGGGCGATGAGCGACGAGCAGGGAGAAAGGTTCCATCAGGACATGCGCCAAATAGAGGAGAGGTACCAGGGAGGTGGGACACAGTCATGATGGCGGACTACTGCTGGTCGCTGAAGCGAGACAACACAGCAGCTGCTCACACACGGGAATCGAAGAAACGCCGATTTATGCCGTGAATTCTGAACTTCTGTGTCATGTAACGCACATTCTTATACTAATATATGATAATTGTGCTTATAAAATTTGATGGACTAAATAAAACTGAATAAATTTGGATACGTTGATTTTTATTTCTTGAGGAAATGGGAAAAAATCGTCAGGGGTTTCTCAACTGATGATCCACAGAATTTTTTTATTACAAAAAATCGATTTTTAAAAAATTTCTGTAGCAAAAAACCTGACCTGATTGAGCAAAACCAAGGTCATTTTCGGACTCAGAGCATCAAAATTAGTCTAATTCAGCAGGAAAACCCTGGACTATTTTCAAAAAATATTTTTTGTTGCCCTGTGATAGTTCCTAAAATTAGAAAAAAGTAAGTTCAACGTAATTGGCCGTATTGAAAAAATAGATTTTAGTTCATACTTTTATTTGGAGGAGAGCCAAAGCTAAAATCACAAAAAACTTGTACGATCTCTTCTGCTATAGGTACCGTCAATGGTAATGTTAGGAAGTCTGGAAAGTAAAAAATGTTGAAAGAAATTGTATAAAAAAGTACGACCGAAAGGACAATAACATACTTTTTCTAAGTGAGCTTTAGCCAGGGATGTCTGTCTCAATCCCTGCTCTTCATAGCCGCTATAAAACACTTGTACTTGGATGAGGCGAAAATATAGCGGATTTGTGTTAAATTTCATGAACCTGAGCATTTGATCGGCCTTTACGTGACTACAATTACACACAATAATTTACATATTCGTCTACTCTTTGGAACCATCTCACAATCCACAAACTACGAGACTAATCATAGAAATAAGTGTGCAGCTCAAAGTATTAATTAGTCTTTAAAGCAACTACACGTGTTGATATATCTTGAATCATACAAAGAAAAAATATTTTCTTAAAAAATCTTGATAGCCCACCAGCACATGTAGAAAAACCCAGTATTATTCAAATTTTAAATCTTAACCAAATATTCAAAGTTTTAGATGTCCGTTGAAAAGAATAGTTCATTTACATTTACATCCCGGTCCATGGTACCTCAAAATGTCATTTCAAAGCTTCTTTCCGGAGACCGAGTCAATAGCCAACGTCCATATAAAACCTTTTTCTTTCAAAAGAATAGAGGATTTTTTTTCTTTTCTCTTGAATATGCGACAGGAAAAGTTGGAGGTATTATTTTATTTCCTTTGCCGTTTGTTGATTGTCTTCTTGTCACAATCTTAAAAAGTTTTTTGACAATCAATATGAGGGGACTCAAGACCAACGTAAACAAATTAGCAAAGCAACCATCTATAATATATTATCAAACTAAAAAATAATATACGACACGGGGTTTTCTTTAAAAAAAGTTGATGGCTCCCACATACTCATAATCAAAAGCTCTGTCGATTATACATATTGGATTGCCTTGTAAACCACTATGTTATGTATTTTTATAGTTTTAAGCTTATTTGATAAATTTTGTCAATCATTACTCCTTATAGAATTATAAGCAATTAATTAAACAGCCCTAACAGGTCAGCTGATAAGTCCCGAGACTAAGTAAGAAGAAAACATTTTCTTGACAAAATTCGATTATATTATTCAACATAGTTGCCTTCGAGGCGATACAGCGATTATAGCTATCTTTCAAATTTTTGATTCCAATTGTATAGTAATCTTTCTTTTTTTCCGAAAAATAGGCTTCTGTATCGGCGCTTACTTCATCATTGTCTTTAAATTTCTTGCCAAGGAGCATTCTCTTCAGGTCTGCAAACAGGATATAGTCGCTGGGGGCCAGATCTGAGAGTACAGTGGATGGGAAGCAATTCGAAGCCCAATTTATTTATTTAGCCATTGTTTTCATTGACTTGTGACACGATGCATTGTCTTGGTGAAACAACACTTTTTTTCTTCAAATGGGGCCGTTTTTCAACGATTTCATCATTCAAACGCTCCAACAAGGCTATATAATAATCGCTGTTGATTGTTTTCCCCTTTTCAAGATAGTCAATGATACCGTGTGCATCCCAAAATACAGACGCCATAACCTTCCCCGCTGATTGTTGCGTTTTCCTCGCTTTGGATTCGGTTCATCATATGCAGGCCACTCAGCTGACTATCGATTGGACTCGGGAGTGAAATGATGGAGCCATGTTTCATCCATTGTCCATATCGACGCAAAAATTTGGATTGATTACGATTGAACAGCTTCAAACACTGCTCATAATCATCAATTCGTTGTTGTTTTTGGTCGATTGTGAGCTCTCGCGGCACCCACTTTGCACAGAGCTTTCGCATGTCCAAATATTCATGCACGATATGTCCAACGCGCTCTTTCGATATCTTCAGAGTCTCAGCTATCTGGATCAACTTCACTTTACGGTCATTTAAAATCATCTTGTGGATTATTTTTATGTTTTCTGGTGTAACCACCTCTTTTAGGCGTCCACTGCGTTTATCATCATTCGTGCTCACACGACCACGTTTGAATTCAGCAAACCATCGACATATGGTTGCTTTCGATGGAGCAGAGTCCGGATAACATTCTTCAAGCCAAGTTTGAGAAACGACGGTATTTTTTCCCATTAAAAAATAATGTTTTATATTAATACACGAAATTCGTTTTTTCCATTTTTTTCACAATAACAAAAGTAGCTTCACTTAAAACGCAATATCTCACAAACTAGCTGTCAGACAGCTGTTATATTTATGCATGTATGTTTTGAAGGTTGGTACTAGCTGACAGTCATATGAACACAAATCTACTGGCGCCATCTATGTGTTAGTCTCGGGACTTATCAGCCGACCTTGTATATAATTACCAATATTTACTTTTGTCCGTAAGCGTTGAAAAAACATAAAAAACATGAAAGTAAGCACTTATGGATGCTAAAATATAATTTTCTTTTGATACATTATGCATTCAAATTTCTATATATCCTCATCAATAACAAAGTTTCCCAATTTCATGATAAACATCAAGGCTTTGAAATCATTAATAGAAAAAGCATTTTTATGAAATATTTTTTGGCTATGAAAGCTATTATGAAAGAATATTATTATTAAATTCAACATTAGTTCTGTTCAGACATCAATAAAAGGTGTTATTCCTTGTGACCGTCCAACTGATTTTCCAAACTTATTCTAAACCCAATTCAAAAAATACAATGACTTTCATTTATTTCTGAAACTGGTATATATTCGTTAAATATAGTTAAATCAACAAAAAACTATATAAATCTAACGAACTTAAACTGAAAAGTAGTGTTTCAAAAGTAAGCCAAAAGTTCCCAAAATGAGTCCTCGGTTATGATACCTTCATCAACAAGCTTAAATTAAACTTAGAGAGGAGCTTTCACGCAAAACTGTCTCCTGCTCAAGCCAATTCCGTTCTCTCAAGAACAATACTTCGAACTGTCTCTACATTTAAATATAACATTAAAAAGATTAGTATTCAAAGCAAAACTTGATTGAGGACATACTAACAAGACTCTTTCTTTGTCACTTCGCTTAATCAGATACCATTAATACCTTCGACATTACTATAATCACTGAAGCAGAAAAGGAACTAAAGTCGCTCGTGATCACGACAGAATAAAAGAGTCAGGGATCTGTTTAAGGCGGATAAAGTTTCCACCTCTCCGTCTCCCAAATTATTATGGGCGTTAAAGTCCTTACGCGCAAGGGGGGTAATTTAAGATATTTTCATGCTCGGTTTCAATCTGGTAGGACACAGGGATGGTCCATTTTCAAAAGCCAAAGGATAAAATAGTCATAAGCTTATATTTACTTAAGAAACATTGATGAACTATCCTAAGAAGAATTTAAAAAAAGAACAAGCCTTTTGGCCCGGTTTAAATATAAGTGAAGTGTTTCTTAGTTTTTCCACAGCAGTAGTTCCTTTCTTCAAAGAACTAGAGGCAAATGGAAGAAAAAGGTAGGTTTCCATCTTCTTTGGCAAAGGACGAATTGTATTAATATCTAACAAAGAAGATGGAATGGCTCTGGTCGCAGAAGGCCTATCACGTTTTAAATCTAACTTACCGTGTTTTCTCAGGCGTCCTTGCTCAACAGATGCAGATGATTTTAAGTAAAAAAATGGATGTCATCAAAAAAGGTTTCTCAAGGATCGACAAATCTATGATATATCTAGAAATGCCCAAGACTACATTGATTCTACAAAAAGAAAGGAAAATTTGCAGCGATTAATGCTGTATACTTTTCGAAGGAGTTAGATTTGATTTATCATAGCCAAGTCCTGAAATCAGTACGGATACTATTGCCTCGGAAATTCTTTAATCTCATTCGAGCACTACTGTTTGATGTTTCTCCTCTCGGTCCTTGGACGGCCTTGAGAGTAGTTCAATAACGTTAGGAAAGAGTTTGTATGCAGGAGTGTCCATCGGTACTTTGCTATTCATTGTAGTAGTCGAAGAGTTCGCCCGAAACCTCCTGAAATTTTTAGGAGGCTTCGGCATTAAGATCGAGGGTTCACCTCATCTGTTAGACATCTATGCAGATGATGTTACCGTTTCGTTAGAAGCCAACTCTGAGTTTTCAACTTATGAAATGTATTGAAGTTTTTTTGTTTTTTTGCCCTATATGTTCGATATATTGCATCCGACAGGATATAATAAGCATTAAAGTTAGTCACTCGAACCTAGGATCTTATCAATGAGGTAGACCAAAAATGATCATCCCCTCTCGGGATTCGAACCTGCGCCCCCAACATTGAGAGTTGAACACGCCTTGTATTGAAGTTGGTTAAAGTTTTTCACAAAATTCGAAAATAAATTGATCATTCCCTTAATAGATCTAAAACCTCAATACCTCTCAATGTTCCTGGTTTGCATCTCAAGTCTTAGGCTTCATTCTTGTTCAGTGAAGTCGAGAATATAGATTTTGGGAATTCAATTGGAATAGATGGGGATTGACGGTGGGAATTGGAAGAGCTTAAATCACCTAGTTCTTCAAAAGACAAAAATGTGGAGGTCCCTCACTTACAAAAGAGAATTGACTTTTATACTCAAAGGTTATTCCTTAGTATTGTATTGACATTCGCCTCCCCTTTTTGTCAACCGAGAAGGCATCATGAATGAAAAATAAGTGGCATGTATCATTATTTCATCATTCGTATATTAAAGCTTTAAAAAGAAAAAGGGCTCATTTAGGAAGGCAACATAGATCAACTTTCCCTTATAATTCTAAATATGTACTTAAAGCTCTTCCATAAAATTTTCCAAATCCCTCTTGTAGAGTAGCACAGATCGTTTTTGTTAAGTAATAGTTGCACTTGGCTCTTGTTTGGGTCTGAGTCAACGAATTTTCAAACCAGTTATCTTTCACAGGTTTTTGGCTTGTGCCCAAAGAATTTTAGGGCGAAATGTTCCTGTGTTTGAAGAAAACTGCATTATTGATATAATCAAGTGTAATTCAGGGAAAAACTGGAAACTGAGGTGTCCGGAAATCCTCGAGGAAATGGTGATAAAAAATGGTACATTATCAATACGAACCCTTTTCATGATGGTAGATTTTGATTTCTTCTATCAAGAGCTGCTCTCAGCTATCAGGTACTCAGACCCTGTATCTTAAAATCACTTCCCCCAATTGTTCGAGTTGTGAAGTAAGCTTGGGCATATGTCAGAAGTATGTTGAACTTCTCAAACTTCTGTGTGTTGAAGAAGATAATTCTGAGTTTTATAATAGGAATTGCTGATGACACAAAATTTACGACACAATGGCAGATATCCGCAGATTTCATACGCTTTATACATTCATGCAAGGATTGCGGAAAATTTCATAACTCTACTTCATACGCCTTGTAGATTACCATACATTAGCCATCCTTAAACAGTTCATATGTTAGAGGATTTCAGACTTAAATGCAATAACATTGCATCCTTTTCGTTATTAACAAACCCTCCTCTGCAAAATATAGAGCAATTAATAATGCTCTTTTAAATGCCAAAGCTCTTATAGCTAAGAGTTAGCATCTCACTCTCCAATCAGTACGTGGGAAGTAAGGGAAATCATCCTAGCAACGGCGGTTAAATAGATACGCGGCGTTGGACATCAAGACCCCCTCTGTCATCGATGGAAGTGGAGTTTGGCAGCCGACGAAATTCGTTACATCCTCTCATGTTCCCTCACATATGGAAATAAATTTAAAAACTTTTACGCAAATTTAGTTTTTTTAAAGAAATATACATATATATATTTTTTTTCTGTCCAGTTTTTTTATATAATTTTAGTTGTGTTTTAGTTTTGGTCATATTTGATGTTAAAATTTTAAGCTAAAGTGCTTAACTATATTATTTACGCATTTGCGTTATTTTACATATAATTTTTTTATCTGTGCTTGCATATTATTTTATGGACTGTAGAGAATTAAAAAAACATCAATTATAATAACCAAATTTAAGCTTGTAACTTGTCGTTTTAAATATTATGTTTATTGCTGTTTCCCTTTCTAAGCCCTTATATTTATATTTTTGAGAAATGTAAAAATATTTTGTGAAACATAAGTCTACTTGACAAAATTGTCTATAATCCTAACAGCATTAAAAAACCATTTTATTTGGTTGATATTAGAAAAAGTTTGTTTAGGTTCAGTTTGAGAATAAATATGTCATATAAAAAAATAATATCGTTTATTTCCAACAATATTTTTCTACGTCTTTGTTAAAAGAATAACAAACTAACTTTTTTGTCAAATTCATCTGTTGCTCGCATATATTGTTTTATATTTTTGTATCAAATGTTTTATATTCTTCCTTGTATGATTTTGCCATGATTTATTCTGGGTAGTGCAAATAAAGGTAAAACGAACAACACTTGTATTTGCTCTGGATAGAATAAATACGGCTTTTCATTATTGTACAACGGGGTAAACAGAAAAATCTAACTTAATTCTATATATGAACATTGTCAGTGCTCGGAATTAACGCTGAAGTATAAAACTTTGAAAGAAAAAATGGTGAAGGTAGAAAAAGAAATATTGACGTACGGAAAGACGGTCAAAGTACATGTACTGACAAGATTTATTTTTACAATACTTGATTAATATAATATAATTAATTATATTGTTTAACGATAAATATTAAGGTACTTTCTACTCGAATAAGTATTTCGAATATAAAATACTAAACTATTTGTTGAAATATATATACAGGCTGATTCACTTAAATTGAGACTACATATTACAAATACATACAATCTTTGTATTAAATTTACACAAATAATTTTTAAACAAAAATGATAGCACAATGTGTAATTTACAAATGTATTTGATTAAATTTTCACATATCCTTCTTTGGCCTTCACTACAGCTTTGAAACCTCCTCACGTGGAGGCAACACAGGCAGGAATCTCTTCTCAGCTCAGACCATGACTGAGGGTGGCTTTTGCCTTCTGAAGAGAGTCCTCAGCTGCACGGGGATGTCTTCCTTTTTTCAAGATAAAACCCGGTCATTCTGACTGTTTTGGGTGGCCTGGACCGTGAAATCTTTGTCTGAGGAAGAGATTCCTGCCTGTGTTGCCTCCACCATGAGGAGGTTCAAAGCTGTAGTGAAGTCCAAAGGAGGATATGTGAAAATTTAGAAATACATTTTGTAAATTACACATTGTGCTATCATTTTGTTTAAAAATTATTTTATGTAAAATTTAATACAAAGATTGTAGTTTGTATATGTGAGTCTCAATTTAAGTGAATCACCCTGTATATATATATATATCTTTCCTGTATTCAATTTAAAAAAGTCGAAGTTGTTGCGTATAAAATACATAAGGAAGACATTTTTTTGTATATAATTCATTTTAGACTGTCGACCCGTTTTGGGTATATAATTTATCACAATCACAATTATTATTTATTTGTTAAGCTTTCAAAAGCATGTCTTTAATAATGAAGGTTCAAAAGTGTAGAGATGCATTCATGGTATTGAACTCAAAACTTGTTTACCAAGTATTTTGACAAGGTTTTTGGCGTATTTTTGATACTAAATCAATATGTTGATTTTAGTACTAAATTCATATAAAACTATCTACCAGTTTTGGTGAATAATTGACACTAAATATGATTTTTAATAAAAATGTTTTCTTACTATTTTACTTATTATCCAGTCAATAAAAAATATGAAAGTCTAGCTTGGGCCTAAATATCTCTCTATGAAAGGGTTTGTACAGCTATGATGTCAAAGGTTTTTCAGCTAAAAAATAAATTAACAATACTCCGAGTCCATTAGTATAGTTATCGTCAAAGCTTTTCCTGATATAAATGAAATACTTGGTTTGAGCATTCGTTCATTTAAAATGACAGATAGTTATCCTATATTTAATATTTCTTTTAATAATATAAAAATTTTTTTCGATTTAAAATCTGGGGATCAATATTCTATCAATGAGAAAATGATAAATTTTCTATACATCATAAGAAGATAAACACGGGTACAGTATTTAATAGGTCAAAGGTTACGAGTTTTCTAACTAATATATAGCTCATTGTGGTCAATGCAAATGCAAGCAGAAATATTATTTTATCACAGCCATAACACCTTTATATAACTGCTAGAATTATTATAAATGCATTTCAATAAAGAAAATATTGAATGTTAACGTGGATTGCGTCGTAACAACCTAATGCACAGAGAATATACCTATATATATAGGTATATCAGGAACACCTGGACACCTTTTTCGCCGGGACCCTGGCCGGGCCGGAACTTAAATTTTTCAAGCCGGGACATAATATATATTATCGTTCCTTCGACATTCGAAGTGAATAATCTCCAAAAAAAAACTGACGTCTTTTTTTAGATAAGAATCTCCATAAAAAACTGACGACGTTTTTTAGAAAGAGTATTTCAAAAAATTCCTTTTATGACAACCAATATTAAAAAAATTGATGTCCCGTCCCGGTGTATAAATAAACATGGACAACGGGCCGGGACTGGCTGGGTCGGGCTGGAGACCTAGTCCTTTCCTGAAGTATATATATATATATATATATATATATATATATATATATATATATATATATATATATATCTATATATTATATATATAAGAGTGTGTATGGACTTTAGATTGGATTCATCTTTACATTTTGCCATTTTGAGATATTGTATATAATCGTCTACCCAAGAATGTATTTCATATATTCCAGATAAAATGTTGGAAAAAGTGAGACATGCTCTGAATTTGAAATCATGTTGCTGCTTTCTCCTTGCTCAATGAATTTTTTATAGTCTTGGGAAGATAAAAAAATGCTTTTAGAAAAGTGGTTAACATAAAACTTCACAATAAGCTCCATGTGAAAATATGTAATTTTACCAGAGATTAAATTTTATCCATCAACCACAATCATATGGCTTTTGAAAAAAATATTTAATTGACTGTTTACGAAAGTTTTGGATATATAAATATTAAGAAACTTAAAAGAATATTGATATTCGAAAAATATAGTTTGAAGTTCATAATATTATATATAAAGTATCAAATAATAAATCATCGGAAAAGAAAAAATGGTTTTACTAAAAAATACAAATATAATGTGTAAAATTAAAAATATTTCTAAGGCTTTAAATACTTGAAATATTTTAAATTTGTAAAACCTAACTAAAATGCATTTTACTAAAATGCATAAACTGTAATACATATCAGAAAATATTAAGATATATTTCATCTTATTTAACAAATCCGACTTTTCAGTTCATTATGAACATGAAATCAATTACTCCAACGAAGAAGTATATTTATATAAATACATATCATATATATAGATATATATATAATATTTATGCAATATATATATATATTTACTTTATGTCTGTGGCATTTATTTTATTTGTTCTTTTAAAAGACAATATGAATCTAAAATTTTATTTCTGAATCATAAATTTTTTATATTTTACATATTGCTATATTAATGTATCTTTATAGTTGTTTTATGATTAATTAATTCCTAATCATTGTATGCAAAATATACTTAATGTACTATTTCCTCCCATGTAAAACTAGCTCAATAAAGACCTAGTCCATGAAATTCAAATAACCCCATATAATATCCCTATAATAATTTTTTAATTATTATTATGTAAAAAGATAAAAAGTTTTTTGTTGCATGATTCATCATGCTTGATCAGTTTTGCAGTTAGTTTCATTTTTTCTTCTGTACTTATGAATCGTGAAATCTGATTAAAATTTTTTTTTGTCAAATATGAATAATATGCACCAATAAAAGGTGGTTCACAATGTTTCATCTTTGACATTAGAATTTTAACATCCAAGGAAAGTAAACAAACTTTATCCAAAGAGGAAAAAATTTTTGTATTAGAGTAAAATAATCTTGTTTAACTTTATTTTTTTAACTCCAAATATCAGGTTTGGTTGGGGCATGATT
>CP045904.1:4635433-4656472 GCA_013387185.1 Caligus rogercresseyi | reverse complement strand
TTCTTACTTTTAAAGAAGTACTTTTTGAGCCAATTTTTCTTCTTTATTTTATTATTCATATCTCTTATTATTCCACGGTTCTATATCAAAGTAAGATCTTAGATTGTCTTATTGTTTGTTTGTTCCACCGTTATGTTGAGAGTGATAGAATATAGAAATAAATCCGCGATGGACTGCCAATTTTTTCCTTGTCTAATACTGTCAATTTAATATTCGATTGGGGTGGTATTCTTTGTTGGGTGCTGTGTGTGACTGTTTAGCTAAAAAATTAATAGATAAGTCCGTTACATTGCGATTTGATACGTATCAGCCGATATTTTATTTATTTTAGGAAGTACGTTTTTCTTAAAGGCTAGGGAAAGTCTTAGAGACAGAATGCAAATTTATATTGGTTTTATTTACATTTATATTTTATTTAGATGATAGTATTTATTATATCTTATTAATTTTATTACATTTATATTCTTCTGAGTAAGCCTTTGTTGCTGGTGTGGATCTCAATAGATATATAAATGACTCTTAATTATTTGTTTGTTTAGCTCCTAGATCATCCCTGACACACACCTTCAGACCAATTAATTCATCCGCAATATTAATCAAGGACAACTTTTAAAGGTGTGAAGAAGTGCTAGAGCTCAGAGACTACGCGTGTTCAACTCTCAAAGCAAGTTCACTGACAGAGAGGAAAGGTCAATAGAGATCAACCTTATATGTGGAAAAAATAACATATTGACTGCATAATTTTGATCCTACAATAATATTTCATATCTTCAGAGATTGCAACTCAATTCGAACAATATTTGCACAAAAAAATGGCGCCTCCGCCATATTAAAAATTATTATGAATGTTATTTATTTGGAGCCATCCACATACAATGTAAAAGTTCAAGCCATACTCAGGCTACTAAGTCTGTGTATGTGTGTATGTATATATATATATATATATATCTATATAGATAAGATTATATATATATGTATATAGATAATATATGAAGAAGTATGCAGTTTTGTATTGTGTGTATATATATATATAATATTATATAGCAAGTATATATATATATATCTGAAAGAAGGATGCAAATACTAAATATAGTATTGAATTAGTATTTACTGATGCATTATCTCTCCCTTTTCTTCTCGACGTCATCATGATGTTTTTATTTCAAATCTAGGTATTATTGTGTATAAAAAATTATATATTTCTTTTGTGTTTTTCTCTGTTTTTCTTCACATATGAAACTAGGTCACAAGGAACATTGGATGGATGGCCTTCTTCCATTATTATGAAGGCCTCCTTTTTGCTCACTAATTAAAGCCTAAATCAGGGGGGGTCCATCCATTATACATATTTTTTTGTGTGTGTCTGAGAATGCGAAGAAAGAGACTATTAATTACATTTATGTAGGTGCTTACAACATTCATGGGTATATATATATATATGCACACAGGATGTGTATATGGGTACTTAGAGAAACGAGGAACATTAAGATGATTTTACTCATGGATGCACAATGCTCCAAAAATAGATATAAGAAATGCATACACATTTTCATTTACCGTAGCTTTACATCTTCATAAAAAACTAATAGTAATATTTGGAATATATATTTTTTTTTTTTGGCCATTGGCGATCCTTTATTCAACAAAAAGTAAATATGTAATTGTTGACATGTATATCAACAAAAAAAATATATACGTAAGGAAGCACAATACCTACAAAAAGACTAAAATCAAATATATATGGTAAAGTAACAAACAGACACATAAAAGACTACAAAACAATAAGAATAAAAAGAAACAGTGCAAAGAAAAAAAAAAAAACACAACGTTACAGCTATAAAATATTATTTTTTGAACATGATGTAATGAAGTATTATTTAAAAAAATTAAAGTCTTTAAATGAAGTTTGACAGTAGGTAAACGCCACTGATATCACTGTCTAAAGCAGATCTTTTCGCGTAGAGCAGTGATGTGTCTTTGTGATAATGAATATTTGAACGTCCTTAAGATAGCTATATGATGGTATTATTAATAGCACATGTTAAAGAATTTAAAAAGCTAAAGGTTTGTCTGTAACCAAAGGGATTAAAGGACTTAAACCTTTGGTTATCTAGTCTAAACTCTCTTTTATTTCGTAAGAGGTATTTTTTACACCTCTTTTTATAAATATATACAAAAATATTATTTACAAGTTTTATTTATGTAATCCATTATATTGAAGGCACATATAGGAGCAGAGAGAAGGACTCTGCTACATATCTATAATAAACGTTTGTTTAGCTCATAGTATTTACCCACTACATCTAAACTTAATCCAGTATCAGTAGGTACCATAATAGAGGAACCATTGTTTTTATTTTTAGAAATATTGTGAAAAGTGCATAAAATTTGAGACGTTCGAAAACAAATATATATATATTATATATATATATGGGGGTATGCAAAAGTCATGTAACACCTGTGGTAGTGCTGCAAGAACTGCCTGAAAATAAAAGTCCACAGTTGCGACAGCCAGGACGTGGAGAGCTGACAGTGATGCAGCAATAGCTCTCACCCAGGGAGTGGCGCATGTAGGTTACTCCGAATCTCAAGGCATGTTTTCCCAAAAAATCGATGTGGTTTTTTGTTTATTTTATATATTCATATATATATATAACGTTTATTTATTAGTTTGTGTTTTTATTATTGTTTTATTTATTTTAGACCAGCTACTTCGTGCTGAAATAACGGATTACACACACCTTTTGAACCATAGTGTATGGAAGTTTATTTTAATATTGATATGTTCTGCCACATCAGTTGAAAAGGTATATTATCAGCTGTATTTTGAACACCTTTTTTACCGAATACAGAATTGTTTTTGTGCGTCATGGAGGCCAAAAGCTTCAGGTTCATGTCTGATACGGGCGAAATGATCGACTCAAAACAATTTTTATGACGGTTCCCTCCACCTAATATATAGGAAAAAAACGTCTTGAAGATTGGAAAAACCACAAGGATGTCACAAGAAGTTGGAGATTAAAATATCACTTTTGAAGATGTAAGGGAGACATTACGAATAATCCCACCAAAATAACTGTCTTGATCATATAAAGAATATAAAATATTATATATTATATAGTATGTTCCAACCCTCCATACCATTATTCTGGTGATTAAAGGGGGAGCGAGGAGCGATAAATAATTCATATTAATTAGAGAAAACTCCGGGCAATGCACATACTTACGTCCGATGATAAGAAAAAACGTATCATATATGATTAATGGATACACTTACGCTGGAATAAATATACACACAAAAATAAAAGTAATAATAAATGTTCATAAAAAAAGTATGAAAAAATAATTTGTAATATTAAAATATGTAGGAAGCTTTTGCCTTGACTATAAAAATACAAACATTTTATTTCGCCTGACTATAAAAATACAAACTTTTATTTTCGCCTTTCTTTGTACATAGGAAATTGAGAAAAAATATATGTATATTATATATATAATATATATATATGAGAAAAGGTATTTCCACTCCTATTTCATTGCTAATAAAAAGAAGGAAGTCTTCTGTCCTCAAACCTATTGAATCCAAAAGTAAAATAAAACAATTCACTAACATTGAATTTGGTGGTAATGTTAGACATTTTACATACTAGCGAATGTTACCCGGCGCTGCCCGGCAGAGTTTGTAGGCGGTTTCAAAGGCAGTCATGTCCTTACCCAGATGATAAGCGACGTGCATGCAAATTTTGAGTGAATTGGCCCAGGCATGTGCCCGCCTACTTGTAACGGAAAGACAAACAGACAAACAGACAGACAACTCTACTTTATATTACATAGCGAATGTTACCCGGCGATGCCCGGCCAGAGTTTGTAGGCGGTTTCAAAGCAGCTCATGTCCTTCCCAGATGATAAGCGACGTGCATGCAAATTTGAGCTGAATGGCCCAGGCATGTGGCCGCCTACTTGTAACGGAAAGACAAACAGACAACAGACAGACAACTTATACTTTATTATATAGATAGCCTTGAAATGAAAGGACATATCGGATTTAGTTTCTTTGACAAGGGCTGATTTTGACAAATATTATTTCCATAGTTTGTTAAGTGATATATTCATAGTTTAGCATTTATCTAACTCACTTCACAAGAGGCAAAGCAGATTTCAGCGGTCTTAGGAACTGTAACAAGTTTATTGATTGTTATGTTTATAACCCAGGTAGATAAAGTAGTTTTGCGAAGTTGCTAATTCGATTAATCCTCGGATCAAAGACTCAACCTTAATTTGGAACTATTGAATCTTTATACAAACGGACAAACAAATTAAACAAATCAACGCTTACATAGGATTAAAATTTACACAAATAAGGATTATGAAATTAAACTGTCATCTTGGTGTTGAACTATTTTTTGTAAAAATATATAAGCTAAGATTGTAAATTTGATTGTGCCTAGAAAAAAGGACTCAATATCATTTGGAACCCTGGAATTGTTACACAAATTATGATCAAATGTAAGTTCCCAAAGTGTAGAATAAGAAGGTCTTTTGAGCTCATAATATTATTCCTGAGTATGAAATACGTTAATTGCGAATGAGGTTAAAGTTGTAACTGCACTAATATGATAATTTACAAGTCTATAGCTGTTTATGGTTGTAAGTATTCAAAAAGTTAAAAAAAGTTATTTTGATTGGTTATTCAATATGTGACGTCATAAGCACAAGTTTTTATCCACTTTTAATTCCCTTAGTTTCAGTAAAAAATTCAATACCAAACATACTATTCAATTAGCCGATTAGTATATCACAATAAATGAAACCATCAAAATTATCCGGATGTATATTTCTAGGACCCCCGGATCCCCCAACGAATTGCTCAGTCGTAAATCAAACAACAGAGTCCTCGAAGCAAATGTATACTGGGTTCGACGGAGGATCCTCGCAGCGCTTCCTTTTACCTGTAACAGACATCGAAACCGGAGAGTCTCTTGTCAATTCCTCAAAATAAGCTTCCAGAGTTCCAGGTAAGAGCTCCACGCAGCATTTTTAACAGCCCTTTGAGCAAATTTGACCGGAGGCTGATTTTTTTATTAAACAATAAAGTCACATAATATTATTTTTTAATAATCTAAATGAAATTACTTTTAAGATTATACCAAGGTTAAAAGATTCAAAAAGTTATTCATGGTTATTATAATTTGTTCCTTATGAAAGTTAAAAAATACTTACCCTAAGTTTGTATTTTGTTAAATAGATGCACAATAATATCATATTAATTTAAATTGATTGTCAATCTTGTAATTCCCTTATATTTTAGCAGATAATCACACCAACAATCATAATGTTTCTTATAGGGCCAGCTAAATAATAAAAACTCACAAATTAGATATGGAAAACTTCTCCCAGTCAGGATTAACTTCCAACGCATCTTAAATTCTGATAGTCAGACATACTAGTTATTTATCAATGCCGTATTTATGACAACAGCTTTTTAAACAATACAACAAATACTGAATGAAACAAAATATACTTATTGCCCTGATGGCTACTTATAGGAACAACAGTCACCAACGGATATATGAAGTATATGTTTTATTCATTTGATCAGAACCTTTTCCTAATTAACCAACTCCAATAGCTGATAATAAAATATAAGTGTAAAATTATATAAATTTCATAACCTATATTTATAATAGCAAATCATTAGGGAGTGCGATAGCTCAGTGTGTTACGGAGTATTCAACTCCCATGTTGAAGGAGCAGGTTCGATTCCCGAGAGCAGGTCATATGGTCAACCTCATTGATAAGATCTTAGGTTCGATAGATTAATTTGAACGCTATAATACTTAGTCATATCTTCATATCTATCGGAATCAATTATATCGAAAAAATAGGCAAAAAGAATCAAAGTAATATAACAAAAAAAATAATGAGAATAAATTTATACATTCATGAAAAAATAATAATTTTTCATTACTTTAAAACATTTCGATAAACATATGTATGATAAAATATTTTTTTATGTAAATACAATTTGAGTAAAATGCATTTTTACAATACATTAAAATCAATATTTAATTATTTACTTTTTGTTATTTTCAATATCATTGTTTTTGTTTTTCTTCAGAAAGATATTTTATTTATTATAATAATTACGATTCAAAGGGATTCTGACAAAGTATACAAACGAAAAAGTGCAAAAAGAAAATTTGAACCAGTTTAAAGTTTCAATGTAATCAGATAGTAAATTATAATATACTTAAGTTTATCTATGTTTAATAGTCTTAGTTTCTTATTTCAAATCCCGCAACCATTGTAAATGGTCACCAAACCTAGCAAAAAAATTGTAATTAAAAGCGCTTATTAATTTTTATTCATTTGCTAATATATGTCGATAAAATGAATAAACTAATAATACATTAATTTAACATGATTTGCAAGGGTTTCAACTATAGGAATATGGTCTCTTTTGCAGAATTTCATAAGAATCCAAGAAGTTATAGGCATCACTTTGAAATTAACCATTTGACTACTTTTCACCAGTTTTGAGATCATACCAGGACTTTGAATGGAAGGAAAATAATTTGAATGACCATTTTTATTTGTTAATTCATCACGAACAAATATTATTTATTAATTTTCTTCCAAACTTAATATACTACGAAGAATCGTATTTAAAAATTGTACTCATCATAAAGTGACCGTTTCAAAAAAACTCAAAATCAAAAATCGGAATGTGCCACAGAACAAGTAAGGCCAGATTTGGATTCAGGAGGTCTCATTTTAGTTATCTATGTACATTTCATTCAATCAAGGGAGATTGACCAAAATTTGTGCCTGTGTTATTTTAAATAAACATTATAACAGATAATAATATCAAAAAAGGAAAGGAAATATAATATATTGCATTTTAATACTATCAATTGTATCAATAAAACATGAAACGTCCAAACCTTTAACGTATAAAAACAATATTAAGACGGAGGAGAAAAACGTAAAATTATAATTAAATGGACATAGCATAAAATAATAGTATTTTATATCCATAGTAACTATCTAAGTTATATTTAGAGATATATATTGTCTATGCCAGTATATAAGACCTGATTAGTTGTCTATTTAATTGGGAATTATATAATTGATTGATTTAAACATCTTAATAGTGTAATATATATAAAATATTGTGGGCTACTTTTATATCATAAAGATACAAAACCTGTATGATTATTTTGATATTGTTATGAGATATTGTTCGGACCATGATAATTTGGTTGATTACATAGTCTAAATGTTTATTATACATCATTTTATAAGCGTTCATTTCCTCAGATTTCCGGCTTGAATTCTGGCCGAGGTCTCCTCATCACCATCTACGCCTCCAACGCCAATGGAAGGTCTCTCCAGCCCGTGATCATTGAGGGCTTCACCCTCAAAATAGCACAGCTCCAACTGGAGAGCCCTGGGAAAATCCTTTCTCCCACGCTTGGAATCCTCGTGGGAACCGTGGCCACGCTCTTACTTGTCGCCTTGTTATAATGTTGGTCATTCGATCAAAGGCCGCGAGACAGGCCCGGGCCTCATCAACAATCATTTCCTCTTCATCGCCCAAGAGTGCTCGAGAGGAGGACGAGGACGACTACAAGGCCTATGACGACTCCTCCAATCCTGACGTCATTCCCTCTGAAGGTATGTCTTTAAAAAAGGGCGGGAAATAAGGAGAGAAAGGACGATATAATTATTTTTTTAAATTAATTATTCACATCTTGGAGGACACAAATTTACAGTTTTCTAGTAAAAAAACATCAGTAAGGATGGGGGAGAACAACTGTTAAAAAGGATATGAAACAGATTATATAACGCTGAGTAAATATGAATTACAACTTTATAATAATACACAATGTTAAAAAACGGAAAATGAGCAAAAATAGGATGTCTAGGGAAGAGATTAGGCGCTGGAATTAACTAAAAATCCTTTTCACTAAAGTCCCTTACAAGAAGTAGCTCCTTGTCGATCCAAATATCGAGACCAGTAGGGATCGCTTTGTTCTTAGATCGCACCGTGTAGATGAAGAGTAACATTTTGGTAATAATCAAAACGATAAAACTATTAAAATCTCACTCTTTTTCACTTCGAAAAAGCATTCAAATAGATGTTAAGCTCCTGATCTTCAAAGCATGCAAAATCGAAGAGAGAAAAAAGTATTTTTAAAGTTTGGGTTAATGCCTGCTAACATTCAGTTAATGCCTTTTAAATCAAGCTTCAACTACATATACTTCCGCATAAGTTTGAAAAAATACTTTCCCCTTTAGACATCAATATTTCTTTGGATTGTTATCCTTCAACACATCCATGAACCCTTGCAATATATACTTTGGCACAATCCATTGATGCCACATTTCCCCCATATATGTTAGACTATTTCATAATAAATATGTTTTTGAATAATCTTTATGGAACTTTCAAATTTTGATACGTTTCAAGGGTGTAAGACAACGCTTTCCCCAGTGAACGTACGATTGAATCAAAACTATGTTTTTCTTGATTGAATATACTGCTTGAATATTTAATCAGTATTTAAATATTCAACAAGTAATCGGGGCTCTATTTTATTTATTCAATTTAAAAGGTTACAGTATATTAATAGGAAACATATTCAATGTTAGGAAAATATTTAAAGTTTAAAACAAAATGTTTATTTGATATTTTAAAAGTAGCTTAAAGAACTACTAATTTTCTTAAGTAATTTTAATGAACTCTTGGAAAAAAGTTTTTTTTTGAAGAGGGTAGTAATAAATCGGAGCACTCAATTACGAATAAGACACAACAGAACCCTAAAAGCACCAATTTTTGAATCATAGAATAACAATGATAAATACATTTACGACCATTTAATTAATCAATGCGTGAAATCGAATTATTTTGTATCAAATTTATTATTGTTTTTTTGATTATATATATATATATATAAGTTTATTTGGGAATGCTTATTTATTTGAGCACTTATCCATCGAATAAGCTGTAAAATATGAATTCTATAAGTAAGGCCAACGATATAGTTCCGAAAATGCTATTATTTTATTAGAAAAACCGACATTGGCTCTTAGAACTCAGGTTTGATAAACTTATTTTAATGCTATAATTCGAATTCATAACCCCATGCTAGCAAATCCGTCTAAGAAAGTAGGCAAACAGAACTTTAATGCGTTGCTCCATCCCAAATTATTTCAATATAAAAACGTCAATGATTCATGTTTGTGAAACTGCATTGATTCATATATAAATATGCATAAATGTTTTGTTTATAACATTTTATAATCAATGGAAGTTGAAAAATATTAGCTCCATATCGCCCTTACTAAATGCTTTCTAAACATTTTTTGCTTGTTGTGTATTCATTAATGTCGTACATTAAAAAGCCAATATTATATACACCTTCCAGGTGAAATACCATTCATTACCATATACAAAAGTGTATAATTAGCTATGATTAGGATAATTATATTTAATTGACTAATACAGATGTATGGCCTGGTATTCCAATGAGTGAAAGTCATATAGAAAGGGCTTTTATGAGAGTTCCATGACCGTCGCTTGATTTAATGTATATGTATAAAATGTACTATATGAATTCAAACTGAACTACATATAAAAATATTTTTTTTCTTCAGCTGGACACTCAGTTTTCTTTCTCTTTCACAGTCTGATAGTCAGATATTGTAAGATATGAACAAACGAACCAATTTTTATTATATTCCGATGTATGACCATTACTTCATTTAATTACCTCCGCCGAGGAGGTATTGTTTTCACTGGCGTTGGTTTGTTGGTTGGTTTGTTGTCAGCAGGATAACTCAAAAAGTACAGAACGGATTCAAATGAAACTTTGTGGAGTTGTTGGAAATGCCAAAAGGAACAAGTGATTGGCATCTCTGAGTGCAGAATTAAGATGCAAAATGAGCTAAATACTAATAAATATTTCAAGTTAGCCTACTCTGCCAATAGATGTTGCTGTGCTGTGAAATCGGGTGCCGGGAGCGTCTTCCTCTCGAATTTCCGTCGAGGGGAACCCTCCCCCGTCCCTCTACGCCGCCCCAGTCGTGAAAAATCCGCCTCGGAAGGCTCATAAGGACCCGTGACGGCGGAGGTTTCCACTCTCTGAGTGTATATATTTTATATTAATTACAAAGTGTTCTATCAGAAATGTAATTTTCCAAATGCATTTAGAAGTACTTAAAATACGTAAAAAAATCCCTCACGGATATATCATTTTAAAGTAAAAGGAATAGATTTTTAAGAATAATTGTGTCCTGCCGATAACAAGTATGATATTTGGGGTTTCAAACATACCATCAATGAACAGTGGTCCTTACTGTTGACAATTACATCATATTGGGGGTTGAAGCCAGGACCCTCGGGTCATGCAAATCAAGCCAATAATCTAATGATGTTGAAACTCACCAATTATGGGGTTCTGCCAATCACACCAATAACATATTGCAGACCACACCTAAGATATTTTCTGATTTCAAACTCATCGTCAATTAATGATCAAACAACCCGAAGGCCAATTGGCAGTGGGTTTGAAAACCCAATATGTCATACCTACTGTTATTTGACGGAACCCCTGGGCACATTGGATGCATATTTTACACCTCCATATGTTATTAGTTTTATTACCTATTACCCATTTGTCATGGGCTTAAGCCTCCAAAAAGTTATGTGTTTGATTTGCGTGACCTGAGGGCTCATGGGTAGTTGATTTAAACACCCATAATAAGGTAATTGTATTGATTAGAAACCAAAATATGCCATAGTTTTGAACAACGATTCCTGAGCGTCCCTTTGTGGGCTTGACACCCCCAAAATATTGCTCTCATTAGAAGAACCCTTTTGTAGATTCAACACACTGATATGTAATTAATATTTCCAATTAGACCAATATTTGTTTATATGGGTGGGAGTTCACCAGGGGGGAGTTCACCGAGGAGGGAATTCTTCTAAACGCTATATATATATATATATATATATATATATATATCCATTCAAAACACTTCCATCCCCTTTCACCATAATACATCACTTCTCTGAGTTCTGAAAAGTCTTTCTCCTCTCTCTATATATATAATAATTTGTATTTCTTAAAAAATAATGTGCATGCATTATTTATTAGAATGTTCACAAATTATGAAAAGGATATAAAAAGGTATATGTATATTATATAATAATAATATTATCCATCATAACCTTTAAGAATATCCATAAATTTCACTCTTATAGTGATTTATGATGAAAAAACTTTATCCGTGTATTACAGCTTTTGTTATTGATAGATGTGCCCTAAAATTATTTATATATTTTTTTGATAAAAGGAGGGTTTTTTGGTCCGGAGCAGTATTTTTTTAATGGAATCACTTAGTTATTGTGTATGTGCCTCTGCAATATCGCCTGAATCATAAATTTTAAATGAAAAAAATCCATTCTTCGCATAAATATTTATGATATAATTTTTCCCTCCTTTTATACAATGAGTTTTTTATGACAGGGATTAAGTATCAATATTTTGTGTCCATAGTATATGTTTGGGATGAAAGGATTTTTTCCCCTCTTCTGCTCTTCAAAAGTACAATATGGATTTATTTTAAAACATATCTTTTTCTTCTGTATATTATAAATGAAAAGATTTTGTGCAACTATTATCCGTTCTACTGGTGTTGTTCATTGACTGTATCTTAGAGTCTAATACGAAATCAGTAGATAAGATAATCCCAAATCACGTACCTTTAAAAACATTTTTGAAGGTGCTACCAAAACTAGTTTTTTTCATTGGGTTTTCCCCCTTTATTATTTTTAAAACATGCACAAAATGCACATGAATGCATGTAATATCGGACATGATGTGTAAAAGTACATTATTGAGCGTTTTAGTTTAAAAATCAACATCTACAGTTGAATATACCATTAAATTTTTAAAATATTACAAAATGATATTTATAAATGCATGAAAATGACATAAAATCTATGTAAACCCCCATAACATCCGGTTTAAAGGCGTTATGACGTTGATGAGAGTAGTTTTATATGGAAGAACCAACCCTTGTGACTGATCCTTGCGACCCTATCGAGGTGAAGGTAACATTCTTATAAACTGCCTTTCCCGATACAAGCCATCAAATATAAAGCGGAGTCGTATGTTTCATGTGTAGTAAATATTTTTATACAACAAATTTTCGATCATAATGTTTATCAAGATTAAAACCCTCCGAAAAATGAAATATTCTTCTTGAAAACAGTAATGTAATCTCACAAGTATTGAAACATGTAGCTTAAAATACTTTTTAAACTGTTGCAAAGTAGTTTTTTATTAACAAACCCGTCAAGAAAAACAAGTTATATGTGCAACGGTTAAACTTCCTTTAAAAAGTCTCGTGTAAACTTTTTTATTCATTTCTCCTACATTGTAATTGATGGTGTAATAAAAATATTTTTTTTTAAATTATGGAAAGCTTTTATAGGTTTTATTTTTATTATTACTTAATCAACAGTGGATGCTGTATTGCAAATACACCTAGGATTTTTATTGAAAGTTTTAAATAACGACTGAAACTAGTAGGAGATGTCCGTCTTATAGATAGAAAAGACTTTGTTTTGAATGCTTAGATAACTTTATTTGAATAATAATAAGTTACGAAACCCAACAAATAATGTAAATATAATTGGGAATGGGTAGGGGAAAAAAAAAGAAAAGGCTTAAAGCTCAGATAAAGCGTGTTTAATACTGAATGTGAGGACACGAATTCACCTGATTTTTTACTCAACATCATTTAAAAGTGCATGAACTACCATTTATAACATTAAAATATGTACATCTTTATATATATATAAATGCATTAACTGTCTAAAATATACATAACTGTCTAAAATATATTTAATTATTATTTTTATGCTATCTGTGTTATATTTTATCTACCCTTTTTACAACAAAAAAAAGGATTTTAGTAACCCAAAATTAAATGCATTAACTATATAACCATAAAAATTCGTTATTTACCTATTTCGTACATAAAAACGGTCAGTTATATACACATCTAAATAGAATCCGTCTGCACATTTAACTTAAATGTATTTACTTTTCTCGAATGAAATAAGAGTATGCCGTGTATTTATGCACGAATAAATTATTAGTCCAATATAAACGAAGCATTTAAAGGATTTATATCCTAATTAATATGTTAAAAGCTTGCCTAGGTATTGGAGCAAAAGTAATATCATGTGAGGAAAAATAGGAATATATTCGGAACTCATACTTAATTATTCAATAAAGGGAAAATTAGCATGAAAAGGACTTGTTTAATAATGCAAATATTTACATTTTTAAGTATTGTAGGGAACGTTTTAGCTTAGTAGGAGACTACTCAGCTCTAATGGTAGAGGGCAAAGGTTTACCTCCCAAAATGGGGAATATCTTGTGATTATCATAGTTCCTCGATTGGATAAACTTGTTCTTAATAATGTAATGTCTTTTATATCAGAATCAATGGAATTCACGCCATTCATTTCTACAAAAATCATATTATTATTTTTCTTGTTTTAAAACCATAGAGATATAAAGATATAAAGAGCTTATTGGATTCTTCAGAGAAATACGACATTGTGTCAAGATTACAGCTAAACCATGTTTCTCTGCTAATGGAGGGAATAAGATCCCTATATCTGTATATCTCTATGTCTAAAGCCCTATACAATTAAATATTATTTTTTAAATGGAGATAAGTAATAAAAAATGAGAAATAAAAATTACAGTTAAAAAATATTACTTTAACAGAGAACATACTATTATCATTTTCTCAATCTTTTAGGGCGTATGTTCGACTACCGAGAGCGAAATGTCTATTTTGGTCAACTTCAATGATAAGATCCTAAGACTAATTTATACACTATATAATGCTTATACAATTCTATCGAACCAAATAGGAAAAAATGATAATAAATATAATATTATAGTAAAGTAAAATAATAAGGGGGGGGGGGGGAATAGAATCTATATTTTTGTTCAAAATACATGTAATAACAATTTGCAACATAGTATAGCCAATTGAAAGTGTTTAAATTCTTCCAACGCCATTGTTCATTAATCTTATTTTTTTGCCTATATGTTGGATAGAATTGCATCCGACAGGATATAAATAAACATTATAGCATTAAAATTAGTCTATCGAACTAGGATCTTATCAATGAGGTAGACCAAAAGTGACCATCCCCTCTCGGGATTCAAACCTGCGCCCTAACATTAAGAGTTGAACTCGCCTTAACACGTACGGCTATCGCATCCCTTTGTTCATTTAATTATCAAATAATTTCTTGCATTAGCATGCTTCAACTATCAATGGTGAGATGCAGGTTCGAGTTCTCCCCAAAGGTAGGAAAATATCGAAAATTGAAAAGACTTTAGGCCACATTTTAATACTATAATACTCATTCATATCTATAGAGATAATGCAATACATCGAACACAATAGGCAAAACGAACTCTATTTGTTTCGGGATACATACTCACATGGTTTTTTCTTGATATTAAATATATATTTACAACGATGATTGAATTGGTTCAATAAGCCACCTGGCTCTGAAATGATGCGTCCTAAAATTATAAACAATTGAGGGTAAAGTCGTATTAAAAACATGTTTTAATTTTTATTTGCCTATTTGGTTCGATATATTTGCATCCGACAGGATATAAATAAACATTATAGCTTAAAATAGTCTATCGAACCTAGGATCTTATCAATGAGGTAGACCAAAAATGACCATCCCCTCTCGGAGTATTCGAACCTGCGCCCCCAACATTGAGAGTTGAACACGCCTTAGTGCACTCGGCTATTAATTTTGAATTGTTTTGCGTAATTGATTATATTTTTGTAAATATAATTATTAAAAGTGTTAATTATGTGTTAACTTATTGTTATTGTTTTTCTTAATATTTGTTCAACTAATGAAATAAGCTCTTAGGCATTACCAGAAATTCTACTGAGACTACCAAATCATATAATTCATTCCATATATGTGTTTTGAAGGCATGTCAAAAATATTTATGATATGTTTTTCCAATAAATAAAATTAGTTGTACGAGAATATATTTATTTTCCTCTTTTTTTCAGATATGGTGGAAATCTCCGTTACACAGAACGGTAACCTCACGCATCATTACCCGTGGTTCCCCACCGTATCTCCCCACAAATCGACTAGATCCCTCAACTGTGAAACGAGACTCGGAAATATCATTTAACCTTGGCTCAAAAGACTCTCCCCACTACGGAGTTTCTCATCCCTCCAGTTGGACTCCGCTTCTCAAATCCAGAAGAGCGCAAGAAAGTGTTTTATAATAATACCCTACAGAATAACATTATTATTATCATTACCCATTCCCAAAAACCAAATAGAAAACTGAGTATTAATGGATATTTTATCCCATATTATTTGAAGGCTTACACTTTGCCCGGATGTAAGTTTTTTTTAATCCATAACATTTAAAAAAACCACACATTGGACCCTATTACCATCAAGATATGGACAAGAAAGTATCCTTCCATGGCTTAGTTCCATGGTTAGCAAACACCGTTGTCTGTTGACCCTTTTTCTTACCTAAATGACGTCATTTAACTACTGATATACATATCACCTGATGTGTCAAACAATACTTTAAAAAACAATTTGAACAGAGATGCTTCGACTTCTTTAGAGAATATAGAGATACTGGGAGGGCAACAAAGAGTATCGAAAGGGGCAAAGCAAGAACTACCAAAGGTACAAGTCCCTTAAAGATTAAAAATAATTCAATAATGGATAAGCTTAAAGAATGGAAGTTAACAATCTATGGATTAAAAACATTTTTATAAGATAATTTCGACAGATGATTTCATAGTGATTCTCCTCAACTCACAAATAAACAGCATATATTTTTTATCCTCTTGGATTCTCTTCTTTTTTTGGGTCGTCTATTCGACAGCTGCTTTTTATTATTATTATTCATGTTCCTCTATTTCTCACAACCAATCCTGTTCGTACAAGGAGTACTTGATAATAGCCTAACTTATTTCCTTTATCCAAACATTCCTTTAGAAAGTTATTAGCTTAATAGCTCAATCTTTGCTTCCTTCGATGATGCCATCATAAATATATGTAGGGGGAGACGGGGCAAAGCGGGACACTGGCAAATTAGGACACGGATGTACATATATTAGCTCATATGATGGCAACACAGTTTAGTGACGTCATAACCACACTATATTTTTTTGGTCACGCTTGTTTTGTCCATCATGACTTTAGCTGTAGCTCAACCGTTGGCAGAATAAGTTAGATGTCATCACTCAACTCTCATGAACAGTATTGAATACACACTTCTCCTAATGATAAGTCTATTATATTACAGGCTACATCTATGTTGGCTTTGATTTTTTAAAATTGCTGATAGCTTTCAATTTATGATCTAACATCATCTGTTACTAAACAACAATATTTTCTTTGAACCACTTATGACATACTTATTGAAGTAATTTTTAAATGAAAATATTATGCAGTCCACAAGGGATAAGAATGGATAAAACGTCCACACTTGCTCCACCTTCCCTCATATTCAATCTCCATTCCAGGTACTCTCTATATATCTAAAGGCACTTTATAGACAGGGATATGAAAAAGGTTGTATTCAGAAAATCACATATAAAATTGGTTATTTTATTACCGGTAAAGCTATTTTCTTTCTTTATATACGTCCGATAGACAGAATGATGATCCATTTATCGACATATAAGAGCAAACATTCGTCCTAAATATGAGCCGTTAATTTATTCATTTAGTATTAATATGTGATATTGAAGGAATCACTTCAAAGGTGGATTTCGCCAATGACGTCATGGACGTTAGGCCACTGAGGAGAGAATATTAGTGCTCTTAAAGGATGAATTTTCTTCTCTCTAAGGTATTCATGTTCATTCCTCAACAGCAGCCGGAAGTGATGGTTTATTGCAGTCCTTTTTATTATTATTATCACTTCTTTTCTTTCAACCAATCACGTTTAAGTAAGAAAAAGCCACCTTTTCTTATCCCTATCTAATTATACTATCAACAAAATCGGATTTTCTTCATTCTTTCTTGTCAAACTTATTTGTCCATATCTAATAAAAATGAACCATATCAACATTGTCCATGTTTGCCCTTTCATATATATATAATAATAATATATTTATTTTTATACATGTTTACAAACTGTCTTATATACACACACACACAATATGAGCTAAGCTGTTATATTTAATATACTATTATTGTCTTTGCAAATCATTTCCAAAATAATAATAATAATATATGTGTACTAAGAAAGAAAACGAAATTGCCCTCATTTTTAAGTTTAGAGATATATATATATTTTATGAAGAAGAAAACTTTTTTTCTTCTTCTCTTGTTGTTGTCTTCAAAGTAAAGTTTTATTTATTCGTAATTAAGTTAGGAATGGTTCCATGTGTATATATTTTATGTTCATTTAAAAAAGTGAATTTAGAGTGTTTGTGTGGGGGGGGGGAGGTTTAAAAAAAGTATTTTGCGTTAAATGCTTGATAAATGTAATACATTTTTCTTTGCAGGAAGGTAATCAACACGTAAATGGTAGTATTATTATTATTTAGTTTAGAGTTAATGAATGTATAGGGGTTTTATTCCTTGTACATGACTTATAAATAATGGATAATTTGGCTATCTTATCGTATAGTTCACTTTACTCTAAATCACCTTGAAATATCTCAACTATAAAAAAATGCGTCATAATAATATTTTCAGATCATGCCTTAACATTGTGGCAAAATCAATTATTTGGGGACTTTATGTCTTTACTACAGTTATATATAAAAATATATACATAAACATTATAAATATACTCTAAAAATAAGTCAAAACAAATTATCTCTATATTTAAAATATTTAAATAAACAAGCAATTGTATCATATAAATAAACAACTGGAGATTTTGTAAATGTTATAACTTATATCCTTTAAAATCAAAAATTTATGGGATTTTTATGTTTGATATTGAATTGTAAAAGGCTTTCATAGCTCATTGGTTTTTCACTAAAAATCCATTTTTCTACGATCATTTAGTTTCTTATGACGCAACTTTCGCGGGGGGGGGGGTGAAATTTTGATATCTTAATATTAGGTTTCTATAATACCTCCTATATATATATATATATATATATATATTCCATTGGTTTGGCCAGTTTGATTTATTCATTAATAGGTGGAATGGTAGGTGTCATTTCCAAGGATTGGTAAATGGTATGTGTCGGTGCTCATGAAGAAGAGACAATATTTAAGGATTATATCTCCTCTCTTGATTTGATATTTTACTCTGCAACAGGCGCGAATGAAGAATTGATTTGTTTACCAATGCCAATGCTTTTTTTATTATTCAATATTAAATTCCTTTCAACCATCACGTTACAACATATACCATGAAACAAATTAAAATAGAGGTATCATTTCATATTTAATAGTATATACCTTGTTATTTATTTATTTTTGTACACCTCTAAAAAGTAACTCATGAGTGGATTGTTTTCAAAAAGTCCTCAATTAGATTAATAATGGTGTTTGTGTATTACCAAGGCCTGAAGGGGTAATGCAGGTGTTCGCTAATGTAATAAGTTCTTGAAACCATGTTCATAGTCAATCATAGCATGTCGTAATGAACTGCATTTAAACTGAATATTTGATGAGGAATAGAAAATATAACTTTTTGAGTGCAAGGTTTCATGTTTAGTTTTACAATTTATTTATATAATCGATTCATTGTTACTCCTAAATAGCTGAAACAAAGTCTTTTTTTGGTTGAGTGAGGCTCCTTTGGCGAGAAAGAAATACTTTGAGGATATTATATATATATATGTATATATATATATACCGGTACCCAGGCCGGGCCAAAACTGGGCCGGGAGTTCTTATATTTTCGTTCCTTCGTCATTCTGAAAGTGACAACGTTTTTATGAAAGAATTTCCCCAAAAAAAGTGACGACGTTTTTTTAGAAAACATTTTCTAAATATTTTTTTATATTTAAAAAAAATTAAAGTCCCAGCTTTAAATCTTAAAGTGATTTTTAGGCACCGGCCGGATGTTTCATGATATATATATATATATATATTTAGGGTTGTTCTTATTTTTCAAATGTTTGAAATGTTAGCCATTGAGTGGATTTTCTGTTTCTTGGTGATAAAAGAAGACGACATACAAGTTTGAACAAAATCGGTCAACATTACGAGGTCGCGCAAAGAGGTCAAAGTTTTAAAATTTAGTAAAAATATAGTTCCCGCCAATTTCTTCAAAATGGTGACGTTACAGACTTCAATAATAATTATTAATTTAAAGGAAATCTAATTTACTACCAGACGTATGTTTGATGTTTTTAATAAAACAAAGTTTTCAGTAAAAACAAAGCAAGAAAAGGAGTGAGTATTGTTAGCTTATTTCATAGCTTTTTGTATCAATTAACTTCACTCGCCTGTAGAAGATGACTTGTTCGCTTCAGAGTAAATAGTACTTTTAAGTTTAGTAAAACTTTAGATGATAAATCCAAAATGACCTTGGTTGCATTCTATCAGTCAGAATTCAGTACAATCTGAGTTTACATCATATGATTCAGAGCCTGTATTGACCTATAAGAAATCGATTATGAAAAAATAAATAATAATTGTTTCTTAGATTTGCGTCAAGGTATCCTCTCAAATTTTACTTTGTCTCTGACGCATACATAATCCATTATATGCGTCATTTTGTACGCAAATAGGCTTTTTTAAAGGTACATATAACTCTCTACTTATTAAACTCACATGATTTAGTATACCAAAATATTAAAGCTGGTTAACCAAGCTTTCATTTGATATGTTGGTGTTCTAAAAATCGCCTATACTTTAAGAGATATAAGCAAATACGTACTGTCCCCAAAAATTGATCTTTTGATATGAGAATATACGATTACCATTGGTAACGCCAGTTAGTGTTGCCTGGATAGCAAGAAAAAAGAAGGGAGAGAAGGGAGGAAAAATACCCCCTCCCTTCTCTTTCTCTTTCTATCCAGGTAACACTAAACTATTACCAGATGGTAATCGTATATTCTCATATCAAAAGACAATTTTTGGGGGACAGTACGTATTTGCTTATATCTCTTAAAGTATAGCGATTTTTAGAACACAAACATATCAAATGAAAGCTTGGTTAACCAGCTTTAATATTTTGGTATACTAAATCATGTGAGTTTAATAAATAGAGAGTTATATGTACATTAAAAAAAGCCTATCTTGCGTACAAAATGACGCATATAATGGATTATGTATGCGTCAGAGACAAAGTAAAATTTTGAGAGGATACCTTGACGCAAATCTAAGAAACAAATTATTATTTATTTTTTTCATAATCGATTTCTTATAGGTCAATACAGGCTCTGAATCATATGATGTAAACTCAGATTGTACTGAATTCTGAATTGATAGAATGCAACCAAGGTCATTTTTGGATTTATCATCTAAAGTTTTACTAAACTTAAAAGTACTATTTTACTCTGAAGCGAACAAGTCATCTTCTACAGGCGAGTGAAGTTAATTGATACAAAAAAGCTATGAAATAAGCTAACAATACTCACTCCCTTTCTTGCTTTGTTTTTACTGAAAACTTTGTTTTATTAAAAAACATCAAACATACGTCTGGTAGTAAATTAGATTTCCTTTAAATTAATAATTATTATTGAAGTCTGTAACGTCCACCATTTTGAAGAAATTGGCGGGAAACTATATTTTTACTAAATTTTTAAAACTTTGACCTCTTTGCGCGACCTCGTAATGTTGACCGATTTTGTTCAAACTTTGTATGTCGTCTTCTTTTATCACCAAGAAACAGAAAATCCACTCAATGGCTAACATTTCAAACATTTGAAAAATAAGAACACCCTAATTATATATTATATATTATTATATATATATATGTTATATATATATAGATTATATATCAT
>CP045904.1:4622643-4635333 GCA_013387185.1 Caligus rogercresseyi | reverse complement strand
TTCCTTTTTTTTTCTTCCTATCCAGGTTACACTAAGTGCCGTTACCAATGTAATCGTATATCTCATATCAAAGATCAATTTTTGGGGAGAGTACTTATTTGCTTATGCTCTATCCTTAAAGTATAGCGATTTTTAGAACACAAAATATATCAAATGAAAGCTTGGTTAACCAGCTTTAATATTTTGGTATACTAAATCATGTAATTTAATAAGTAGAGAGTTATATGTACATTAAAAAAGCCTATCTCGCGTACAAAATGACGCATATAATGGATTATAATTCGTCAGAGACAAAGTAAAATTTTGAGAGGATACCTTGACGCACATCTAAGAAACACATTATGATTATTTTTTTCATAATCGATTTCTTATAGGTCAATACAGGCTCTGAATCATATGATGTCAGACTCAGATTGTACTGAATTCTGAATTGATAGAATGCAACCAAGTCATTTTTGGATTTATCATCTAAGGTTTACTAAACTTAAATACTATTTTACTCTGAAGCGAACAAGTCTTCTTCTACAGGCGAGTGAAGTTATTGATACAAAAAAGCTATGAAATAACTAACATACACACTCCTTTCTTGCTTTGTTTTTACTGAAAACTTTGTTTTATTAAAAAACATCAAACATACGTCTGGTAGTAAATTAGATTTCCTTTAAATTAATAATTATTATTGAAGTCTGTAACGTCCACCATTTTGAAGAAATTTGCGAAAAACTATATTTTTACTAAATTTTTAAAACTTTGACCTCGTTGTGCGCCTCGTAATGTTGACCGATTTTGTTCAAACTTTGTATGTCGTCTTCTTTTATCACCAAGAAACAGAAAATCCACAATGTTGCTAACATTTCGAACATTTGAAAAATAAGAACAACCCTAATACCAATTGGCACCTATTATATCGCCCAGAAACCACGGTGGCCGGGGCCGGGACTTCAGAGGTTTGAAAAACAGTGCGTAGAAGACATTCGACCGGTGAGGTACCAAGTTTGGCGGTGGAGTGTAATTGTATTTAAAAGATAACTTAAAAACATCAACATGAGTACCCTCTTTTCTTTTTCCTTCTTGAAACTATAAAAACCCTAGTAGGCTGTTATTTAAAAATGGTTGGTGCGTCAGCCCTCATGTTCATTTATTGCACCAAATATTATTTGACAAAAATTTGCAAAAAAAATCCAAAGTCATAAATTGATCATAGCTATTTGGTAAACTATTTTTTTCAAATAAGTAATAACCAAAAAGTTTTTCTTCATAACGAAACCTTTGAAACCCATGACGTCCGACTTTGTAACAATGCTAAAAATTTTTAAATTAGATATTCGTTCAGCATCAAAAATGTACCAGAATCGCTGGTATATTGCAAAGACTAAAAAGTGTTTTTTGGGAGCTCTAATATATAGGGTTCTAGACGCAGTGGCCGTGCCCGATTTTGATGTTTCTGTTTTGAATGTTTCCGTTCTCGCCGTTATGTGAGTGGCCGTATTCCTACTCTGCAGTATATGGATTTTGCCGTTTTAATAGGTAGATGTCGTGTACAGCATATACAGTATAGCCACAAAAAGGAATAATCAAGGGAGACAGCCGCGCGCTCAGTATCCGATATTGATGCTGATCAAATTAGGGCTGTGCTCAAAATATACATTGGTGATTAAATAATAAATACATCCCTTATATTAATGGACAAAAGAATAAAGTAGGGCTAAAATGCCCGTCATCCCGGTACGGAACATGGAGAATGCTCATTTACCTTTGTAAAAATAACGATATTTAGTGCAATACAAAATTATTCCAGTAATAAAATACAAATATGTATGTTAATTAGTTGTAAAATTTGCATGTATATATAAGTACCTAAAAGGGCTGTATATTAATAGTAGTTCTTCTTTTATACAAGGTAGTTTTATTTTTACTGTAATTATTTTTTAGTTCACAATCGGATGGCAAAGTATATAGAGTGATGGCATTGACACAAATGTTGTAGAAATAGGAATATGCACCCATTTAAATGCCTTATTATATGTATGTATCTTATGAAGAAACAATATCTCTTAGGGTGAAATCAATATTCCATCTAACATTGTTTTTTAAGGGTTTTATTTTTTTAATTTTCAATCATTTTCAAAAAATAGGGGGATTTGAAATATTTCATAGTACTAAACAACATATATATATATCCAAATTTATACAGTTAAGTAAAATAATGACCCATGAATATATCTGTATAAATATATATATTAACATATTTTACTAAACTGCATAAATTTGTATTACTTGCACGTTACCAATGTTCTATAATTTTTATCAATCGGCGAATTTCCTGCCTTCAATATATCCTAAGCAATTTGAAATATAAACAATTAATATGAATAATGTGTAAATAAAATATCTTTTTGAGATGCATTCACTAATATCAGAAACAAAACTTTTATTTAAGATATTATTTAATTATCCTGTTTTGAATAATAACTTTCATTTTCGAGGGGAAGAAACTAAAACTGTTCCAAACTTTTAGTTATCTATTTCGATATATATATGTATATAACATGGTTTTTTTACTTTATTTATTGTTGTAAGTGAATCGTCCTAATCGGTATTGTACTATAAATTCAAATCGACCCTTCTCAGATAAAGATATATATTTTTTTCGATTTCTAAAAGACTTTCAGCTACAAAAACTTATTCAAATAGTTACTTAATACTTATTTAAACTTTTTATGATAAACGTAAAAAAGACTAAAAGATTCATGTTTTATATGTTTTAAAGTAAAATTACACTTGATAATCTATCAATTTCATATTAAAATCAAGTTAACTTTCAAATATTCAAAAGCAGGCATGTTTTCATTGTCCTTGTTCATTAATTATGTTCCATATAATATATATATTGATAGCGAAAGAAAGATGGCATCCCTTTTAATAACGTTAGAATTATTGTTCTAAAAACATCAAAAATAATACAGTTGGATGGAACAGCCGAAAATACAGATCATTAGTCCAAATCGTTAATATAAACATTCATGAGTCCTTAGTGTCCAAGTCCTCACAGAATGGATCACAGACTTCGAACTAATATCAGAGTCATTAAAAGGGACGAATCCGAGAGTCCGGATCCGAGCGTAGCCGATAGCACGAATGACATGGCTATATGTCTTATTCATCATATGAAAACGCCTTCTTTGATGATCACAGAGACCTGGGTTCATGTCCTCATAAGAAATGAGTTGAAGAGAAAAGCTGGATTCTCCACGACTTCAGCATCTTATTTGTAACCCGGAGCACTACAGTTTTCTGCAATTTCGAAATGTTTTATTTGCACTAAAAAACTTATCATGATCAGGTGACTTTATTCATTTGAAACGTCAAGATATTTGCTACAAAAAAAACTATTTCGTTATGTAGGTATTTTGATTAGCATCAATATTGGATGTTGAGCACACGCTTTATTTCCTTTTACTTCATATTAAACGGCAAATCCATATACTGCAGAGTAGGAATACGGCCACTCACATTCACGGCGAGAACGGAAACATTCAAAACAGAAACATCAAAAGCGGGCATGGCCACTGCGCCTAGCACGATATAATATCTATATAATATATATATATATAAGAGATATATCAATATAATACACATAAGATATATATATATTATATACTAATAGTATATAATATATTAGATAATTACCAAAGAAGTAAATACAATTGGTACTGTTTTTTGTCGAGGAGAATAATTAATCGTATAACAAAATATAAATATGAAGGCAGCCTGCCTAGGTTCAAGAATAATCATCCAGAGTATTCATAAGTTATCTATTCTGACATCGTTCAAAACACATTTATTCCTTTTGTTCATATGAAAATCCAGGCCTACCTCTTGTGATATTTCTATTCAAACCGCATAATTAGGTTTCATATTAGAAAGTACCTGAAGGAACAAAAAAAAACACTCTTAAAAACAAGGAAAAATTAATGGATCAAGGATATGAAAATGGACTCATCAGTTCCTTTGTTCTTCATTTGAAGCCTTTGCTTGATATGAAAGAATATTATATGTTTTTTCCAAGGCATAATGTATTACAAATATATTTCATCAGAGAGATTGCTGATTACAGGGTTTTATCTGGGGATAAACCTTTTTTTCGTATCCAAGACGTTCTATAGCATGTTTTATAAAATTTTGAGTAAGCGTATTGCGTTATGATTGATAATAAATGAGTTCTTTATCATTATAATTATTGGGATCTTTAACATTTTTAAATGAGTTATGTATCAACGGATTGTGAAAATAAAATTTGTATATATTTTTATAGTCGATAATATTTTAGATAAGACTTATAAGAAGCGTTGAAAGTTAGCGAAAACTGTCCGAACATAGTACCGGCAAAAACTTTATGGCATGTAAGGTACCTCAAACCTTGATGATAAATGTGTTAAAAACAATTTATACTATTAAAATGCAGTGATTCGACCAAAATTTGTACGCAAAAATGACCCTTTTTATAAATATTAAATTCAATTATAATCATCAGGATGCATATAATATAATTGAACACAAATAGTTATATTTATTTAAGTTGAGACTATTTGTGGACTTAAAAAAAGGTTCTCAGTCCTCGCCCAGGATTAGTTTTTTTATGTTTGTTTCAGATATTTAGTCATTTCCTTCTTTTTCGGACAATTTTATTAATTTTTTCTGCATATTTTGGGCATGTAAGACATTATTTTTGATCACCAAACACGTTCAAAGTACCTGAAGGCATTCCCCCAGGCCATGTTGCTGTTGAGGAGCAGATTGACGTTTGGTTCCGACTTACATGACGGCGTCTCAAAAACTGTTGACGTAGCGGGTTTATGGGGTTAGACGAGGGAGGGGCAAACTTTTTGACTGCGGGCCACAATGGGCTATAAAATTTGAAAAAGGGGCTACAACAAAATTCATTGACTGTCCACTTTCAATTTCTTTGGTCCGCTCATTTATTACTGAAGGGCTCAATTGACAATAATAAAATTCAAGAGAGAAATAAAGAGTAAGGCGTCATTATTGGTGAAACGCAGTATTGTAGGTACAAGATGTAATGAATGATTTATGAAGCAATATTATTTTATTTACTGAACAAGCTCGGCGTGCCGGATTAAATTGTCTAACAGGCCGTATACGGCCCGCGGGCCTTAGTTTGTCCATGTCTGGTCTAGATATTTTCTAGCCAGTAGCCGTTGTTATTTATAGCATAATATACTTCTGGAAGACATGGAAAGTGAGATCCTTTTTTTCCTTTTTTAATATGGGAGAGGGACCATTGAACTAATTAAGATATGCGTATTCTAACCTCTTTCTTTCTCCCTTCCCATGAATATGGTGTGAAGTGCCTTTATATACCTTTTATGCTTTCAAAAATTTGCTTTCCTTTATTTCATGTTATTTCACATTCTCTCCTTATTCTTCTTATATTCATCCAATTAAATATACAGCATGCCTCCAATGCTTATGTTTCTTCTTCCTTTACGAGTCAATTCAAAGTTCCTGCATTTCAATTTCTTCGGTTGTCTGCTACTTTTTATGACTATGTGATTTTAAGAATGACTTGATTCAATTACTTTTTTGAGAGGAAAAAGTCCTTAAAATAATGAGTTTGTTTGAAATTTAATTAATGTTAAAAATCATAAGTAAAAATCAGAGAATCCTCCACGTAGTTTTAATTATGGAGACTCCAATTGGTCAAGCTTAACTGTGGTTTGTTACTTTAAAGGGTAAAAAGTTAGTATAAGAAAATATATGGCATCTTCTATTGATCTCATATTATTTATGAGACTAGAAAAGTTAACCTTTCTACTAACCAAATTATTCACAATATTTATTCCGTTACGAAAGATTAATTGCCTGGAACATTTACGTCTTCCCCAAAGTTTTTCACATAATAAGATATTTACCTTTCTCAGAGACCTTGTGCAAGGAATATATGTACAAAGGGATTCCCTTGTCTGGGGCAGCTCCAATCCCTACATTGCCAAGAGTAGGTTAAACTCTAGTGTCTCTCAATGGAGTCTGGGATCGCTTGACGTCGAGTCCATGTGGAAATCCTTGAACTTTTCGTGGTTGCAGAGGTTCCCTAAAAGCGAAGACATTTGGGTAATTAGAATAAAAAGCATTTTCTATGAAATAATTGGTTACCTCTTCCTCCAGAGAATTTTACGGGTCCATTGGAACTTATAAAGGCCGTAAAGTCGTGTGGCCCCACTGAAGAAGATGGCTTCATCCTTGGAATCCACTATGCACAAGGTCCTTCCTCTTCTTGGCGCAAACAAGCCTCTAAATTATAATGGATCGTTGAATAGTTCCTCGGAGTTCTTCAGTCAGGGTTGCCTCACGTCTGTTGAAGAATTCATCCAAAGAAAAGATAACATAAGAAATTATATTTAGTGTTTGCGATTACAAAAGCGTCGCTCTCTTACATCAATAAGGGGGCTCCCTATTGGACAACTTATTCTCTTCTAAATCGCTCTTACTGGATTAGACAATCAGACGGTTCGAAAGTCTCTGTCGTGCTGTGGACGTCCGTTTCTTATCGTAAGGAGTCGACTGAGAAATCTAGGCATAGAGGCAGACAAATGCTTGCGGATTCCTAATAATAATGAAGAACCTCTTCACTGACTCTCTTCAAATATGGTTTAGATACCGTCTGTCCACGTCCTCTTTATACATGAATAAGTTCCATGTAGATCCCAGAAGCGGAGCTGCCATTGGTGTAGTGAGATCGAGGAGACTTCGTTCACTTATTTTACTTCTGTCCCAGGGTCGTCCCAGCCATCAAAACGGTGGAAAGAGTAATATTGGGAGCATATGGGGTGATGCTAACCACTTTGGACTAGATTGTGTCGATCTCGCCTACCTATCAGGAAGCCTATGAGATAGAATATCTGGTATCCACGGTTCAAAGGGTCCTCTATGCCTCAAGAACGGACGGAACTGGACTTCCCGTGAGTCTCCATCGCCTCGTCGGAAGACATAGGTATAGAAACTCTTCGTTCGGTCTCCAATGCGTCAAACGACAACAATGGGGAGTACAAATGTAAACAAACATCGTGTGAAATGAGAAGATCAAGCTGCCACTATTTTATCAACCATCTTAATTTCCCTTTTATTTTTTATTATTACTATTATTTTCACCGCCTTATGGGCAAGTTCCTATATTGCTTTTATTATGTGTTTGAGAGTAAAAATTAATATAATGTACTTTACTACGTACGGAAAGTAAGATACCCTTAAAGAATGAAAAAAATAAAATTATTATTTAAAAAATCATAAAATTTGTTTGACAATTTAGTTTAATATTTACTTAATCATTTACTATACACTTGATCTTATATTAATTCAAAAACATGTTAATCGAAGTTTTTTCAATATTAATTTTACATCAAAATATATATGTAAGTATATCCATATAAATAAAGCTATTTCTTAAATGTAACCTACTCCAAAGTAAGAACATATCTAGACTTTTTGTACTTCAATATATACGCAAGCTCTAAGCCTGCTTTTTATATCTTCATCAAGAATCAAATAGCTTTCAAGATGTGGAACAATTTTTAAGAATTAAACGATCATTAGTAATAATGGCGGAAATTGCCTCAATAAATAATGATTATATCCAAAAAATATAATGAAAGAATATATTACAAGCAGCTGAACATAATTATAAAAGATTTGTTAATATTTGTTTCCTTTCAGATTATGATAAATGTATTTTCAATCTAAACAATTTATAGAGGTCGACCCATGAGAATCGATTAGATATAATGTATTCAAATCTAAGATCTTAAGGGCTAAAATAATGGATGTAGCTAAGATGAGTTGATTCTAGCAGGTTGAACATACATACATGTTTGTATAAAAATGTGGGCTCAACTCTCAATGTCGGGGGGGCAGGTTGTACTTCCAAGAGGGGAAGATCAATTTTTGTCAGCCCATTTTATAGGATCCTAGGTTTATAGACTCATGATATCATGCTCATTTATATCCAATCAAATTGGTCCGAAGAAGTTGTTATTAACTAATAATTAAAGTTTCTTATTCAAAGCCTATCTAAACACAGTTAGGTTTTTCTTCCATTTATATTTACTGCATTTTGATGCATATATAGGTGCACTTTTTACCCCAAATCCTTTTTCATCCCCAGCCTAGAGGGTCCCAGTGTATTTGCGCCTGCTGGAGAAGCGGAAAGAGAGGGGGGGGGGGGAAGAGAGCACGCATAACCCCCTTATTTCATCGCACTCCTTTTTTTCTCGGAGGAAAAAAATGGAAGCAAAAAAAAGGAGTTTGGACCGTCAATTGAATTAGTTTATATTCCGTTCCTCTGTGTGCTTACATTTATCCAAGGAAGACAATATATATATATATATATATATATGTAGATATATATCCCGCTGTGTCATTCATATTATACTATTATTCAACTGCCTTTCAAAGCAGAAGGCATCTGCTAACTATTCCCTTAGTAAAAATATAGTTGTTGTGTTTTTTTGTGTGTATTTTGTGATTAGGAAGTATAGCGAGACAACATATCTATAAAAGTATAATAAAGTATTCCTTCAACGATGGCAAGTCATCCGTTTTGAAAAGTAAGTTATTATATATATTGTTTTTTATACTAAATATTTGTTACCTTTACATATGTACATAAAATTGTTAATATGCATATGAGAAATATAAATAAACATTATAGTCTAAAGTTTAGTATCATGTTTATAGGTATAGTATGTTTGGATTCTTGCTTGAAATAAGTATTTTTTATAGTATCAGGAAGACGGCGTTAGAATGATAATAAATATATACTTTTAATACATATTTCGCTGGTTATAACTTTATGGAACTAAGTCATAATATTGTAAAATTAGTTGTGTTTTAAAATATTTAAATATACTCTGTACAACGTTTTGTATATGAATGTTATAGTTTATTATAGTTGGCCAAATCAATAGTCATATATATATATATATTATAATATATATATATATGAAATAATTTAAGGTATTTAAAAAAAAATATTCACATTTTGAGAAAAAATCTCTTAAATGCACAATGAAAGGCATTTGGTTGAACCAAGAGAGAATCAATTAATACAATGCCTCTCATATTCCCAAAGTAATTTTTAGCTTTATTTGTTTCTAAAGTAATTTACCATAACTACAAATGATGTCATTTGATAATACTTTGAAGATCCATGAAAAATATTCGCAGGGACAATGTTTTACGTAATAATTGAACATCAAACACAGAAAGAAACGTATAACTATCCAAAAATTCCATATCAAAAATGGTTAAAAATGTAAATAGAAAGTAAAAAAAATATAAATTTATAATAAAAGACATAGACAAACACAGTCATTTCATTACACTGCAGGAACGTTCAACGGATGCATTTTATATGAAGTAAGACATTAACTATGTATGTGAGAGGTAGATAAAGACACACACACAAACTGTATTGAACATGTGAATCGACAATAACTTGAAGATGTTTGCGTATGAAGTAAGACTATTAAACTTAGGCACATTTATATATAGTGGTTTATATAACTATTAAGAATATGAAAGTATGTCATTTGATACTTAGGATCCCTTGTTAAAAACGCAAAAAAATAATCTATTTTTAGTATAGTTTTTAATTGTTTTAAAAATACTTAATAATCATTTTAATGAGACTTCATCATTACTAAAATAAGTTTCAATTTTTGTGTTGTAATTTTTTTGCTTAAATTGTATGTGTATTGAGTTATTCATTATATATGTATATATAGATATATAATATAATGTTTGTTCAGCATTGGTGCTAAAATTTTAAACTGAAATGCTTATTTATTAAACTTTAACTGTGCATTAGCATCGATTTAAATATATTTTTTTTATGCTTGTATGCATGTATATTTTCTGACCTGCAAATATATTTTCAAACATTAAAGCTTAGATTTAGAAACCTAAAATAAGGCACAATAAAATGAATAAAAATTTAACATAAAAAATAACTATTCATAAAAATCAAAATAATTTATCATTGTTCATATTATTGCATATATCAATGTATTTAATAAAAAATTAAAGTTTAAATTTTTGTGTGAAATATATTTTTTTAAACATTAAAGCTTACACTTAGAACCCATAGGTAACATTTAATAAATATAATAAAAAAATGAAATAAAATAAACAAAAACACAAAGGAATAACTATTAATAAAATAAAAATATTTTGGGATTGTTTTTATCGTTTAGAGTTATTGCATAGATATCTATATATCTATATCTATATATATATATATATATATAAAATGATCATTAAACCTTGAATTGAAACCCTGAACCAAGTGACAGTTAAAAGAATTCCAACTAAAATATAAAATAAATTATATAAGTGTAATCATAAATATAAAATCTCTTGATTGTAGATAAAAATTGAATTAAATTATTGTATATCAAAAATTGCAAAAACAGAGTCAGTTTATTATATCATAATAATAATAATATTCGTTTTCAATTTGTTATTTCTCGTTTTAGGTTTTGTAAGCTTATATAATCTAAATGTGCATCTCAAAAATAGAATGTTTATTTTTGAGCCCATTGTATAAAAAGTCCCTTGCGAAGCTCCAACTTATCTCCGAGAAATCTGATATTTTGACGATGTTTGCACCGAGCTGAAGACGACAAAAAAATGAATTGTTTATAAATTATGTATTAAGGTTTTTTAATGAATTATTGTTATAAAAACGAGTTTATTTGAGTATATGGTTTCAAATAATTTCGTCCGTTTGAAAATGGCGTTTTAGTATTATAGACTCATAAAAAATATAGGAGATGGTAGTAAATTTACTGCACAGCTTCCGATTTCTGGAAAGTGTTTAAAATTCCTTCGACCATGCAAAAACTGTGACAAGGTATACAACGATACAGTGCATGCTTTTACTGGTTGTTAGGCCATTTCTACCGTAAAAACTTTAAAAAAAATTAACGTTCCTGGAATGGAAATTTGGCCAAGAAATATAAGTCAAGCCATTCTTCTGTTTGGTTTAGCCGGCAGGAAAAACAATCATCTTTGTAATCGAAGGCGATTGAATCTGCCATCCTAAATTCAAAAGCTCTGATCGACAAAAGACTATCCACTCCCACACAATTTAAACCTAATGAAATTAGAGTTATTATGCTGGCCGCAGCAGCCAGGTATACAGCTTTAAATTGAAGATACCGCAGGAAGATAATACCATTTGACTCTCGCCATCAACCAAATCAAATATCTTCCAACAATGGCTCTGCTAAATAAAAGTTTAATACAAATAATCAATAACTTTAAAAAGAATATTAAAAATTTACATATTGATAATTTTTATTTGCTTATGTTACTTCTTAGTAAAATGTATTAGTACTTTTGTTTGTTAAGAACTTAATTGTATAACATTACTTTTTTATGTTTGTGCATCGTTTTATAGGGACCACCATATGGTTGATTTTCAGCAAGGAATAATTTTAAACTATAATGTTTATTATGTATTATTTACGCAATTACCTTTCTGAATGAAAAAAATCATACCAAACGGCATTAGAGTTCATTTGTTCAAAAGATTAAATTTTATACACTTTATTTATGTATAGATCAGTGGCCGCTACTTGACAAACCACAGTCCAAGTCCGGACACATATGTCGTCTTATACGGACCAGGACTTGTACCTATTAAATATTTAGGGGGTTTTAAAGTTCTTAGTTGAACCTTCTATTTTAAGAAGCTTCTATTTTTTCTATGGACCAATTAATAATAATGGAAACTGGCCAGAGACCTCATCCAATTTTAACAAACAGTTCAAATTCTATTAAACAAGACCAAGAGAATATAGAAGAAAGCATCGCAGTTTTTGTTTTGAATAAAATTTAGTTTTTTTCAATGGTTTTACATATTAATGGTAATTTTGAGCTATAATGTTCATAGATAGATTTTACGTAACTGTCCAGATTTGATAAGAATAGGTCGTATATACAGCAATATATAAAATAAGTGTTATAAGTATATTTGCAGGTTTTTACGTCATAAAATTAGTTGACCCATTGAATCGGAGATGAGTCTAACTGGCCAATCAAATCTCTTGATTACAGGGGCTTGGCATCGCAACTTAGAAAGTATCTTTGGTCTTTTCTATTAGATTTTTGGGCATCTTTCAGATCAATAAACCTTGTTTTGATTATATATATATATATGAGTTATATTACAAATCTTTTTTTTTTCAATTAATACTGTAGTATTATTGACATTTTATTTGAGTAATATACTTCTATCTTTGTACGTGGATAGTTATTGGAACATAATAATACATCATTTAATCGAATATAAAAGTATTCAGACGTTTTAAGGAAAATAAATGCACTTTATTTATATATGTATGTATATGCTTATGTCAGAAATGCAGGCATTTTCCTGCAGAAATGTGATTCTACATGGAATTCAATTAGAAGTTATATTACTTTTATTATTGATATGAGTTTCTTAGGGGGAAAAAAGTTGAGGAGTTTGACAGATGAGAACGCTGATGCACAAAGCACAATTTTGTAGATTATCATGAAATATACTTTTAGAGGGGAAACCTTATTTTTTAAATATAAGTGAATATATACCAAAGATGTTTTTTAACTTTTTCAGTATATAAATTAATA